>CM076575.1:1806972808-1807100296 GCA_034641835.2 Pinus albicaulis
GCTGCAAAGAGAACTGCATAGAGCTGCATAGGGAAGAGGAGGCCATTGTATCGAAGATCTGGCCGAGGACCAGGAGACTGTAAGAAATTTCATTTATATAAGGAATCTGTTAGTATTATATGTGTGTTGATTGAGTAAGTTTTCTGTGTGTGAATATATGTATGCATCCTGGTGAAAGATAATTGAAATCCCATGGTAATTAAGAAACCCTGTGATGAGGTTATGTGCATATAGACTGGTTGAGTTCTCGGTGGAACACGAGCTAATGACTTAGGACTTATGAGCATTGGTGAATTCCACAAATAACTGTGTCAAACAGTTGGGGAATTTCTCTATAATCAGTTGTGTGAACAGAGGGTGAATTAGGTTAATGACATTCCCGTGCGCCTGTGGTAGAGCAAGGAGATGCTGTGCTCGAACCTCCGTGAGCTAGGTAAAACCTTGTAATGAGTGTTGTAAATGTGTAGGCGATTGAATGAACCAAGGACCGGTGTATCGATTTGCAGAGTCGATACTAACCTTGTTGGAACCATAAGACATAAACCGTGGCACATGTAATGCATCGTGTCTCCTCGAAATGGTTGTGCCCAATTTCATTTGGTATGGCCGCGCGAAGGATGAACAACGAGGCAGATTTCAATGGCAGTAAGGCATTGGTAAGTGGACGAAACCTAGAGTAAGAGTAGTCGGAACCTTGAGGACCGCACAGTAAAGACGGGTTTCCGGCATATCGCACCGCCTTTGTACGGTAAGCGGTATTCCCCATTTTGATGCGATCAATGTCATAGGCTGACACTTGTCCTTGAGAAGTTTTGAAAACCCACTCTCATCGCGAGTTAATGATCGTGCAACTAACTCGCGCGATATCCAGTTGGATCGTTGGATCGTCAAAGCCAAAGTGACGTATTATCCACTGTTGGATGTGGAAAGGCCGCTAGCGCTGGGCCCCACGCGTATATACGTCGAATATTGTTGTCCTAACTAAGGTTCAACGGAGGTATGTGCGGTTGTTTGCATTGACAAAAGTTTATTCATATTTATGTGTCCAAGCCTCATATGAAGTCCCAGTTATAAAGTGAATTCCATCACTAAAGGTTAGTAGGGTCCGATCTTATTATATGATTGTTTATAGTCAAAGCGCTACGGGGTGGTTTATTATATTAATATTTCACGGTCGAATTATGTTCATAACAATTGGAACGCCCACAATTCATAACAAATATTGGAGATTTACTATCCTGTTTTAAAGTTTCATTTTTTTTTTTTAAATTGAACCCGCCGTCGGTATACTGACGCTTTGTAAGAGTCGGTCTTCCGACGCATTATAAGCGTCGATCTTTCGACATTTTGAATGATTACCATTTTAGTTGGTCTTGTGACGTCCGTTGATATTACGAAAATTCTTCCTGGCGTCGGTATTGCGATGCTTTTGGAAAGCATCGGTATTGCGATGCTTCTGCAATGCGTCGGTCTTGCGACACTTTTGTACGGCGTTAGAATTGTGACAGTTTAGAAACATCGGAAGAGCGACGTTCAAAACAATGAACCACATTTCGTCGGAATTGTGACAGTTTACAAACGTTGGAAGAGTGACATTCAAAACTTCGGACCACATTTCGTCAGAATTGCGATAGTTTACAAACGTCGGAAGAGCAACGGTTTGGGAAATGTTGGAAGAGCGATGCTTGTTTGGAAGTGACGAAAAAAGTGTCGGTATTGCGACACTTTGTCAAGGCGTCGGAATTGTGACGTAATGGCGAACCACGTTTTGTCTATCCTCGAACTGTCGCTCTTGCGACAACTATGTGTCGGAATAGCGACGAAGTGGCCATCGGAAATTGGGTCAAATTTTCTAGTGTGTTATTCCCTTGATGGACTAAGACACAACTAGTGAGTAGATTGACAGTCTAGGTTCAATGTCTAGATGGAGTTGGAGCATTGATAGAGGGAAGAGCTGTAGATCGGGATTCGAAGGACCAGACAAGTACAGGGTACGACTGAGAGGAGCTGAGAGAGCATGCGACAACCAGATGGTCAGAGCATCTTGTTGAGGGTAGATTGGTCGTCGATTTACTGATACCAAGCCCCACTTTGTATCTTGTACTAGTGGATGATTAAGGGCCATTATCACTGTATGGGAGCCCTAGACTATTGTATTATATTTTATTTGATATAACGAAGTTGGGTTGAAAAATGTAAAAAAATTTCTATATTCCGTGCATGTGTGATTTACTGTTGTTTATATTTCGCTATGCAAATCGAAATATTAACATGGTATTAGAGCATATATGAGATACTTTGAGGGACAGTGAATCAAAGTGTGAAAAATAAAGAAACTCAGAGGGAGTTTTCGGTGTCTAGATCATGGAGTAGAGGATTCAGCTGAAGACATGGAGATGTGGTCTTGACTGGCTTGGAAATGAAATTGGTTGGGAGTTCTGGTGGATTGGTGGTGAACCTGGTGAACAATAGTTTGTTGTAGGGAAAATTGCTAATCATGGACTTCGGTTGATTTGTCATGGTTGGTTGGGACAACTCGAGGATTTCTTTGGCATGGATGAGATCAAGTTGATTGATATGGCTTCATGTGATGGACTAGATATTGGTAGGCTAGAGTATTCATTGGATCGTGATGTTGCATATATGATATTGGAGAGATTTTCATGTGTGGTATTCGATCCAGGAGGATGAGTGTTTGCAGGATAGAGCCAATGGAGATCATGTAGGTTCAAAGGGAGTCCAGCCAGATAGGGAGCAGCCCTATGGAGGTTTGAGATATTCAGGTTCAAATATGATGAGGCAGAGGCACTGCCGAGATTTTCGAGTTCATTCTATAGGACATGCTTCAGTGATGGATTCTAGATGGGCTAATGTCACTAGATAATGATGGTTACTTCCTAGTCTTGGAAGTACCTTCGTCGCTAAGAGGGAGTGCTGATTTTTTTGTAGCTTGGGAGGTACTCCAAGCCCTAGGGTTCAGCGATTTGAGGGAAAATCACCACAAGTAGGCTTGTGGGCTTGGAACCCAAGCTTGGGGTTTTGCACCCTTTGAGATTTGGGCCAAAACCATGAGAAAAATTTGACATGTGATGGATGAAGATGATATCTATTTGCGAGACGATTCTAACGCAACGAGAATCATCCGATTCCGAGTTGCAGAAATGGAGTTATGATTTTTTGAATTTATTTAATGGGTTTTCACATGAAATGTCAAGGTCGGCTTGGTGTTAAAATGACTTGTGATAGTTTTTCAAGCCCTTAGATAATGTTGGATAATCCCTCTTGTTGATGTATAAATAAGAGGTGTTGTGGAGGTTATTGAGTGACCTTAAGGAGCATAGAAAGGAGCTCGTTTAAGGAGTAAGGAGGTTGTAATATAACTCAAAGAGTTACAACCCTAGGAGAACCAACGAATAGGATAATGAGGTCATTCTTGTGACAGATGGGATGATTTTGGGTAAATGCATCCAATGAGGAAGAGAGCTTCTGAATGAGACTAAGGTGAGTTGGTAAAAGTTTTCCTTGGGCATAAAATCTATTGGTGTTTTCTCTGTTGCAGGCCATAGTTTTTCGTTGCAAGTGTAGGTGAGTAGAAGGCCTTTTTAGGGAGGCCGAGTAGGCTACTAGGTTCCCTAAAAAAGGCCGCAACCATCACTAGCAAGAACACAAGGAAAGGAGGCCTGTAGGGTGAAGAAAATATGATTTTTATGTAGACCTTGTATGCCCTAACCAGACCGAGACTTGAGGATTGGTTGTGCATGGATTTGAGGGTAGAATCCTTTTTTTAAGGAGCCAATTTCTCCATGTGCCAACTAAAGAAATTTTGGGCAGTTTTATGGTGTATAAAGTTTGGAACATACCTCAAAAGGAAGGCTGGATTTCTGGTTTTCTTAAGCATAAGGACCATAGTCCTGTACCTCCCTAGATCAGGGAGTCGAGAGGCATAATTGAGGTATGATATAGCTCTAGAAGGCAACAAGGGAAGGAAATATTATGATTAAGGGAAGCCACAATTGAGATAAGGGTATTTATTCTTGGAGAAAGGGTTATCATGGAATGTTAGATGCCCTAACTGGAAACACCAACTACAACAGTATCACACCATCCCTAGAGATATGTATTAATGATCAATTTGATGCTAGGGATGTAATATTTAGTTTGGACACGTGTTGGATGGCTGTAGCAGCTAGAAGAAATGGTTTCTTAGTGGGAATATGCTATAGTAGGAAGCATAAATCCCTAGGCAAGAGGGAAACAACAAAAAGAGTTGTATATGTGCCCTTGGATGTTGATTGGATGGATGTCCTAGGTGAGGACACATTTATTGAAGCCTAGATCTGTCCAAGAGCTCCTCTATTGTAGAGAAAAGGGCATAATTGGTGAAGTCTGTTGGTAGCCAATAGAAGGGTCTCCTAGGTGTGAGGATGCCCTAACTAGGTGTAGATGCTACAATGTGGACTTGGTCACTCGTGGAATATTGGAGGCCAACATGACAGTGGAACAAGTCTAGATGTGATTGAGAATTTATTTTCTACTCGAGGACATCGTGATAGTTCCCAAGTTGAATCCCGGTGTGCAACACTTTGATAGAAAAAAGTAGTTGCTAGGGTGGCAGTTGTTGAGCTCAAGGGTTGAATAACTAGAGGATTAGTTTGTGGAGCCCTAGAATTGTGTGTGGAGAAGGAATTATAAAAAATATGATGGGAAATCCTCCTAGCCCATGTTCATTTTTGGATATGGACATCTTGCAGTGATAGGTGGCAGCCCTCCGTGCCCTATGTTAGTCTTCATCGGAGCAGCGTGAGAATAACATAGTAGGCTAAAGTCCCTGTGTAGATGAGGAGAAATAATGTGAAGATTGAGAGTTGTTCATAAACAAAGTTGTGAACAACTTGAAAAGAGTCTCGATGTGTTGTGCCCTTGATGAAATAAGGCATAACTAGTGAGTAGATTGAAAACCGAGGTTCAGTGGCCAGATGGACTTGGAGCATTGATAGAGGTAGGAGCTATAAATCAGGAGCTGAAGGACTAGACAGGTATAGGGAACAACCGAGAGGAGCTAAGAGAGCATGTGACAGCCATATGGCCAGAGTTTCTTGTTGAGGGCAGTTTGGTCATCGATGTACTGACACCAAGCCCAATTTTGTATCCTGTACTAGTGGATGATTGGGAGCTGTTACACCTGTTAGGTCTCCGTAGTTTGCAATATTGGCAAGTACAAATGCTGTAGAGCCTACATCAAAACCACTTTGGAATCTGAGGATCTAGCCATCCTAGATTCAGAGAGGGATCTCTCTATATTTGTGTTTTCAAAGATATTCTTTCAAGGTTAAGTATGATTTTAGGCTAGTTATGAAGAACAAGGTTTTTGTTTGTTTTGGTTGGGTTGAACATCATCAAAATGAAGGAAGTATTTTGAAGGATAAAGTTGTGATTAGGTTGAAAATGGTTCAACTGATAAGATAAGTAAGAAACAGTGTCAATCCATTGGGCTATGGAGTCATAAAGGATTTAATTGCACAACAAGCTCCGAGAGTGGTCCATGGGGCAAGTCATCTATGTCAAAGGACCTCTTTAAGTTGATTTTATGGAATGAAACATTAACAGTGTGGGGAAGGACATAAACACACAAGAAAACAAAGGGCAGCTTAATATCAAGTAAGGAATTTTAACCTAGCCTACTTTCAACATACTCAAAAGGAAAACAAAGAATAACTTAAGATCAAGTAAGAACTTTGAATCTAGCCTACTTTCAGCATATTCTCAATGGAAAACATTAAAGATAAACAAAGAATAACCTAAGATCAGGTAAGGAATTTGAACCTATCTTGCTTTTGGAAATACTCTTGGGGAACTTTTCAAAGTTACTGTTGGAGGTAAACTAAAGGACATGACTAACAATAGACTTCCCTAGTTCAACTTTACTTAGCAGACCTTTCAAGACAACATTTAAGATAAACAAAGAATAGCCTAAGATCAGGTAAGGACTTTGAACCTATCCTTCTTTTGACATACTCTCAGGGAAAATTTCAAGACAACTGTTGGAGAAAACACTAGAGGACAGGGCTAACCATAGACTTCCCTAGTTTAACTTTACTTAGCATGCAATGAAAACATCATTCAAAAACAATATCTCAAGTTTTACTCAACAAGACATGGGCTCACCAACATTCCTTGACTGATCACACTATATTGAAATTATTCCCAAATACATAATTAGTAGAAAACATAAAGATAAATATTTATCAGTGAGATTTAGGGTACTTGATAGTAAATCCTAATCTATATTTGTTGTCCTTTATCAGAGAAAATGAACAGTATGGAAAACATGATAAAAATAAAAATTTACAATAAGAAAAACATCACCATTGACATAGACCAGGATCCCATAAATCATCTTGTATTTGATGTTCAAACCAATTACAATCTTCAAGTCCAGTGGGTATTTACAACTTTAGACTTCTCATCTCAGCCTATCTTTCTTCTATTACAAAATATAGCTTCATCAGTTTCAAAGATATTTGCACTTGAGGAGTATTAAAAGACCAACCTCTATACTGTCTTCTAGAGAAGTATTTATAGAAGAAATGAGGAGGTGGAGTGAAAGAAGGGTTAATTTATTCAATTAATGTAGAGTAAGTTCTTCTCGACATTTGAAGGGCCAAATGGAGAAGTTTTCCAATGTTTTAACTCTTCTAATTGATTATTACATTAAAGTTCATCAACTTCAGTCACTTTTGTTGACGTTGGGGGCTTTTGGCAGGTTGGTAATTAATTCTGCGTTGTCTTTAGAAATATCTCTGACTGTGTAATTAATATGCACTATTTTAAGGTAAATAAAACTGTAAGTGGCATTCTGAGGAGTAATGGCCTCAATGATGTGGCATTTGGAAGCTCCTTTACTGATCCATCTGTCTTAATACCTTAAAAAACTGATTTAACTGTGATTTTGTGTTTTAAGGCTGATCATGCCTTCTTTATTCTTTTTCGGTCTTCAATTATGCTTTTTCTAACTGTATCCACCTTTACACCGTGTTTTATCCTTAAAACCATAGGATTTGAACCTCTCAACCTTTGATCTTTCGCACCGGAACTTCTTTAATCTTTTAATCTTTAGCCTTTACTGTCTTTTCCTTTATTACTGTGGACAGGAGGTTTTTAGTGCGTTGAAGGGTTTTTATGGCATGACCAAAGCTTACAAAACACTGATCAAATCATTTGACGAATATTGGCAGCATTTGTAAACTTTGGTTCTGTCCCTTTGTGAACCGTGGATAGAGTTTCAGCTCTTGAAAACCATGATAAAAACTTGCAACAAACAACAAAAAATGTTATAAAAACCTGTGATGGAAGGGTTTGATTGCTTAGGAGGCTGGTAGAGCGGAGGAGCGGGCGGAGGGGGTGATTATGCAGGCGAAGGAGTTTTATTGAGGAAAACTGGTGAGAATGCTGTTTAAAATGGATTCTGGCGTGAATTTGGCTTGGCGGTTCTAGAAAACCACCGGTGGTTTTCGCGCGACCCTCGGATGGTAAGTAGTTTTTCCTGGAGGGAACATGATCCAACCGAAATGTGCCACATGGCATTTTGCAATACGATCGGTATCACATGATTTTTTATTGTTAAAATCTGGACAGTGAAATCACCGATATGCGATGTCAACCATCGGATGATGGGGAAGAGATCTAATGGTGCAGACCGGGGCATGATGGAAAGTTGCACAGCAGGTGCTGTAGTGGGGGACAGGTGTCAGGGCGTGATTTGAAGAGAGGACTGGGTAGTGGAATGTGGGTCCGGAGGGGAGTTGGGTGATGAGATGAGCGAGGACCGTCAGATTTTTATAAATCGACAACAGAGATAGCATACTGGAGTGATAAGGCGAGGGAAAGGGGAAAGAAGGATAAGGAAAGAAAGATGGAAGGGTGAACTATTGCCGTTGGATCTCCCGGATCGACGGTGGAGATCTGTCGTCGGGAGGGTGAGTACAGACAGAAAGGGAAGGGGCTGGGGATTAGGTAGGGGTGCGGTCTTATGGACGAGAAATGACCAGGGGCCAAGGCTAAAGGGGTTAATTGCATTGGTGGGGAGAAATTTTATAAAAAAAAAAGCGGGTTTTGAAAAGAAAAAGCCGATGCGACTAAGGGGCTTAAAGGTTTTTAGGCACCCAGTTGCAGGGCTAGGTCATATGACCGAAAAAGGCTAAGGATTTAAGCCCTAAGGGTCTTAGAGCCTACTGTTTAATATAAAAGCAAAATTTGTGGGTTTTTCATGGCCTTTTGTAGTCCTGAAAGCTATAAGGGAGGGTTATTAAACCATAATGAAGGGTTTTATGGTTAAAAAGGGATTTTGAAGGTTTTTTGAGGAGAATGAAGGGAAAATTAGAAGGAGGAAAGGGGATTTTCAGGGGAAAAAAAATGGAGGATGAATAAGGGAAAAAATTAGTGAATGAAATGATGAAAATGGGGTTGTTTAGGAAACAATTTTCAAAGGGAACAACAGGCTTAACTTGGTGGATTTCTTCGAAGGGAACAACGATATTTCGAAGGGAACAACACTTAAGGAACATCATTGTTAGGGAACATCACTGTTAGGTAACAACACTGTTAGGGAACAACACTGTTAAGGAAAAACATTGTTAGGGAACAACAGGCTTCAAGAGTGAGTAATTTTCTTATAAAAATAATCTTTTGAAGGCTCAAGATCTATTTTTAGCCATCATTTTCTTATGAAATTTTTTACTGATGGCTAACAGTGGCTCCACTTAGGGATGGCAGCTCCTTGGAGGTGTCGAGAATATTCAAAATTTGATCTCTAGGATGTAGACCTGTGCCTTATCCATGACAACCTCTTCTTCATTGATCATGCTGCTTTAAAAAAGATGATCAGTATTTCATATCAACAAACAAATTCTCCCAATCATTCTACCTACACAGCCTACTTCCTAAAATTTTCTCTTCAGAAAGTAGGAAAAACTAATCTAAACCTACCCTTATTTCTTCCATGAGTTCAGAATAGACCGTTGAACTCATAAATTCTCTACCTAAGCTACCATATGCCAGGATTAGACTGTCTGGCAGATTTTGTTCTCTATATTCTAAAACATAAATTTAAACATAGTTAAATCAGGATTAGACTGTCTAATTTGCTATGATGTCTATGGCTGTATGTACAAGCTGGACATAGACTTTATTTGCAGATTTTTGAAAAAAAACTGTGAAGGCTTAAGATCTGAAAAAATAAAAGACATCCTTCATTCTTTCTTTAGCTCTGCTTTTGATCTTCTTAGAGATGTCTTCTTCTTTTCCTGGTTCAGATTTTGAGCATATTAGAACCAATTCTTCATCAATCTAAAAGGTTCAGGTTTTGAGCTTGTTTGAACCACTTCTTTTATCCTAATCTAATTTAATGATAAGCCAACATTAAATAGTTTGGAAAATCTTCTTCACTAACCTATCAGCAGTAAATTGAAATATATCTAGTCATGATTAGGCTGTATGACTAAATAGTAGTGTTTTCTCAAGTAGTGGCATTTAAGCTTGCACACTTTCATAATTTCTCTTTTTGGGTATGGGTCTATACCTTTCTTGTTTTATTTATGCCCTCTTTTTCTCTTTTTCTATTGTTTTTTTTGTATTTTTTCAATTTTTCTTTTTGAAAGCAAAAAACGAAAAAACTAACTAAATGCTCAGAGGCTGAGCTTTATTTGATCTTCCTACCTACCCTAATCTAACTTGGAACATTTACATTATTAGATGACAAACACTCTTTTCTAGTACATCCAGTCAATCAGATGATTCCATGACTGGTCTTTGTTCATCTCTTTGAGTAGGTAGAAAAAGTGCAGCCATTTGATTGGTAACAAAGATGAGTAGAACATCTCACTGCTTGTCAGAGATAACTAGGGTACATATTGAATATTAACCTTTAAAATCAAGGCTATCATAGAAGGTGACAACTTTTTATATATTTGGCTCTTGCGAAGGATCCATGCTTGAGAATTTGAGCCAATTAGGACCCCCACACATTCCTCCATAGGATCAACAAAGAAAAGATGAGAACTCTCTTCTTTTTGGCCCTCCATGACTGACAGATTATCTGACTCTAAGAAATAAGCCTTGAGGATTTTATCTTCATTACGTTCCTTGGAAGCATCATCATATTTTACCTGCAAATCAACAAGCAGTGAAATTTCTTCTTTCTCTATCTCTATGCTTGTTTCTGATGTAAATTTAGGGTGTTTGGATGTCAGAATGATATCAGTGCTGGGAGAGGGTTCTTCTTGAGAAGATGATATATCCTTAGTAGGATAGTCTTCTATTTTTTTTTCTCCCCCAAAGACTCGCCAATACCTTTTATTGTTTGGGACAGCTGGTCTGAATTTTTCTTGAATTGTATATTGTTTGCTTTCCCAAGGTCTCAAACATGTACTAGCAACAAGGGCTAATCCACTGGCAAAACTGTTTTGGTCTTTAGGAACAAGGGTAAGTTGGAATTCTTCAAAATATTTTAACAAATCCATGGCATCATCCTTATAGGCTCTAAGTCTGAGATGTTTAACCGTGCATTCTTCTTTCACTTGCCTAATTACCAATTCTGCATTTCCATGAACTGTTATCCTCTGGGCTCCTAATTTCTTCAATAAGTGCAGCCCTAAAAGTAGTGCCTCGTACTCTACGATGTTATTTGTGCATTGAAAATTAAATTTGTAAGAATATGCTTCAGAATGATTGTTTCCTGTATTGTAAAGCCATATTATTTCACATGTACTAGTTTTACTACATGACCCATCAAAATTCATACTCCAAAGAGGACTAGTTTCAGATTTATCCTTAATTTACCTACTATCCTCTCTGTCTTGAGTGCCATTTTGTTGTTCTATGGGATAGGCACTATGTTGATGATTATGTTTTTCAAATTAAGGTTCGGAGGCTAGCTGTTTGTTTAGTATTTGATCAATTTCTTCTTCTGTCAAAGGAGGGATTCCTTTTTCAGCATGGACAGAAGTACAAGAGTCCTCTTTCTCTTGTGTTAACTCGTTTTGAGGTTGGATGTATTTTGAGCCTCTTCTAAGGGATCTTTACTTGTGCTTGTAGGGAAACTTTGAGGATCTTCTACTCTTTCCTAATTTTCTTCTGTTTCAAACTCCTCACGGTTATTATGATACTCGTTTTGAATACAGGGTTCATGAGTTGTTTCTTTTATTTTATCATGATGCCACTCTTTTTGTATAATCTGAAATGAATTGTAACATAGAGGGAGAGTCCCTATACGTGCTGGTTCTCCTTTTATTTCATATTCTATGTTTTCTAAGTGGTTACTTGTTTCCTCAAAGCACTGCTCACTATCTGCATTAGCATTTTGATCATGAAGTTCTCTTAACAGTAAAACACAAGTCATAGGTAGGCAGTCAGAAATTTCTTGACAACCCTCCTCATCATTTTCTATAAAGTCTTGATCAGCATACGTGTCTTGCTCATTCTCTAGGTCTTGTAGTGGTTGAGTTTGTTCCTGATTTGAAAAAAGGATAAGTTGTTCTAGATCATCTATATTTAAATCAACGTCGCTTAGAAGGGATGATGAATCATTATTTATGCTACCATGGATATCTTGACGAAATTCCTGTATTTCTTGATTGATTTCTTCCTCAATTGATTCATCTAGGTCTTTGAGATAACTGTCTTGGGTAAGAAATTCTTGAATGGCTGTTAACAGATCTTCAGGATGCATATTAACCAAATCCTCATCAATATTTAACAGATATTGTATGATGTTTTGAGATTGATCACAATAGTTTGTAGTCCATCATAAATATGAAGGGTTTTCTTTTTATTCTTCATAAAATACTTGGTGCATGTATCTCAAAGAAAACAAGCTCTTGGGTTCTAACCATTCATACCAATCCCTTGCCTTTCTGTCTAATGTTAACATGAACATTTTCATAAGGTAGTCTTCATGCCATTCAGAGTTTACCTTCCAGATATGTATATGAAATTTGATGAGATGTAACAGTGGGTCATCAAAGCTTTCACCTTGAAAAACAGGAAGATTATCATCCCAACACAACTGGGGCATCTTATGTGGGAATCCAGGGATATGATCTCTACTCATTGGATCATATCTCCTTTGTATCATTGGTTCCATGTTTGTAAATTAGAAAAGAGGTCACTGTATCTTGTCAACCAATTCAGAGTCTTCTACCAGTGGAGTCATTTGGTCTGTTGGGAGTTGTGGAGTCACCAGGTGGAGGATTTCAAATGTTTTAAGATGAGTTGTTGTCCAACATCAGCAATTGACTACCAATCTAAGGATGTTGTGGGTCTTCTGAGCTCTTAAGGATATCTAAGATGCAATTTACTCATAAGTCCCCAGTGGAGTCACCAGTATGTTAGGTCTCCGTAGTTTGCAAGATTGGAAAGTAAAAACGTTGCAGAGCCTACATCAAAACCACTTTGGAATTTGAGCATCTAGCCATCATAGATTCAGAGAGGGATCTCTCTATATATTTATTTTCAAAGATATTCTTTCAAGGTTAAGTATGATTTTAGGCTAGTTATGAAGAACAAGGTTTTTGTTTGTTTTGGTTGGGATGAACATCATCAAAATGAAGGAAGTATTTTGAAGGGAAAAGTTGTGAGTAGGTTGAAAGTGGTTTAGCTGATAAGATAAGTAAGAAAAAGTGTCAATCCATTGGGCTATGGAGTCATAAAGGATTTATTTGCACAACAAGTTTCAAGAGTGGTCCATGGGGCAAGTCATCTATGTCAAAGGGTCTCTTTAAGTTGATTTTATGGAATGAAACATTAGCAGTGTGGGGAAGGACATAAACCTACAAGAAAACAAAGGGCAGCTTAAGATCAAGTAAGGACTTTTAACCTAGCCTGCTTTCAGCATACTCAAAAGGAAAAAAAATAATAGCTTAAGATCAAGTAAGAACTTTGAATCTAGCCTGATTTCAGCATATTTTCAATGGAAAACATTAAAGATAAACAAATAATAACCTAAGATCAGGTAAGGACTTTGAACCTATCCTAATTTTGGAAATACTCTTGGGGAACTTTTCAAAGTTACTGTTGGAGGTAAACTAGAGGACGGGTCTAACCATAGACTTCCCTAGTTCAACTTTACTTAGTAGACCTTTCAAGACAACATTTAAGATAAACAAAGAATAGCCTAAGATTAGGTAAGGACTTTGAACCTATCCTTCTTTTGACATACTCTCAGGGAAAATTTCAAAACAACTGTTGGAGAAAACACTAGAGGACAGGGCTAACCATAGACTTTCCTAGTTTAACTTTACTTAGCATGCAATGAAAACATCATTCAAAAAAAATATCTCAAGTTTTACTCAGCAAGACACGGGCTCACCAACATTCCTTGACTGATCACACTATATTGAAATTATTCCCAAATACACAATTAGTAGAAAACATAAAGATAAAGATTTATTAGTGAGATTTAGGGTACTTGATAGTAAATCCTAATCTATATTTGCTGTCCTTTATCAGAGAAAATGAATAGTATGGAAAACATGAGAAAAATAACAATTTACAATAAGAAAAACATCACCATTGACATAGACTAGGATCCCATAAATCAACTTGTATTTGATGTTCAAATCAGTTACAATCTGCAAGTCCAGTGGGTCTTTACAGCTTTAGACTTCTCATCTCAGCCTATCTTTCTTCTATTACAAAATAGAGCTTCAACAATTTCAAAGCTATTTACAGTTGATGATTATTCAAAGACCAACCTCTATAATGTCTTCTAAAGAAGTATTTATAGAAGAAATGAGGAGGTGGAGTGAAATAAGGGTTCATTTATTCAATTAATGCAGAGTAAGTGCTTCTCGGCATTTGAAGGGCCAAATGGAGAATTTTTCCAATGTTTTAACTCTGCTAATTGATTATTACATTAAAGTTCATCAACTTCAGTCACTTTTGTTGACTTTGTGGGCTTTTGGTAGGCTAGTAATTAATTCTGAGCTGTCTTTAGAAATATCTCTAACTATGTAATTAATATGCACTCTTTTAAGGGAAATAAAACTGTAGGTGGAATTTTGAGGAGTAATGGCCTCAATGATGTGGCATTTGGAAGCTCCTTTACTAATCCAGCTATATTAATACCTTAAAACACTGATTTAACTGTGATTTTTTGTTTTAAGGCTGATCATGCCTTCTTTATTCTTTTTCGGTCTTCAATTGTGATTTTGCTGACTGTATCCACCTTTACACTATGTTTTATCCTTAAAACCATAGGAATTGAACCTCTCAGCTTTCGATCTTTCACACCAGAACTTCTTTAATATTTTAATATTTAGCCTTTACTGTCTTTTCCTTTATTACTGTGGACAGGAGGTTTTTAGTGCGTTGAAGGGTTTTTATGGCATGACCAGTGCTTACAAAACAATGATAAAATCATTTGACGAAGACTGGCAGCCTTTTCCTTCGTGTTTTAGCCCTGGAGATAGAAAACTTTGGTTCTATCCCTTTGTGAGCCATGGAAAGAGTTTACGCTCTAGAAAACCATGATAAAAACCTACAACAAACAAAAAAAAACGTTATAAAAACCTACGATGTAAGGGTTTGATTGCTTAGGAGGCTGGCGGAGAGGAGTAGCGGTGCGGAGGGGGTATTTATGCAAGCGGAGGAGTTTTATTGAGGAAAACCGACGAGAATGTGGTTTAAAATGGATTCTTGCGTGAATTTAGGTTGGCGGTTTCTGGAAAACCACCGGTGGTTTTCGCGCGACCCTCATGCGGTAAGTGGTTTTGCCCGGAGGGAATGCGATCCAACCGAAATGTGCCACGTGGCCTTTTGCAATACCACCGGTATCGCATGATTTTTGATTGTTAAACTCCGGACAGTGAAATCGCGCGATATGCAATGTCAACCATCAGATGATGGGGAAGAGATATGACGGTGCGGATTGGGGCGCGATGAAAAGTTTCACGGCGAGCGTTGTAGTGGGGGACAGGTGTTAGGTCGTGATTTGAAGAGAGGACCGGGTAGTGGAATGCCAGTCCGGAGGGGAGTTGGGTGACGAGATGAGTGAGGACCGTCAGATTTTGATAAATCGATGGCGGAGATCGCATACTGGAGTGATACGGCGGGGGAAAGGGGAAAGAAGGAGAAGGAAAGAAAGATGGCGGGTGAACTGCTGTCATTGGATCTCTTGGATCAACAGTGTAGATCTGTCGTCGGGAGGGTGACTACAGACAGAAAGGGAAGGGGTAGGGATTAGGTAGGGGCATGGTGTCATGGATGAGAAACGGCCAGGGGCCAAGGCTAGAGGGGTTAATCGAATAGGCAGGGAGAAATTTTATAAAGAAAAAGCAAGTTTTGAAAAGAAAAAGCCGATGCGACTAAGGGGATTAAAGGTTTTTAGTCAGTCGGTTGCAGGGCCAAGTCATATGACTGAAAAAGGCCAAGGCTTTAAGCCCTGAGGGGCTTAGAGCCTGCTGTTTAATATAAAAGCGAAATTTGTGGGTTTTTCATGGCCTTTTGTAGTCCCGAAAGCTATAAGGCAGGGTTATTAAACCATAATAAAGGGTTTTATGGTTAAAAAGGGACTTTGAATGTTTTTTTAGGAGAATGAAGGCAAAATTAGAAGGAGAAAAGGGGATTTTCAGGCGAAAAAATGGAGGATGAATAAGGGCAAAAATAAGTGAATGAAATGATGAAAATGGGGCTGTTTAGGAAACAATTTTCAAAGGAAACAACAGGCTTAACTTGGTGGATTTATTTGAAGGGAACAACAATATTTTGAAGGGAAAAACACTTAAGGAACAAAATTTTTAGGGAACAACACTGTTAGGGAACAACAGGCTTCAAGAATGAGTAATTTTCTTATGAAAATAATCTTTTGAAGGCTCAAGACCTGTTTTTAGCCATCATTTACTTATGACAAAATTTACAGATGGCTAACAATGGCTTTACTTGGGGATGGAAACTCCTTGTAGGTGTCAAGAATCTTCATAATTTGATCTCTGGGATGTAGACCTGTGCCTTATCCATGACATCCTCTTCTTCATTGATCATGCTGCTTTAAAAAAGATGATCAATATTTCATATCAACAAACAAATTCTCCCAATCATTCTACCTACACAATCTACTTCCTAAGATTTTCTCTTCAGAAGGTGCACTTGGACTTGCAGACCTTAAACATCAACATTTTATTCTTTTTAAAGTAGGAAAAACTAATCTAAATCTACCCTTATTTCTTCCATGAGTTCAGATTAGACTGTTGAACTCATAAATTCTCTACCTAAGCTACTATCTGCCAGGATTAGACTTTCTGTTAGATTTTATTCTCTATCTTCTATAACAGAAATTTAAACATAGTTAAATTAGGATTAGACTGTCTGATTTGCTATGATGTCTATGACTGTATGTACAAGCTGCACATAGACTTTATTTGCAGATTTTTGAAACAAAATTGTGAAGGCTTAAGATCTGAAAAAATAAAATACATCCTTCATTCTCTCTTTAGCTCTGCTTTTGATCTTGTTAGAGCTGTCTTCTTCTTTTACTGGTTTAGATTTTGAGCATATTAGAACTAATTCTTCATCAATCTAAAAGGTTCAGGTTTTGAGCTTGTTTGAACCACTTCTTTCTATCCTAATCTAATTTACTGATAAGCCAAGATTAAACAGTTTGGAAAATCTTCTTCACTAACCTATCAATAGTAAATTGAAATCTATCCAGTCATGATTAAGCTGTATGACTAAATAGCAGTGTTTTCTCAAGTAGTGGCATTTAAGATTGCACACTTTCAGAATTACTCTTTTTGGGTATGGGGTTGTACCTTTCTTTTTTTATTTCTACCCTCTTTTTCTCTTTTTCTATTTTTTTTTTGTATTTTTTCAATTTTTCTTTTTGAAAGAAAGAAACAAAAAACTAACTAAATGCTCAAAGGTTGAGCTTTGTTTGATCTTCCTACCTACCCTAATCTAACTTGTAATATTTACATGATTAGCTGACAAACACTCTTTTCCAGTACATCCAGTCAATCAGATGATTCCATGACTCGTCTTTGTTCATCTCTTTGAGCAGGCAGAAAAAGTGTAGCCATTTCATTGGTAACAAAGATGAGTAGAACATCTGTCTGCTTCTCAGAGATAACCAGGGTACATATTGAATATTAATCTTTAAAATCAAGGCTATCACAGAAGGTGACAATGTTTTATGTATTTGGCTCTTGCAAAGGATCCATGCTTGAGAATTTGAGCCAATTGGGACCCCCACACATTCCTCCATAGGATCAACAAAGAAAAGATGAGAACTCTCTTCTTTTTGGTCCTCCATGACAGGCAGATTATCTAAATCTAAGAAATCAGCCTTGAGGACTGTATCTTCATTATTTTCGTTGGAAGCATCATCATCTTTTACTTGCAAATTGACAAGAAGTGAAATTTCTTCTTTCTCTAACTCTATGCTTGTTTCTGATGTAAATTCAGGGTGTTTGGATGTCAGACTGATATCAGTGCTGGGAGAGGGTTCTTCTTGAGAAGATGCTATATCCTCAGTAGGATAGTCTTCTATTTGTTTTTCTCCCCCAAATACTCGCCAGTACCTTTTATTGTTTGGGACAGCTAGTCTAAATTTTTCTTGAATTGTATATTGTTTTCTTTCCCAAGGTCTCAGACATGTACTAGCAACAAGGGCTAATCCACTGGAAAAACTGTTTTGGTCTTTAGGAACAAGGGTAAGTTGGAATTCTTCAAAATATTTTAACAAATCCATGGCATCATCCTTATAGGCTCTAAGTCTGGGATGTTTAACCATGCATTCTTCTTTCACTTGCCTAATTACCAATTCTGCATTTCCATGAACTGTTATCCTCTGGGCTCCTAATTTCTTCAATAAGTGCAGCCCTAAAAGTAGTGCCTCCTACTCTGCGATGTTATTTGTGCATTGAAAATTCAATTTCTATGAATAGGCTTCAAAATGATTGTTTTTGGTATTGTAAAGCCATATTCCTGCACCTGTACTAGTTTTACTACATGACCCATCAAAATTCATACTCCAAAGAAGACTAGTTTCAGATTTATCCTTAATTTCCCTACTATCCTCTCTATCTTGACTGCCATTTTGTTGTTCTGTGGGATAGGAACTATGTTGATGATTATCTTGTTCAAATGAAGGTTCAAAGGCTAGCTTTTTTTTTAGTAATTGATCAATTTATTCTTCTGTCAAAGGAGGGATTTCTTTTTCAGCATGGACAGAAGTACAACAGTCCTCTTTCTCTTTTGTTAAATCTTTTTGAGTCTAGATGTATTTTTGAGCCTCTTCTAAGGGATCTTTACTTGTGCTTGTAGGGAAACTTTGAGGATCTTCTACTCTTTCCTGATTTTCTTCTATTTCAAACTCCTCATGGTTATTATGATACTAGTTTTGAATACAAGGTTCATGAGTTGTTTCTTTTATTTTATCATGATGCCACTCTTGTTGTATAATCTGAAATGAATTGTAACATAGAGGGAGAGTCCCTATACGTGTTGGTTCTCCTTTTATTTCAGATTCTGCGTTTTCTAAGTGGTTACTTGTTTCCTCAAAGCACTGCTCAGTATCTGCATTAGCATTTTGATCATGAAGTTCTCTTAACAGTAAAACACAAGTCATAGGTAGGAAGTCAGGAATTTCTTGACAACCCTCCTCATCATTTTCTATAAATTCTTGATCATCATACATGTCTTGCTCATTCTATAGGTCTTTTAGTGGTTGAGTTTGTTCCTGATCTAAAAAAAGGATAAGTTGTTCTAGATCATATATATTTAAATCAACCTCACCTAGAAGGGATGATGAATCATTATTTATGCTGCCATGGATATCTTGAGGAATGCCCTTTATTTATTGATTGATTTCTTCCTCAATTGATTCATCTAGGTCTTTGAGATAGCTGTCTTGGGTATGAAATTCTTGAATGGCTGTTAACAGAACTTCAGAATGCATATTAACCAAATCCTCATCAATATTTAACAGATATTGTATGATGTTTTGAGATTGATCACAACAGTTTGCGGTCCATGATAAAGATGAAGGGTTTTCTTTTTATTCTTCATAAAATACTTGGTGCATGTCTCTCAAAGAAAACAAGCTTTTAAGTTCTAACCATTCATACCAATCCCTTGCCTTTCCTTCTAATTTTAACATGAAAATTTTCATAAGGAAGTCTTCATGCCATTCAGTCTTTACCTTCCATATATGTATATGAAATTTGATGAGATGTAACAATGGGTCATCAAACCTTTTAGCTTGAAAAACAAGAAGATTATCATCCCAACACAGCTGGGGAATCTTATGTGGGAATCTAGGGATATGATCTCTACTCTTTGGAGCATATCTCCTTTGTATCCTTGGTTCCATGTTTGTAAATCAGAAAAGAGGTAACTGTATCTTGTCAACCAGTTCAGAGTTTTCTACCAGTGGAGTCATTTGGTCTGTTGGGAGTTGTGGAGTTTCCAGGTGGAGGATTTCAAATGTTTTAAGATGAGTTGTTGTCCACCATCAGCAATTGAATACCAATCTAAGGATGTTGTGGGTCTTCTGAGCTCTTAAGGATATCTAAGATGCAGTTTACTCAGAATTCCCCAGTGGAGTCACCAGTATGTTAGGTCTCCATAGTTTGCAAGATTGGCAAGTACAAACGTTGCATATCCTACATCAAAACCACATCAAAACCACTTTGGAATCTGAGGATCTAGCCATCCTAGATTCAGAGAGGGATATCTCTATATATGTGTTTTTAAAGATATTATTTCAAGGTTAAGTATGATTTTAGGCTAGTTATGAAGAACAAGGTTTTTGTTTGTTTTGGTTGGGATGAACATCATCAAAATGAAGGAAGTATTTTTAAGGGTAAAGTTATGAGTAGGTTGAAAATGGTTCAGCTGATAAGATAAGTAAGAAAGTATGTCAATCCATTGGGCTATGGAGTCATAAAGGATTTAATTGCACAACAAGTTTCAAGAGTGGTCCATGGGGAAAGTCATCTATGTCAAAGGATCTCTTTAAGTTGATTTTATGGAATGAAACATTAACAGTGTGGGGAAGGACATAAACACACAAGAAAACAAAGAATAGCTTAAGATCAAGTAAGAACTTTGAATCTAGCCTGCTTTTAGCATATTATCAATGGAAAACATTAAATATAAACAAATAATAACCTAAGATCAGGTAAGGACTTTGAACCTATCCTTCTTTTGGCAATACTCTTGGGGAACTTTTCAAAGTTACTATTGGAGGTAAACTAGAGGACAGGGCTAACCATAGACTTCCCTAGTTCAACTTTACTTAGCATACCTTTCAAGACAAAATTTAAGATAAACAAAGAATAGCCTAAGATTAGGTAAGGACTTTGAACCTATCCTTCTTTTGACATACTCTCCAGGAAACTTTCAAGACAGATGTTGGAGAAAACACTAGAGGATAGGGCTAACCATAGACTTCCCTAGTTTAACTTTACTTAGCATGCAATGAAAACATCATTCAAAAACAATATCTCAAGTTTTACTCAGTAAGACATGTGCTCACCAACATTCCTTAACTGATCACACTATATTGAAATTATTCCCAAATACAATATTAGTAGAAAACATAAAGACAAATATTTATCAGTGAGATTTAGTGTACTTAATAGTAAAACCTAATCTATATTTTCTATCCTTTATCAGAGAAAATGAACAGTATGGAAAACATGAGAAAAATAACAATTTACAATAAGAAAAACATCACCATTGACATAGACCAGGATCCCATAAATAAGCTTGTATTTGATGTTCAAACTAGTTACAATCTTCAAGTCCAGTGGGTCTTTACAGCTTCAGACTTCTCATCTCAGCCTATCTTTCTTCTATTACAAAACAGAGCTTCAGTGGTTTCAAAGCTATTTACACTTGATGAGTATTCAAAGACCAACCTCTATACTGTCTTCTAGAGAAGTATTTATAGAAGAAATGAGGAGGTGGAGTGAAAGAAGGGTTCATTTATTCAATTAATGCAGAGTAACTGCTTCTCGGCCTTTGAAGGGCCAAATGGAGAAGTTTTCCAATGTTTAAACTCTACTAATTGATTATTACATTAAAGTTCATCAACTTCAGTCACTTTTGTTGACTTTGGGGCTTTTGGTAGGCTGGTAATTAATTCTAAGCTGTCTTTAGAAATATCTCTGACTGTGTAATTAATATGCACTCTTTTAAGGGAAATAAAACTGTAGGTGGCATTCTGAGGAGTAATGGCCTCAATGATGTGGCATTTGGAAGCTCCTTTACTGATCCATCTGTCTTAATACCTTAAAAAACTGATTTAACTGTGATTTTTTGTTTTAAGGCTGATCATGCCTTCTTTATTCTTTTTCGGTCTTCAATTGTGCTTTTATTGACTTTATCCACCTTTACACTGTGTTTTATCCTTAAATCCATAGGATTTGAACCTCTCAACCTTCGATCTTTCGCACCGAAACTTCTTTAATATTTTAATCTTTAGCCTTTATTGTCTTTTCCTTTATTACTGTGGATAGGAGGTTTTTAGTGCGTTGAAGGGTTTTAATGGGATGACCAGTGCTTACACAACACTGATAAAATCATTTGACGAAGACTGTCATCCTTTTCCTTCATGTTTTAGCCCTGGAGATATAAAACTTTGGTTCTGTCCCTTTGTGAGACATGGACAGAGTTTATGCTCTAGAAAAACATGATAAAAACTTGCAACAAACGACAAAAAACATTATAAAAAACTGTGATGGAATGGTTTGATTGCTTAGGAGGCTGGTGGAGCAGATGAGCAGTGTGGAATGGGTGATTATGTAGGCGGAGGAGTTTCATTGAGGAAAAATGGCGAGAATGTGGTTTAAAATGGATTCTGGCATGAATTTGGGTTGGCAGTTTCTGGAAAACCACCAATGGTTTTTGCGCAACCCTCGGGCGATAAGTGTTTTTGCCCGGAGGGAACGTGATCCAACCAAAACGTGCTACGTGGCCTTTTGCAATACCTCCGGTATCGCGTGATTTTTGATTGTTAAACTCCAGACAGTGAAATCGCATGATATGCAATGTCAACCATCGGATGATGGGGAAGAGATCTGACGGTGCGGACCAGGGCATGATGGAAAGTTGCACGGTGAGCACTGTAGTGGGGGACAGGTGTTAGGGCGTGATTTGAAGAGAGGACCGGGTAGTGGAATGCAGGTCCAAAGGGGAGTAGGTGACGAGATGAGCAAGGACCATCAGATTTTGATAAATCAATGGTGGAGATCGCATACTGGAGTGATAAGGCGAGGGAAAGGGGAAAGAAGGAGAAGGAAAGAAATATGGTGGGGTGAAATGCTGTCGTTGGATCTCCCGGATCGACGGTGGAGATCTGTCGTCAGGAGGGTGAGTACAGACAGAGAGGGAAGGGGCTGGGGATTAGGTAGGGGCGCGGTCTCGTGGACGAGAAATGACTAGCGGCCAAGGATAGAGGGGTTAATCGCATCGGAGAGGAGAAATTATATAAAGAAAAAGCAGGTTTTGAAAAGAAAAAGCTGATGCGAATAAGGGGCTTAAAGGTTTTTAGGCACCCGGTTGCAGGGCCAGGTCATATGACTAAAAAAGGCCAAGGCTTTAAGCCTTGAGGGGCTTAGAGCCTGCTGTTTAATATAAAAGAAAAATTTGTGGGTTTTTCATGGCCTTTTGTAGTCCCGAAAGCTATAAGGGAGGGTTATTAAACCATAATAAAAGGTTTTATGGTTAAAAAGGGATTTTGAAGGTTTTTTGAGGAGAATGAAGGGAAAATTAGGAGGAGGAAAGGGGATTTTCAGGGAAAAAAAATGGAGGATGAATAAGGTAAAATATCAGTGAATGAAATGATGAAAATCGGGCTGTTTACGAAACAATTTTCAAAGGGAACAACAGGCTTAACTTGGTGGATTTCTTCCAAGGGAACAACAATATTTCGAAGGGAACAACACTTAAGGAACAACACTGTTAGGGAACATCACTGTTAGTTAACACCAGGCTTCAAGAATGAGTAATTTTATTATGAAAATAATCTTTTGAAGGCTCAAGACCTGTTTTTAGCCATCATTTTCTTATGAAAAAATTTACTGATGGCTAACAGTGGCTCCACTTGGGGATTGCAGATCCTTGGAAGTGTCAAGAATCTTCAGAATTTGATCTCTGGGATGTAGACCTGTGCCTTTTCCATGACAACCTCTTCTTCATTGATCATGCTACTTTAAAAAATATGATCAGTATTTCATTTCAACAAACAAATTCTCCCAATCATTCTACCTACACAGCCTAATTCCTAACATTTTCTCTTTAGAAGGTGCACTTGGACTTGCAGACCTTAAACATCAACATTTTATTCTTTTGAAAGCAGGAAAATCTAATCTAAATCTACCCTTATTTCTTCCATGAGTTCAGATTAGACTGTTGAACTTATAAATTCTCTACCTAAGCTACTATATGCCAGGATTAGACTGTTTGGCAGATTTTATTCTCTATATTCTAAAACAGAAATTTGAACATAGTTAAATCAGGATTAGACTGTCTGATTTACTATGATGTCTATGGATGTATGTACAAGCTGCACATAGACTTTATTTGCAGATTTTTGAAACAAAACTGTGAAGGCTTAAGATCTTAAAAAATAAAAGACATCCTTCATTCTTTCTTTAGCTCTGCTTTTGATCTTTTTAGAGTGTTTTATTCTTTTCTTGGTTTAGATTTTGAGCATATTAGAACCAATTCTTCATCAATCTAAAAGGTTCAGGTTTTGAGCTTATTTGAACCACTTATTTCTATCCTAATCTAATTTACTGATAAGCCAATATTAAATAGTTTGGAAAATCTTCTTCACTGTCAAACCGGGAGGTAACTCCTCAAATCAGAATGTGTTATTGAATGAAGAATGAACATGCATTTATACATGGAGGTGAGGCTATTGGGATTCATCTCCCAATGACTCTTGACCTTCCTTATTTCCCAATATTATTTATTATACAAAATTAAATATCCACACCCATCCCATAGGATTAGGTGTCAACATTCCCCCCTTTAATCCGAAGGGATGTTGGTGAGTCCAAGCATCGATTTGAACTTTTCAAACTTTTCTCTTCCAAGTGCTTTGGTGAAGATATCAGCAGTTTTCTCATTTGTGGAACAATGATGTAGATGGATGGTTTTGGCCTGAACATGATGTCGAATTAGATGGTACTTTGTATTGATGTGCTTTGTTCGATCATGGAACTTTGGGTTCTTGGCCAACTTTATTGCAGAAGTGTTGTCGATCATGAGTGGTGTGGAGTACGTTTGTTTCATCTGCAAATATTCCAGGATTTTCCAGAGCCACACAATTTCCTTTGTTGCTTCAGCTGCTGCCACATATTCTGCCTCGGTCGTGGAATCTGCTGGAACTGACTGTTTGCGTGATCTCCATGAGACAGCTCCTGATCCAAGACTCATGTTGTAACCTGTAGTAGACACCCCTGTTTCTTTTTCGCCATCAAAGTCTGAATCAGAATATCCGATCAAGCTGAAGTCGCCTACATGTGTATATTTGAGTCCAAAGTCTTGAGTCCCCTTCAAGTACCTTAACACTCTTTTCGCAGCAGACCAATGTCCTTCACAAGGTTTTTGCATGAACCTTGAAAGGATTCCAACAGCAAATGAAATGTCAGATCTGGTGGTGGTCAGGTAGATAAGACTTCCTACAAGCTGTCTATACTTAGTTGCATCCTCAAATTACTTCCCTTCAATAGATGTGAGCTTCAAGTTTTGTTCCATTGGAGTGGTCAAGGGATTACAGTCATCCATGCCAAATTTTTTCAAGAGATCTCCAATGTACTTCTTTTGAGAAAGAAATATGAATTTAGGATGTTGAATTACTTCAATACCCAAATAGTAATGAACATGACCCAAATCAGTCATTTCAAAACCTTTCTTCAACTCTTTCTTCATGGATGCAATATAGCTCTCATTGTTTCCCGTTATCAAAAGATCATCTACATATACCACAAGATATACAACTGTTTTTCCAAC
Organism: Pinus albicaulis; assembly: GCA_034641835.2. Classification (NCBI taxonomy): domain Eukaryota; kingdom Viridiplantae; phylum Streptophyta; class Pinopsida; order Pinales; family Pinaceae; genus Pinus; species Pinus albicaulis. The sequence continues at coordinate 1,806,997,826 of CM076575.1, forward strand.
TTTCTTAACAAACAAAGTTGCATCATCAAGATCAAAGTGTTTGAAATCAAGTTTCAGAAGATGCTCGGTCAATTTCTCATACCAGGCTCGTGGTGTTTGCTTGAGGCCATACAAGGATTTTACAAGTTTGCAAACTTTGTGTTCTTGACCCTTTATCACAAATCCTTCTGGCTGGGACATATAAACTTTCTCCTTTATATCTCCATTCAAGAAGGCTATTTTTACATCCATCTGATGGACTTTCCATCCATTCTGAGCTGCTAAGGCAAAGAGAGTCTGGATGGTGGTCCATTTTGCTGTGGGAGCAAAATTTTCTTCATAATCGACTCCTTATTTTTGTGCAAAACCTTTTGCCACAAGCCTGGCCTTGTGCTTGTCAAGTGAGCCATATGCTTTATACTTGTTCTTGTAGACCCACTTACAGCCAATTGGTTTTGTTCCCAAAGGCGGATCAACCAGCTTCCAAGTGCCATTCTTTATCAAGGCATCATACTCCTTTTGCATCGCTTCTTTCCATTCATCATGAGAAGAGGCTTCTTTGAAGGAATTTGGTTCATGATCTGTAGACAAACTCAATTCACAGTTATAAGCAATATCCATATCAACAGGAGAATCAGAATTATCTACATCACCTTCGATTTTTTGAGTGGAACTTCTTGTTCCTGTTTTTCCAACCTCATCAGGATGAACATTCTCCAGTGTCTTTGTCAGCCATTTGGGAGGACCTTTCTGAGATGGCCCAGGCTGGTCATTTGACCGAGTTGGGATTGATTCAAGATTCAATCTCCCAATTCTGTCAATCACATCATCCAATGTGTCATCCGTGGTTGTTTCTTCATGTGGGGGAGAAAGTGCTTCAGGACATGATTCCACAGTTTGATTCAATATCGGAATCCCCCCTTCAAGATGTGGAATCACATTATCAAATTCTTGGAAAGACTTTGCATGTGTGAATCTATCCATGCGATCAAGTTGCCGCTCAACAACCTTGTCACTCTTGGAAGATTCAAGAAATATGACATCTCTTGCTATCACAAACTTCTTATTTGCTTCATCATAGAGACGATATCCTTTGGAGGTATCGGAGTACCCCAAGAAGATACATTTTCTGCTTCTAGCACCAAGTTTGTTCCTTTGACCCTTGGGTATCAAGGCATAACAGGTGGACCCAAAGACCCTGAAATGCTTTACCGAAGGAATGTGACCATGCCACATTTCAAAAGGATTTTTGTTTCTAATTGAACTTGAAGGACACCTATTCTTTATGTAAACATCACATAGAACTGCATCAGCCCAAAACATCAATTTTACATTCTTGAAAAATAACATGGAGCAGACCATATTTAAAATAGTTCTGTTCATTCTTTCAGCTACACCGTTCTGTTGTGGATTATATGGCACAGTTGTTTGATGTTTGATTCCATGTTGATGAAGATAATTTTCAAATTCGTTTGAAGTGTATTCTTTTCCATTATCAGTGTGTAGAGAGCCAATATGTGTTTGTGCACCATTTTCAATCCATGCATGAAAATTCTTGAAAGTTTGAAAAGCATCAGACTTATTCTTCAGTAAGTAAATCCAACACATTCTGGTGTAGTCATCAATAAATGTCATCATGTATTTGTTTCCATTTGCAGAAGCAATAGGCATAGGGCCACATAAATCAGAATGAACAAGTTCAAGTTTCCTATGTGCTCTTGAGTGTGAATCATGAAATGGCTGTTTGCTATGCTTTCCTAGAATACATGCATCACATTCCTTAGGTTTTCTAGGAATTGTAGGTAGTCCATCAACACCATTTTTCTTCAACAAACGAAGGTTGTCATAATTTAAGTGTCCAAATCTAGCATGCCATAAAAGACTTGATGGAAATGTACCTTCATCATGATGTGAACTGAATGCAAAGTTTTGAGCATGAGCAGATGAACCTTTCAGCTTCAAGAGTCTCCCTTCTTCTATTCCCTTCATGACAAGTGAGTGATCTGATGCTTTTCTGACCTCTGCCTTGAATTGAGTGTCCTTGCTGCTGGTTTTCGACCAGGGACAACAAGTTTCTCTTCAACTCAGGGAGGTATAGAACCTCATGTAGGATATGATCTCGAAGACTAGGAAACTTAAGCCTGACTGTACCAAGCCCTGATGGCTTGAGTTTGGATTTATCTGTGAAATATACTGCTCCATCAACTTTTTCAGTGAATTATTCAAAAAAATATTTTCTAAATGTCATGTGACATGTTGCTCCTTAATCTAGCAACCAATCATCTCTCCATGAAGTAAATGAAACATCAAATAGGTTTTCAGTTACTCCATTGTTACAATGTGCTAGAATAGAATGAGCTGATTCAGGTGCTTTACCTTTGTCTTTGTCATTAGTTTTACCTTTGTATTGATTTCTTTGCTGCTCATTTTTAGTTTGTCTGCCCCCCTTTTCTCTGAAGTTTCTACTTCGTCTTCTGCCATCTCTTCCTCTGGATGAATCTAAAGCATGTCTCTTTTCTCTCTGTGCTAAGTATGCAGCCTCTTTAGAAGATGAAGGGACTGTCATCTTCTTTTGAGGGAGGAGAGAAAAAAAAAAAAAAACACTTTGCTGGAGAATCTCTTTTGAAGGAGAGAAAAAAAAACACTCTTTGCTGGAAAATATACTCAGTTTAAAAGGACATAAACTCTTTTGCTAAAAGATACTGAATTTAAAAGGACAAAAAACTCTTTGCTGCAAATACTGATTCTGCACCAAAAAAAATATATATGTATTTTTTTTTTTTTGGGAGAAAAAAAATTGTATGGGAGGCGATATGGAAGGGTGGTATTATGAAATGGAAGGGGTGTGGTATTAAAAGATGGGAGGGCGGTGTGGGGCATGGTATTAAAAGATGGGAGAGCAGTATTATGAAATGGAAGGGGCGTGGTATTAAAAGATGGGAGGGCGGTATGGAAGGGTGGTATTATGAAATGGGCGTATGGGCAGTATGGGCGGAATGGTATTAAAAGGAAGAATTGAAGGATGGGAGTCCCGACTTATATCAACAGACAGGGCGTTATTGAAAACTTGAGCTTGGATGGCGTATTGAAAACTTGTGCGTATTCAATATGGATGGAGTATTAATATGGAGGAGCGCTGTTATATATATGTGTGGTTCTTTATAACGCATACATTGTATTATATATGTGATGCAGACAACGTATATATTCTATGATGCAGACAGCGTATTAACAAGGGCGGGAGGGTGTTGATATGTGCAATCGGAGTGGTATTAATGGAGTTGAACCAGCGTATTATAAAACGGACAGCGGCAGGGCGAATATGGAGAGGCGGTATTTGTATGATGTAGTGACTGTTAAAACAATGAAATAGGCGTATTAATGAATAGGCGTATGAAAGCATAGTTTATAGGCGCGGGAGATGTAGTTGAAAAGCCATGGATGTGTTAGAGTCGACAGGCCACGGGAAATAAATGAGGTGGGGCAGACTATATATACATATGACATCGTTTTATATATAACACCGCTCCCACTACAAAACTCCCAGTATGCGTAAAACGCTGGTGGAGGGGCGGAATAAAACTCTGGAACAATTTGATCCACGCTCACCGCACCTGTATTATGTTGAATAGTGACCGGGTATTAAATATATATATCAGAGAACTGTATTAGAAGGTGGAGGGGCAGAATAAAATGCTGACTGACTGTGATATGATGCGTTGTGTAGTGAATAGCGTGAGATGGGAAATGGGAAGCTGTGGGGAGCGCTCGTAGAGCTGAGAGGGGAGGGCTATGTGATATATGTGGAGTGCAGTATCGACGTGTGGGAGGGAGGCGTTATTATAAATGGAGCGTTGTTATAAATGGGACAGAGCGCAGGTAGGGGAAATGGGTGAGAAGGCATTGGGAAAGAGGGAGGCTGAGAGGCCATTACAAAAACTGGAATGGGATATTTGCAGGACTGCAGAGGGGGCTACAATTTGCAATGTTTCAGGAACTACAGGATTGCAGAATCTTCAGGAGCTACAGGAGCTGCAAATGTTAGAACTATGCAGAGAAAAAAAAATGCAGAATAACAGTATAGCAATAAGTAGCAGCAGCAAAAACTATTATTAAAAACTGATTGAGCAAAGGAGAGGGAGTTACACCACAGGCAGAAATGCCAATAGTGGGACTGGCTCTGATACCATGTCAAACCAGGAGGTAACTCCTCAAATAAGAATGTGTTATTGAATGAAGAATGAACATGCATTTATACATGGAGGTGAGGCTATTGGGATTCATCTCCCAATGACTCTTGGCCTTCCTTATTTCCCAATATTATTTATTATACAAAATTAAATATCCACACCCATCCCATAGGATTAGGTGTCAACATATCAGTAGTAAATTGAAATCTATCCAGTCATGATTAGGCTGTATGACTAAATAGCAGTTTTTTCTCAAGTAGTGGAATTTAAGCTTGCACACTTTCAAAATTTCTCTTTTTGGGTATGGGGTTATACCTTTCTTGTTTTATTTCTTCCCTCTTTTTCTCTTTTTCTATTGTTTTTTTGTATTTTTTCAATTTTTCTTTTTGAAAGCAAGAAACAAAAAACTAACTAAATGATCAAATCCTGAGATTTATTTGATATTCCTACCTACCCTAATCTAACTTGGAATATTTACATGATTAGCTAACAAACACTCTTTTCTAGTACATCCAGTCAATCAGATGATTCCATGACTAGTCTTTGTTCATCTCTTTGAGCAGGCAGAAAAAGTGCAGCCATTTGATTGGTAACAAAGATGAGTAGTGTTGAAAATGGCAACAAGAAACAGTGAAGGAGGCCTCCTGAAACATCTTTCCTGATCCTAGTTGGAAAGTGATCACCTAAACTAGGTGGGGACCACACATGTGATTTTTTGTCGAAAAATCTATTTTTAGACTATGTCTATTTTTAGACATACGGAGCATGATTCGGGGATTCCAGTTGGAGATTCTTGAAGTATGCGACATGTTGGTAAAAATAGATGAGACTCCTAATTTTTAGGACCCAGGCTATTTTTAGACTGATCTCCTAAAAATATGGAAGTCAAATATTATTTACCCTTAATAATATTTTGACTATAAACAGCAGTTTACTCTCTTGGAGCACTTCAGTTTGAGTCATGGAGGTGACTCATGCAACTGACACAAGGAATCACGTGGTTCCTAGGGTTTGATGGTATCTTGCATGGTTGGCTTCCAAGTAGGAGCTCATGGTGGAGTTCTATGGGAGTTAATGCGATAAAGCTTAATGGAGGTGGTGTTCTCGGGTTAACTAGTTGAACTAGTTGTATTTAGTTTAACCGGCTAATACACTAGAGATGAGTTGTGTGAATTAAATATTATTTAATTCAAAAATTATTAACTCATTATTCAACTAAAGAACACATCAGTTTAACTCAGTGCATGGACAGTTCAGTGGCGACAAGTGAAAGAGGTAGATGAAAGGGCTGAGTTAGCTATCAGTTGCGACATTAGTTGTGCATGAGATTTGCACTACACTTGGAGGAAATTACCAATGAAAATTGTGCAGTTGGAGCCAGTGAGATTCGAACTTGGATCTCTATTTAGACCAGCCTTGACTGCGCAATAGAGGCAGGGAAATTAGTGGGTGTGTTTTGAACCCGTGACTTGTTCAAAACCAAGCTAGTTTTTGTGTAGCTTTGGGAGATAGTACTGAGTACTTGTGAGGAGTTTGTACTATGTATTTGCTGCATGTTCTCTCCATTTATAATATACTATAGCTGGGGGTTTTCAGCTATAAGCTTTCCCCATACATACTGTGTTAATATGTGTGATGATTTGATGTGCTATCGCTTCTATGCTTTCCGCATGTGACAATTAATTGTAGAAGAGATTATGTGTTATGCATGCAATTCGAAATTGATGTGTGATCAGGTTAATCTCCATTGAATAAGTGATTTATTCAGCTAATTTCTACAAGTAGAACATCTCACTTCTTTTGAGAGATAACCAGGGTACATATTGAATATTAATCTTTAAAATCAAGGCTATCACAGAAGGTGACAACTTTTTATGTATTTGGCTCTTGCAAAGGATCCATGCTTGAGAATTTGAGCCAATTGGGACCCCCACACATTCCTCCATAGGATCAACAAAGAAAATATGAGAACTCTCTTCTTTTTGGCCCTCCATGACTGGTAGATTATTTGACTCTAAGACATCAGCCTTGAGGACCGTATATTCATTATGTTCCTTGGAAGTATCGTCATATTTTACCTACAAATCAACAAGCAGTGAAATTTCTTCTTTCTCTAACTCTATGCTTTTTTCTGATGTAAATTCAGGGTGTTTGGATGTCAGACTGATATCAGCACTGGGAGAGGGTTCTTCTTGAGAAGATGATATATCCTTAGTAGGATAGTCTTCTATTTGTTTTTCTCCCCCAAAGACTCACCAATACCTTTTATTTTTTGGGACAGCTGGTCTGAATTTTTCTTGAATTGTATATTGTTTGCTTTCCCAAGGTCTCAGATATGTACTAGCAACAAGGGCTAATCCACTGGAAAAACTATTTTGGTCTTTAGGAACAAGGGTAAGTTGGAATTCTTCAAAATATTTTAACAAATCCATGGCATCATCCTTATAGGCTCTAAGTCTGAGATGTTTAACCGTGCATTCTTCTTTCATTTGCCTAATTACCAATTCTGCATTTCCATGAACTGTTATCCTCTGGGCTCCTAATTTCTTCAATAAGTGCAGCCCTAAAAGTAGTGCCTCGTACTCTATGATGTTATTTGTGCATTGAAAATTCAATTTGTATGAATAGGATTCAGAATGATTGTTTCCTGTATTGTAAAGGCATATTATTGCACCTGTACTAGTTTTACTACATGACCCATCAAAATTCATACTCCAAAGAGGACTAGTTTCAGATTTATCCTTAATTTTCCTACTATCCTCTCTGTCTTGAGTTCCATTTTGTTGTTCTATGGGATAGGAACTATGTTTATGATTATCTTGTTCAAATGAAGGTTTGGAGGCTAGCTGTTTGTTTAGTATTTGATCAATTTCTTCTTCTGTAAAAAGGAGGGATTTCTTTTTTCAGCATGGACAGAAGTACAACAGTCCTCTTTCTCTTGTGTTAAATCGTTTTGAGGCTGGATGTATTTTTGAGCCTCTTCTAAGGGATATTTACTTGTGCTTGCAGGGAAACTTTGAGGATCTTCTACTCTTTCCTGATTTTCTTCTATTTCAAACTCCTCACAGTTATTATGATACTCGTTTTGAATATAGGGTTCATGAGTTGTTTCTTTTATTTTATCATGATGCCACTCTTGTTGTATAATCTGAAATGAATTGTAACATAGAGGGAGAGTCGCTATACATGCTGGTTCTCCTTTTATTTCAGATTCTATGTTTTCTAAGTGGTTACTTGTTTCCTCAAAGCACTGCTCACTATCTGCATTAGCATTTTGATCATGAAGTTCTCTTAACAGTAAAACAAAAGCAATAGGTAGGCAGTCAAGAATTTCTTGACAACCCTCCTCATCATTTTCTATAAAGTCTTGATCATCATACGTGTCTTGCTCATTCTCTTGGTCTTTTAGTGGTTGAGTTTTTTCCTGATCTGAAAAAAGGATAAGCTGTTCTAGATCATCTATATTTAAATCAGCCTCACCTAGAAGGGATGATGAGATATTATTTATGCTGCCATGGGTATCTTGAGGAATGTCCTATATTTCTTGATTTATTTCTTCCTCAATTGATTCACCTAGGTCTTTGAGATAGCTTTCTTGGGTATGAAATTCTTGAATTTCTGTTAACAGATCTTCAGGATGCATATTAACCAAATCCTCATCAATATTTAACAGATATTATATGATGTTTTGAGATTGATCACAACAGTTTGCGGTCCATGATAAATATGAAGGGTTTTCTTTGTATTATTCATAAAATACTTGGTGCATGTATCTCAAAGAAAACAAGCTTTTAGGTTCTAACCATTCATACCAATCCCTTGCCTTTCCTTCTAATGTTAACATGAAATTTTTCATAAGGCAGTCTTCATGCCATTGAGTCTTTACCTTCCATATATGTATATGAAATTTGATGAGATGTAACAATGGGTCATCAAACCTTTCACCTTCAAAAACAGGAAGATTATCATCCCGACACAGCTAGGGCATATTATGTGGGAATCCAGGGATATGATCTCTACTCATTGGAGCATATCTCCTTTGTATCCTTGGTTCCACGTTTGTAAATCGGAAAAGAGGTCACTGTATCTTGTCAACCAGTTCAGAGTCTTCTACCAGTGGAGTCATTTGGTCTGTTGGGAGTTGTGGAGTCGCCAGGTGGAGGATTTCAAATGTTTTAAGATGAGTTTCTGTCGACCATCAGCAATTGAATACCAATCTAAGGATGTTGTGGGTCTTCTGAGCTCTTAAGGATATCTAAGATGCAATTTAATAAGAATTCCCCAGTGGAGTCGCTAGTATGTTAGGTCTCCGTAGTTTGTAATATTGGGAAGTACAAACGTTACAGAACCTACATCAAAACCACTTTGGAATCTAAGGATCTAGCCATCCTAGATTCAGAGAGGTATCTCTCTATACATGTGTTTTCAAAGATATTATTTCAAGGTTAAGTATGATTTTAGGCTAGTTATGAAGAACAAGGTTTTTGTTTGTTTTGGTTGGGATGAACATCATCAAAATGAAGGAAGTATTTTGAAGGGAAAAGTTGTGAGTAGGTTGAAAATGGTTCAGCTGATAAGATAAGTAAGAAACAGTGTCAATCCATTAGTCTATGGAGTCATAAAATATTTAATTGCACAACAAGTTTCAAGAGTGGTCCATGGGGCAAGTCATCTATGTCAAAGGATCTCTTTAAGTTTATTTTATGGAATGAAACATTAACAGTGTGGGGAAGGACATAAAAACACAAGAAAACAAAGGGTAGCTTAAGATCAAGTAAGGAATTTTAACCTAGCCTGCTTTCAACATATTCAAAAGGAAAACAAAGAATAGCTTAACATCAAGTAAGAACTTTGAATCTAGCCTGCTTTTAGCATATTCTCAATGGAAAACATTAAATATAAACAAATAATAGCCTAATATCAGGTAAGGACTTTGAACCTATCTTGCTTTTGGAAATACTCCTGGGGAACTTTTCAAAGTTACTGTTGGAGGTAAACTAGAGGATAGGGCTAACCATAGACTTCCCTAGTTCAACTTTACTTAGCAGAACTTTCAAGACAACATTTAAGATAAACAAATAATAGCCTAAGATCAGGTAAGTACTTTGAACTTGTCCTGCATTTGACATACTCTCAGGGAAACTTTCAAGACAGCTGTTGGAGAAAACACTAGAGGACAAGGCTAACCATAGACTTCCCTAGTTTAACTTTACTTAGCATGCAATGAAAACATCATTCAAAAACAATATCTCAAGTTTTACTTAGCAAGACATGGGCTCACCAACATTCCTTGACTGATCACACTATATTGAAATTATTCCCAAATACACAATTAGTAGAAAACATAAAGATAAAGATTTATCAGTGAGATTTAGGGTGCTTGATAGTAAATCCTAATCTATATTTGCTGTCCTTTATCAGAGAAAATGAACAGTATGGAAAACATGAGAAAAATAACAATTTACAATAAGAAAAACATCACCATTGACATAGACCAGGATCCCATAAATCAACTTGTATTTGATGTTCAAACTAGTTACAATCTTCAAGTCCAGTGGGTCTTTACAACTTCATACTTCTCATCTCAGCCTATCTTTATTCTATTACAAAACAAAGCTTCAGCAGTTTCAAAGCTATTTACACTTGATGAGTATTCGAAGACCAACCTCTATACTATCTTCTAGAGAAGTATTTATAGAAGAAATGAGGAGGTGGAGTGAAAGAAGGGTTCATTTATTCAATTAATGTAGAGTAAGTGCTTCTTGGCCTTTGAAGGGCCAAATGGATAAGTTTTCCAATGTTTTAACTCTGCTAATTGATTATTACATTAGATTTCATCAACTTCAGTCACTTTTGTTGACTTTGGGGGCTTTTGGTAGGATGGTAATTAATTCCGAGCTGTCTTTAGAAATATCTCTGACTGTGTAATTAATATGCACTCTTTTAAGGGAAATAAAACTATAGGTGGCATTCTAAGGAGTAAGGGCCTCAATGATGTGGCATTTGGAAGCTCCTTTACTAATCCATCTATCTTAATACCTTAAAACACTGATTTAATTGTGATTTTGTGTTTTTAGGCTGATCATGCCTTCTTTATTCTTTTTCGGTCTTCAATTGTGCTTTTGCTGACTGCATCCACCTTTACACTATGTTTTATCCTTCAAACCATACGATTTGAACCTCTCAACCTTCGATCTTTCGCACCAGAACTTCTTTAATCTTTTAATCTTTAGCCTTTACTGTCTTTTCCTTTATTACGATGGACAGGAGGTTTTTAGTGCGTTGAAAGGTTTTTATGGCATGACCAGTGCTTACACAACACTGATCAAATCATTTGACGAAGACTGGCAGTCTTTTCCTTTGTGTTTTATCCCTGGAGATAGAAAACTTTGGTTCTGTCGCTTTTTGAGCCATGGACAAAGTTTACGCTCTAGAAAACCATGATAAAAGGCTGCAACAAACAACAAAAAATGTTATAAAAACCTGCGATGGAAGGGTTTGATTTATTAGGAGGGTGGCAGAGTAGAGGAGCAGTGCAGAGGGGGTGATTATGCAAGCAAAGGAGTTTTATTGAGGAAAACCGGCGAGAATGTGGTTTAAAATGGTTTCTAGTGCGAATTTGGCTTGGCGGTTTCTAGAAAACCACTGGTGGTTTTTGTGCGACCCTTGGGCGGTAAGTGGCTTTTCCCAGAGGGAACGCGATCCAACCGAAATGTGCCGCATGGCCTTTTGCAATACTACTGGTATCGCGTGATTTTTTATTGTTAAACTCCAGATGGTGAAATCGCGCGATATGCGATGTCAATTGTCGGATGATGGGGAAGAGATGTGATGGTACAGACCGGGGCATGATGGAAAGTTGCACGGAGGGCGCTGTAGTGGGGGACAGGTGTCGGGGCGTGATTTGAAGAGAGGACTGGGCAGTGGAATGCGAGTCCGGAGGGGAGTTGGGTGACAGGATGAGCGAGGACCGTCAGATTTTGATAAATCGACAATGGAGATCGCATACTGGAGTGATAAGGCAGGGGAAAGGGGAAAGAAGGAGAAGGAAAGAAAGATGGCGGGGTGAGCTATCGCCGTTGAATCTCCCAGATCGACGGTGGAGATCTGTCTTCAGGAGGGTGAGTATAGACAGAAAGGGAAGGGTCTGGGGATTAGGTAGGGGCGCGGTCTCATGGATGAGAAACGACCAGGGGCCAAGGCTAGAGGGGTTAATCGCATCGGTGGGGAGAACTTTTATAAAGAAAAAGCGGGTTTTGAAAAGAAAAAGCTGATGCGACTAAGGGGCTTAAAGGTTTTTAGGCACTCAGTTGCAGGGCTAGGTCATATGACCGAAAAAGGACAAGGCTTTAGGCCCTGAGGGGTTGAGAGCCTTCTGTTTAATATAAAAGCGAAATTTGTGGGTTTTTCATGGCCTTTTGTAGTCTTGAACGCTATAAGGGAGGGTTATTAAACCATAATAAAGGGTTTTATGGTTAAAAATGGATTTTGAAGGTTTTTTGAGGAGAATGAAGGGAAAATTAGAAGGAGGAAAGGGGATTTTCAAGGAAAAAAAAATGGAGGATGAATAAGGGAAAAAATCGGTGAATGAAATGATGAAAAAGGGGTTGTTTAGGAAACATTTTTCAAAGGGAACAACAGGCTTAATTTGGTGAATTTATTCCAAGGGAACAACAATATTTCGAAGGGAACATCACTTAAGGAACATCATTGTTAGGGAACAACACTGTTAGGGAACAACATGCTTCAAGAATGAGTAATTTTCTTATGAAAATAATCTTTTGAAGGCTCAAGACCTATTTTTAGCCATCATTTGCTTATGACAAAATTTACTGATGGCTAACAACACCAAAATTTGGTCATCTAACCATTTACAATTAGAAGGATTGAAGTACACCATGTAAGACCAATTTTATCATAGTAAAATTTCTTTCACTATAAGAAATAATTTAATAAACCATATTTTATTATATTATTTTTGGTTTTAAAAGAAACCCCATGAGGAATAATTAAATAAATCTTTATTTTTTTAAATTTTCCTCTAGGAATAATTAATTAAACCACTGTTTAAATAATATCCCTGGTCATATTTAACCGAATTATGAGAAATAATTAGATAAATCATTATTTTTCTTATTTTTCTTTAGGAATAATTAATTAAATCATTATTTAGTTATTATTCCTTGTTAAATTTGACTAAATCACCTAGAAATAATTAAAAAATCATTATTTGTTAATTTTTCCATAAGCACATCCTTGAAATGATAAATAAACCATTTATTTATTTATTATTTATAATGAAGGTATTTAACCAATTTAAATACCTTTTCCCTCCAACAAAATATAATAAAATATTCCAAGCGGTTAGATCTAGATTTTGGTTAATAATATTTTATTATGCGCCATTATTGTGGATAACTCAATATTTTGTTATAAATAGGATGGTTTTACATTCATTCTTCACTTTGATCACTTTCATTGTCACGTTTTGATCATTCTCATTGCTGCTACTATTTTCTTTGCTTCTTTAGCTCCCATAGTGTTCATCACATTTTGGGTTTTCTACACCATTGAGAGAGAGAAACTTCTAGGTCTGAAGCATTGAGGACAACCAAGAACCCATCCCATTGAGGGGGACTGGCAACATTATTATTTGTTCCATTCCCAAGTGTTATAATACATATAAAATTATTTATATCTTGTCTTGTCCGTTGGATGCATTGAGAAATTTTTTTTTTTTTCACTGTTTAACTGCATAGGTTGGGTTTTTTGCAGCATTTGTTTTAACTATCGATTTCATATCTAAAGAAGTTAAGCAACCATCTTTGTTTTTAGAGTTGTTTGTCACACAAAGCTAAAGTGAGATCTTTTCGTACACTTGCGTTAAGAATTTATGCTATCAGGGGCCATTATCCCTGGTACAAGAGCCCTAGACTGTTGTATTATATGTTATTTAATATAATGAAGTTGGGTTGAAAAATGTAAAAAATTGTATATATGTGCATGTGTGATTTACTATTGTTTATATTCTGCTGTGAAAAGTAGTTATGTTGATATTGTTTGTTACACCATTTTTTGGTCATCTAACCTATTATCATTAGATGGACCCAAATACGCCATGTAAGACCAGTTTTACCCTAAGTAAAACTGCTTTCACTATGTTAAAACAGGAAACCCCAAAAGGAAATATTAAACAAAACCATATTTGTTTGATTTTCCTCATGGAATAATTAATTAAACCATAATTTAAATATTATTCCCAGTCATGTTTAACCCAAAATCAAAGAAATTAATTAGATAAACCTTTATTTATCTTATTATTTTCTAGGAATAATCATTTAAACCTTATTTAGATGATATTCCTGGTTAAATATGACCAAATCACCCACAAATAATTAAATAAATCACTATTTATTTAATTATCTTTCAACCACTTCCTTAAATAATTAAATAAATCATTATTTATTTGATTATCTTCTAACCGCTTCTTTAAAAAGATAAATAAATCATTTATTTATTTATTTTTGACAAATCAAGGGATTTGACCCAAGTCAAACACCTTTTCCCTCCAACAAATATAATAAAATATTCCATAAAAAGTGGATCTAGATCTGGTTAACCCATGCACCAAGATCTAGAATGACCAAATATTTTGTTATAAATAGGAGGGTTTTTCCTACCATTCTTCACCTTTTGTTGCCTATTAGATCACTCTGGATCTATACACTTGGTCACCATTTTCTGCCATTTGCTGTGTGAGCTCCCTTTGAGTTCCATTCTTTGTGTGGGTCTTCTACACCAACAAGAGAGAGAGATCTTAGATCTGAAGTGCTGAGGACTTCCAAGAACCCATCCCACTGAGGAGAATTGGATACACCTTCTTCTTCTCCTCCCAGGTGCCCCATTAATATAAAAATTCTTTCAAAAATTGTTCTTGTCTTGTCTATTGGTATATGGAGCAAACCCTTAATTTTTCTGCTTAATGTCTTTCCATGCATAGATCTGGTTTTTTGCAGCTATTTTATGTCTAACTAACCACAGATATGAAGATATTGGCAGCCACTTTTGTTGTTAGGGCTATTAGTTATGCGTAGCTAAAGTGGTCCTTTTTCGTACACTTCGACAAAGGATTCATACTAACATTGTTGTTTTGGTAGCGTCATAGATTTTAAGATTCTATCCAAGACCTAAGGTCATGGAAATTCAACAAATATTAGGTGTTAACATTCCCCCTTAATTTTAAGGGATGTTGGTGAGTACAAGCTTCATTCTGAATCTTTCAAACTTTTCCCTTCTAAACACTTTGGTGAAGATGTCTACAATATTCTCATTTGTGGATTAATGTTGTACGTGAATTTTCTTGGCCTCAACATGATGTCAAATCAGATCGTATTTGTATTGATGTGCTTGTTTGATCATGGAACTTTGGGTTCTTGGACAACTTTATTGCAGAAGTGTTGTTAATCAAAAGAGGAGTTAAATGCACTTGTTTCTCATGCAAATCTTCCATAATTTTCCTAAGCCACACAATTTTCTTTGCTGCTTCAGCTGCTGCCACATATTCTCCCTTAGTTGTGGAATCTTCTAGAACTGATTGTCTGCGTTACCTCCAGGAGACAACTCCTAATCAAAGACTCATAACATAAACTAAATTAGATACCCGAGTTTCTTTATTTCGATTGATATATGAATTAGAGTATCTAATCAAGATGAAGTCACCCACCAATGTATGCTTGAGTCGAAATTCTTGAGTTCCCTTCAAGTACTTTAGAACTCTTTTTGCAGCAGACTAATGACCCTCACAAGGCTTTTGCATAAACCTAGAGAGGATTCCAACCACAAATGAAATTTATGGTCTAGTAGTAGTCAAGTAGTCGAGACTTCCTCCGAGCTGTCTATATTTTTTTGCATCCGCAATTTCTTTTTCTTCAGTGGATGTGAGCTTTAAGTTTTGTTCCATTGGAGTATTCAAAGGAATGCACCTTGATCCAGTGGATCAATAAAGTGCTTAAATTAAACATTAGAGAGATTTTGAGGTCTAAAATATGCCTCCTAAGAAAAATGTACAACCAAAATAAACTTCATAAGAACCAATAGGCTTCAAGATGATGATGTCAACCATGGGGGATGATACACCATTTTTGGGGTAAAAAAATAAAAATATTAAAAAATAATAAAATAATAAAACTACTTTTTCAACTTATCTCACTAATTTTTTACTCAAATTTCGAGTTGGAGTACTTTTTGGATGCAAAATTTAATACTTCATCCAAGGAGTACCCATGTTTCATACTTTCAATGGACCCTGCTACATGAAAATGAGAAATACATGAAAAAACATGATTGCAATCATATTTTTCATGTATTTCTCATTTTTCATGTAGAAGGGTCCATCAAAAGTATGCAACATGGGTACTCCTTGGATGAGGAAGCAAATTCTGCATCTAACGAGTATTCCCACTTGAAATTTGAGTAAACCCATAGGGATATAAGTTGAAAATACGAGTTGAAAAAATAGGTTTTTTTTCCCTCTAAAATATGATGATGTAATATAATATTATTTTATTATTTCGAATATTATTTTATAATTTCCTTAGGAGGCCCATTTTAGACCTCAAAATTCCCCTAATGAGTATTAAAAAATGCTCGAAACTAGTGGCAAAACAAAGATATCGTCGCCTGAATCCAATGCAACTCGAATCGCTCATAACCGATATCATATTCTCTCGATGTCAAGTTCTGAAAATTTTCCTAAAAAAATAAAAACTTTTGCAAGTTGGTTAGGTACACTAACTAGGTAGGGTGACTAGGCAGGCTGATTGTGTTTGTAAGGGACAATGGTTTTTAGCCAAGTGTCCTTTTTTGATTGGTTTATAGATGCTTCAATATGATTGGTTGTTGGTTAGTATGAAGTGGTTCAATGAATAGAGGCCACGTGGGCCAATGGTTGGCCACCACATGGCCTCCTCACACTAGTGTAAAATTTTGGTATCGACCGAATAGACCTCCTAGTGATTCGAATTGCGAACCTGCAGAGTGGCAACACAGAGCCTTAGCGCTCCACCACGAGTGTTACGTAACCTCTATAGGTGGCAATTGTTATTTAAAATTTATGTATTGGCATGTTGGGGGATGGGGCCGGGGTTAACCCCTGGCTCCCGGTCCACCCAAACCCACGAGACCATAGGTCGGGGCACCAAGAGCACAGGGTTAACCCTGGACATGACAAGTTATAATTTAAATGTAAACCACCACAGTTCAACACCAGTTTGAAACCAAATGAACCATCGTGTGTTACCACAATCACGAAGCTTTGTTAGAGTTTGTGTTATGGCGTGCGGTGTTTAAATTGCACCACATTTCAACTACGGTTCAAACAGAATCAGGGTTAGAGTTATGGTATGGTGCATAATTCAAATTCAAACCCATATTTAACACAACCTAACTACGATTGGAGCTACAGTTAGACCATCGGTGCAAAGTTTTGAACCAACCCACATTCAACGACAAAGTTTTTTCCATGTGGTCCATTTTGATCCGTTCACAAGGGTTAGTGGGAAATTAAACGAGACAAAAATTTTCATTCAAACCGACGTGAATCTCGTTGGTGCGGGATGAATTTTTTGCTCCACGGTGCCAAAAAAGGTGGAAATTGTAGGATGGATTGTAGGTGGGTGTGAATTGTAGAATAATTAGCAGTAAAATTACACCAGAGCATAACTCAATCATTTTTTGACCAAATTGAGTGCAGAAAGAGCCCAACTAGGGGTTTTTCACTGTTATGGAGCCATTGGAGACATTATTTTTGCATTCTGAGCACTTCAATCCATTTAAACACATATTTGAGCACATAATGAAAGAGGCCCAACATTGGAAGCTGGACCAGGAGGGGTTAACTCCTTCATCATTTTGTTGTCTTATGTTTTTGTTTATGGTATTATTGTCTCTATTTTATGCTACAAAAACAAGTTTAAATGCTTAATTTATGTGCTATCTCAACTTGTTTAATTGCATAAAAGACATAAAATTTCACTTGAAAATTGCATCAAACCTTCAAGTTTTAAAATAGAGATCAGTTTGGTATCAGATCTTAGGTTATTTGGTTGTATTGAGGGTTTAATTGTGTTTCAAGTGTTTTTTGATGCTTACAAGGTTGAAGCTCAAAAGAGGAGAAGGAAATATTGCGGGAACAAGTCCTCAAGCTAGTTCAGGGAGAGAAAATTTGCCATAATCTTCACCACAAATTTCACCTAAAGTGTCACAAAAGGCCTCCCCAGTCATAGCACATGAAGGAGAGCCTAAAAATATGATTGAGGATGAGAAGGATTTCAGAAAATCATTCTTTGACATGAGTAAGATGATGAAAGCTCTTTATGAGGAAAGGAACTCAAGGTTGTATGGTTACAACTCAAATCCTCCAAAGGGAAATGGAGGAAAGGGAGACAAGCCTCCAAAAGGGAATGGAGGAAATGGTGATAAAACACCGCTACCCTCACCTTTCTCCTCACCTTCATCCTCACCATCAACATCTTCTACATCAACCCATTCAAAAACACCTCCACATTCTCCAAAGGGACATGGTAAAACTCCATTTTTTAAAATTTTCATAGAGTTTAAATTGCCTATGTATAATGGAGAGGTAAATGATAAGAAATTAGATAATTGGGTTCATCAACTTGAAGTGTACTACAGGATACAAAGGATTAAAGATGATGAGACCAAAATTCAACTTACTTCATTAAGGTTGGAAAGTGCAACACTCATTTTGTGGGAACTAAGAACTCAAGAGGATCTCAAGAAAAGAGGAAAGATCATAACTTCTAGGAATGATTTTTTGGCTGCCTTAAGAAGACAATTTTATCCTTTAGCATACATGCAGAAAGCTATAATGGATTGGAAAAACTTTAGGAAATTAAAGGGTAAAAGTGTGCAAAGTTATACCCAAGAGTTTAGAAGGAGAGCATTGATTTTGGGTGTAGATTTATCCTCTCAAGACACTTTACTCAAATACATTGGAGGTTTACATAGCTACTTTACACACACTATTATCATGTTTAACCCTACAAATCTAGATGAGGTTTCTATACAGGGAACACATCTAGAAGCAATAGGGAATAATGTTTCACAAGAGGGAAACAAAAATCCATTTAAGGGTGGAGATAAAGGAGAGGGAAAATTCAAAGGAAAAGGGAAGATGAATGCTTCCATCAAGAAAGAGGGAGAATAACTTAGATGGAAACATTGTTCAAAAGAAGGCCATGATGACGACCACTATTTCAAACTTCATCCTGAGATGAGACCCTAAAATTTTAACAACAAATGAAAAAAAAAGACTACTACAACTACATAACATGATTTAGGATCCGATTGGGGAGACGAAACAAAGATCACAACCATGGGATTGAAAGGTAAGAACTCCATTGTAAGTACTAGTTATTCAAATAACCTCAATGAAAATCAAAATGAAAAGGAAAGAATAGAGCTTTTCCATATTAGAGTCATCTCAAAGCATAACATAATAGACACTCTATTTGATAGTGGATCACAAGCAAACCTCATTTCAAAAAACATTGTCAAGAAATTGAATTTGGAAACGATTCCTCATCCTAAACCTTATCCTTTAGGTTGTGTGCGTGACAATGAAAAATTGCAAGTAACTAGAAAATGCAAACTGAAATTTTCCATTACTGCAAACTTCATTGATGATGTAGAGCTTGATGTAGTTCCATTAGACATATACGGTATTGTTTTGGGAAGCCCATATCTTTATGATAGGAAGACCATCTTTCATCGCCATGAAAACAAGTTTATTTTGTTTAAATTGTATTGAATACATTGTTAGAGAACATCACAAGAAAATAAATCTATCACTTGTGAATGCTCGACAAATGAAGAGGCTTGGTAATTCTAGCAAGGATTTTTTACTTTTGATGATCAAACCCAAGAATGATGTTGAGAATGAAGCCTTTCAAGGATTTGATGCAAAGTTAAAATTTGTTTTGGTTGAAGTTTTTAACCAATATGATAAGATTTTTTAGGAGCCTAAAGGATTGCCTCCTAAAATAGGAATCCAACATGAAATCCAATTACAACAAGATTGTCCTCTTCCTAAAATTAGTATGCATAGGATGTTAGTGATGGAAAATGCAGAAATTAAGTAAAAAATCCAATAGTTTCTTGATAAAGGGGTCATCTGACCAAGCACATCACCATGTGGGTCACCTATTTTTTTAGTGCCAAAGAAGGACGGTAAATGACGCATGTGTGTGGACTTCTGTGCATTGAACAAGATTATGGTAAAGAACCATTACCCTCTTCCTAGAATTTATGATTTACTTTTTCAATTGAAAGATGTTGTTTATTTCACTAAGTTGGACTTGTGGAGTGGATATCATCATATTAGGATTGCTAAAGGAGACATATGGAAGACAATATTAAAAAAAAATCAAGGTTTGTTTGAATGGTTGGTTATGCTCTTTGGGATTTGTAATGCTCCTGCTACATTCATGCAAGTTATGAATGATGTTTTAAGGTATTTTCTAGATGATTTTTTGATAGTTTACTTATATGATATATTGATTTTCAGCAAGTCTCGTGAAGAACATGTCATGCATGTCAAGAAAGTGTTAGATGTCTTAAAGAAGGAAAATCTGTTTTTAAACATGTCGAAATGTAATTTGGAAAAAAATATTTAGTCTACTTGGGTCATATTGTTGTAGGGGGTGAGTTAAATATTGATCCCTCAAAGGTCGAAGTCATTTTGAATTGGCCAAAACCCAAGACCGTGACAGAGGTTAGAAGTTTCTTGGGAACAACCCAATATTGGAGAAAGTTTATTTCTAACTTTTCTTCCATAAAAACTCCATTGCATGCCTTGTCAAGTGTGAAGAAGGTATTTCATGCATTGACAAGTGTGAAGCAGGTTTTTCAGTGGGGAGGCAAACATCAAAAATCATTTTATGCATTGAAATAAAGAATCAGTTCAACACTTGTACTTGCACTTCCAAACATGAGACAGTCATTTGAGATGCAAACTGATGCAAGTGACTATGCCATGGGTGCAGTCTTGATGCAACATGGTAAGCCCATCTGTTTTCATTCTGAACTTTTAATGGTGCACTGATTAACTATCCTACATATGAGAAGGAATTGTATGCATTGGTGAAAAGTGTGAAAAAGTGGAAACATTACATGATGGGTAAGTAAAAAAACATTCACATTGATCATCAACCATTTCAATACTTGCAATCACAAAAAAATCTACAACAAGCGAGGCACTTCATATGGATGGGTTTTCTACAACAATTCCACTTGGTGATAAGGTCTAAAAAAGGTATCTATGACAAGGTTGATGATATGATATATAGACCAATTGTTAGTGCATCCATTATTCTTAAGCATAATTCTATCATGCATGACAACTATGTTGATAAATATTCTTTCGATAATGATTTTAAGGATGTATATGCGACTTTGTGTCAAGGTAACCAAGTAGAGGAATTAGATCATAATGTGCATTATAATTTTTTATACCATCTTGGCAAGCTATGTATTCCACAGGGAGAGAGAGTCAACATCATAATGGAAGCACATACTTCTCTTATTGTTGGTAATTTCGGTGTAGGTAAGACAATGGCACACTTACACAGGTATTGTTACTGGCCTCATATGCTTGAAAGCGTGTCATGATTTGTAAGAGGATGTTCTTTAGGTGCAATCAGTAAGCCTAGAAATAGAAAGTTGGGATTGTATACTACACTTCTATTACCTTCCCGTCCATGGGAAAGTGTTTCTATGGATTTTGTAGGTCTACCTATGTCTAAGAGGGGTCATGATTATATTTATGTAGTTGTAGATAGGTTCAAAAAAATGTGTATTTTGATGCCTTGTAAAAAACATGTTATACTTGAAAAAAATGAAAATTTGTTCTTTCATAATGTATGGGTACATTTTGGGTTTACCCACATCCATTGTTACTGATCGAGATTATCGATTTGTTGGGAACTATTGGTCAAGCTCGTGGGGACTCATGGACACCAAATTGAAAAAGAGCACAACATTCCATCTGCAAAAAAATGGCCAAAGAGAAGTGGTGAATAGAACAATGATAAATCTTCTTCATGGTTATTGCAGTAAGCATCCTAAGTTGTGGGATGAACATATTCACTATATTAAACATGCTTACAACCGGGCCATACATTCATTGACTCAAACATCACCATTTGAGGCATGCTTGGGATACTTACCAAAATATCCTTTAGATTTTATCTTTGGGAAAGATGTTGTTATTGATGGACATAGTGAAATGGATAAGGCCAAAATATTCATTGAACAAGTTCAATTGTTTCTTTAGAAAGTTCAAGAACAGTTGGAAAAAATTCAAGCCAAGTACAAGAAAAGACATGATAAGCATCATGTGGATCAAAGTTTCTAAGTGGGATATGCAATTTTTCTTCACATTAGCAAAGAAAGGATCCAAAGAGAAGGTAAAAATTGAAACCAATTCGATATGGTCCATTCAATATTTTGGAAAATATTGGTAATAATTCCTTCAGGTTAGATTTGTCTTCATATATGCAAATCTATGTATTTTTTAATGTTGAGAATTTGAGATTGTATGAGCCTCCTTTGATTGAAGATCAAGGAGAGAATGTTCAGATTCCTTCAATTGAATATTTCTCTCATGAATATCTTGAATAATTGTAGCAAGACACCATCCTTGACAAGAAAAAAAGAACTTCAAAATGAGGGACCATGGAGTACTTTCGTGTGGGGCTAAAATGAACAAATCCAAGCAAAGCCAAATAAATTGAGATTGGAAGGGTGAGGGAACTTTACCCTCATATATTTTTTGACTGAAAGTGATATTTTTGAGGTCCAAAAGTTTCCAGTGGGGAGGAATGATCTAGTGGATTAGTAAAGTTCTCAAAATTCAAAGTGTTCAAAAATGCTCGAAACTGGTGCCAAAATGAATATATCATTTTCTTGAATCCAATGCAACTCGAATCACTCAAAACTGATATTGTATGATCCTGATATCACATTCTTCCTGTTTTCCTACATAAGTAAAATTTTTTGCAGGTTGGTCAGGTACACTGACTGGGAATTTCGTACACTGGATGGGTAGGGTGACTGGGTAGGTTGATTGTGTTTGTAAGGGTCAATGGTTTTTCACCAAGTGTCCTCCATTGATTGGTTCATAGATGCTTCAATGTGATTGGTTGTTGGTTCGTATGAAGTGGTCCAATGAATGGAGGCCACGTGGGAAAATGGTTGGTTGCCATGTGGCCTCCTCACATTGGTGTAAAATTTTGGTATCGGCCAAACATACCTCCCAGTGATTCAAATTGCAGACCTGCAAAGTGGCAGCGCGGAGCCTTACCTCTCCGCCATTGGTGTTACTTAACCTCTATAGGTGGCGATTATTATTTAAAATTTATGTATTGGCATGTTGGGGGACAGGGATGGGGTCGGGGTTAACCCTTGGACCCCAGTCCACCCTAACCCACGAGACTGCAGGTTGGGGCACCAAGAGCATGGGGTTAACCCCAAACCCAAGCCATAGTTTAAACGTAAACCACCACAATTCAACACCAGTTCAAACTGGCGGAACCATCATGTGTTACCACAGTCACAGAGCTTGGTTAGAGTTTGTGTTATGGCGCACGATGTTTAAACTGTAGCACAGTTCAACTGCAGTTTAAATGGATTCGGGGTTAGAGTTATGGTATGGCACCCAATTCAAACCCAAACCCACAGTTAACACAACCTAACCATGATCAGAGCCACATTTAGACCATTGGCTCGAAGTTTTGAACTGACCCACATCCAAAAATGAATTTTTTCCACGTGGTAATTTTTTATCCGCTCACAGGTTAGTGGGAAATTAAATGAGGTGACAATTTGCACCCGAATTGACACGAATCTTGTCGGTGTAGGGAGAATTTGTCACTCCACGATGCCTAAAATGGCAGAAATTGTAGGATGCATTGCAGGTGGGTGCATATTGTAGAACAATTAGCAGTAAAATTACACCAGAGCATAAGTCAGTCATTTTTTGACCAAATTGAGTGTAGAAAGAGCCCAACTAGGGGTTTTTTTACTGTTTTTGAGCCATTGGAGACATTATATTTGCATTCTGAGCACTTAAAATCCATGTAAACACATATTTGAGCACATAATGAAATAGGCCCAACATTGGAAGCTGGACTAGGAGATGTAACCTAGGAGGGGTGAACTCCATCATTTTTCTATCTTGTGTTTATGTTTATGCTAATATTGTCTATTTTTTATGTTGCAAAAGTGATTTTAAACACTTAATTTATGTGCTATTGCAAATTGTTTAATTTCATACATAAAATTTCACTTGCAAATTACATCAAACCTTCAATTTTTCAAATACAGATCACACTCAGCCATGTCAAACCCGTTCAACATATCTCCAATGTACTTCCTCTGAGAGAGTAATATAAACTTCAAATTCTGGGTTACTTCAATACCAAGATAGTAGTGAAGATAGCCCAAATATTTCATTTCAAAACCTTTCTTAGGTTCCTTCTTTATGGATGCAATGTAGTTCTCATTTTTTCGTGTCATCTAAAGATCATCTACATACACCACAAGATATAATTTTTTTTTTCCAAATTTATTGACAAACAAAGTTGCATCATCAAGATCACAATGTTTGAAATTGAGTTTCAGAAGATGCTCAATCAATTCTCATACCAGGCTCGTGATGCTAGGCTTGAGGCCATATAAGGATTTTACAAGCTTGCATACTTTGTGTTCCTGACCCTTCACAACAAATCCTTCTGGTTGGGACATTAAAAAATTATCTTTTAGATATCCATTCAAGAAAGCAGTTTTTAAATCCATTTAATGGACTTTCCAACCATTATGAGCTATCAAGGAAAAACCTTGCCCGGATGGTAGCCTGTTTTGCTGTGGGGGGGAAAATATCCTCGTTATCGACCCCTTCCTTCTGTGCAATTTTTTTTTCCACAAGCCTGTCTTCGTGCTTGTCAAGTGAGCCATTTTATTTATACTTATTCTTGAAGACCCACTTGCAGCCAATTGGTTTGGTTCCCAATAGAGGATCAACTAGTAAAGAATTATATTCTTTATCAAATAATTATATTCTATCTGCATCGATTCTTTCCATTCATCATGAGAAGCGACTTCTTTGAAGGAAGTTGGTTTGAAATATGTAGACAAATTCAGTTCACAATCATAAGAAACATCAATATCGATAGGTGAATCCGTATCATCTACATCACCTCCATTATTTATGGTTAAGCTTCTTGTTCCTGTCTTTCCAACCTCATCAGGAAAACCATTTTCAATTATCTTTTCCATCCATTTTGGAGGACCTTTTTGAGATGGCCCAAGCTTTTCAGTTGACTGAGATAAAGCTAAATCAAGATTTAGTCTCCCAATTCCGTCAATCATATCACACAAAGTATCATTAGTCATTGTAGCTTCATGCAGGGAGAGAGTGCTTCAGAAGAATATTCCACATATGATCCAGTATAGGGACCCCCCTTCAATATGTGAAATTTCATTATCAAACTCTTGAAAATACTTTGCATATCCGAATATATCCAAGCGATCAAGTTGTCACTCAATAACATTGTCAGCCTTGGCAGATTCAAGAAATATCACCTTTAGATATTATAAACTTCTTATTAACTTCATCATAGAGACAATATGATTTGGAGGTATTTGAGTACCCCGAGAAGATACATTTGCAACTCCTTGCACTGAGTTTGTTTCTTTGTTCCTTAGGTATCAAGGCATAACAGGTGGAACCAAAAACACCGAGATGCCTCATAGAAGGAATGTGGCCATACCAAATTTCATAGGGAGTCTTTTTTTTTTTATAGCATGAGACGGAAAACTATTCTTTATATACATAACACATAGAACTTTATAAACCCAAAACATCAGCTTAAAATTATTGAAAAAATCATCAAACTTACCATATTTAATATTGTCTTGTTCATTCTTTCAGCTATTATGTTTTGTTGGGGATTATAAGGCATGATTGTTTGATGTTTGAGCCCATGCTGGAGAATATAGTTTCCAAATTCATTTGAAGTATATTCTTTTCCATTATTAGTACGAATAGATGCAATGTGAGATTGTGCATCATTTTCAATCCGTGCATAAAAGTTTTTTAATGTTTCAAAGGCTTCAAATTTTTTCTTCAATAAATAAACCCAACACATTCAGGTGTAGTCATCAATAAATGTCATCATATATTTATTACCATTTGAAAAAGGTGTTGGGAATCACATTTGTTGTTAGACCAAAACCTGTAGGTGTTAGTCAACGATCGTATCACTAGAGATAAGGATCCATGAGAGGCGGCTAGTCCATGCCACGAAACACACAGGGAGCGTTGGTTTATCCAATGTCCAACAATATCCTCCCCAAAGAAAGCTGGGTGTGTATCGAACTCATGACCTACGCTCTGATACCACTTGTTGGAAATATCGAGAGGGCGGGGGAGGGGTGAATCAATATTTATTTTCAACTCTTATTTTTACTAGTTAGATCACTTATATTTTGAACACAAAATGAAAAATGATAGAATAAATACTTTTATCAATTTATTCTTTAAAATAAATCAAGTACAATATATGTAGGGCTCCAACCCTATGTGAAGACACCAATATTCAACCTCCTAGGCTCCAACCAGTATTTTTCCAAGCACCGAATTGGACTTCCGAAGGCTCCAACCTTGTCAATTTGAGGTACCAACCTCTAGGGCTCCAACCCTATCTTTGGTACAGGCTCTAACTTGGTTTCTTGAGGACTCTTATCCTCTAGGGCTCTAACCATATCTTCTAAGGCACCAAACTTGTCTTTATGAGGCTCCAACCTCTTGGGCTCCAACCCTCAGCTTCACTTCGTCAAAATGTGTTTAGTTATTCTTCACAACTCCCAATGTATTCTTCAATGAGCCCTGCCAATATTCAGCAATGCCTTCACTTAGTCTCCACATCACTTCATCAATGATGACCTTTTTCTTCACATGAAGGTGTCTCCATTGTTCTTCATGGTACCCAAAACAAATATCTCCATGGTTACTTCATGATGACATAAGCGATGTATCATGATCTCCAGGGGTGCCTTCAAGATGTCTTCAAAAGGTAGCCCAAGTTTTGCACCTACTCTAAACTTCTTCAAGGACTTCTTCAAGAACTTTTCAAGGGAGTCTTCACTTTACTTTCCCAAAAATGTATTTCTTCATGAGTTATTCAATAGTTGTTTAAGATGTATTCAACAATATCTCATGACAACTCAAAATCTACTTCAAGATGTATATCAATTCCACCAAGAAGTATGCACCAAACTATGCCCAATATACTTCTCTCAATGTCACATCAATCTTCTTCACAAGAACTACTCCTTTATTCCTTCAAGATATTCATCAAGATGTGATGTTAAAAATTCTTCACAATTTCCTCAAGGTATTGGATTGTTTATGAAAGGTTGTTCTTGTAGTTGTTTCCTCCTTTAATTGTTTAGCATAATTAGATAAAATTCCAAGCCTTTCCATTACAAGTTAATATTTTTCACAAATGATTTAATAACCTTTCATATCTGAGTCAACCAAGTTTATCAAGCCACTATCCCGTTCGAGTTGTAATTCAAAGCTTGAAGAGAACAACTATCTGTGCTATCACATGTTTGGTCATAGGTCTGAGTCTCTTATAGTTGACTTGTCTTAAAATAAAAATTGCCACATAATTTTCTTGAGATATGATCCTTGAAAAAATGTTTTAGCTCAAATTTCACTACAATATGAGTTATTAAACTGTGTTATCAGGGCTTTCAAAATATTCCACAACGTCCTTTTCTACCACAGGTCTCTCCTCAAATACACATTTTAGTTGTTGTGATAATTGTGTACATGTCCGAGCTGTTGTGGCTACCTTAAAACTGCCTATGGTGTTGTCTTCTTGAAATATGTATTGAGGAAGAGAAATATTCCCCCCCCCGACCTCCTTAAAAATTTCCCAAAACAATGTTTTTATGAAGTCCTCCTCGACCTCTTATGCTTCTCTGCCCTCTCACTGTGTAAGATCATCGAATTATTACTTGAAAAATGAGGATTGAAATTTATATTTATAGTGTTTTTTAGTGTAAAATATTATCACCAGTGTACGAAAAGATCCTACTTTGGCTATGCATGAAGGATATCCCTAAAAACAGAAATGGTTTCTTAACCCTTTATATCTACAATATACAGTTAGAAAAAATCCCACAAAACCCTAGATCTATGCAGTAAAAGTAGCTAAACAATGAAATTAAATATCAATAACTGACACAAAATTAACTCCAAGTATCCAATAGACACGACAAGATTAAAGAATTATTTTATATTATAACAATTGGTGAAGGAAACAAGTATGTGTTACCAGTCCCCCTCAATGGGATGGGTTCTTGGTTGTCCTCAATGCTTCAGCTTCAGAAGTTTCTCTCTCTCAATGGTGTAGAAAACCAAAAGCATGAATTGAACTCAAGTGGGAGCTCAAATGGCAAAAGAAATTGATAGTGACAATGAGAATGATTAAAGTGAATAATGAATGGAAAAATCCTCCTATTTATAACAAAATATTGAGTTATCCTCCATAATGGCGAATAATAAAATATTATTAACCAAGATCTAGAACCAACCTCTTGGAATATTTTATTATATTTTGTTGGAGGGAAAATATATTTAAATTGGTTAAATACCTTTATTTTGAACTAATAAAAAAATAAATGATTTATTTATCATTTCAAGAATGTGGTTAAGGAATAATAAAAAAATAATGATTTGTTTAATTATACCTAAGTGATTTAGTCAAATTTAACAAGGAATAATAACTAAATAATGATTTAATTAATTGTTCCTAGAGAAAAATAATAAAAATAATGATTTATCTAATTATTTCTCATAATTGGGTTAAATATGACTAGGAATATTATTTAAACAATGGTTTAATTAATTATTCGTAGAGGAAAATAAAATAAATAAGGATTTATTTAATTATTCCTCATGGGGTTTCTTGTTTTAACCAAAAATAACTTAATAAAATATGGTTTATTAAATTATTTATTATAGTGAAAGAAATTTTACTATTGTAAAATTGGTCTTACATGGTGTACTTTGATCCACCTAATTAGAAATGGTTAGATGACCAATTTTTGGTGATAACCGATTGCCCCCCAATGTGCGAGCGTTAGGAGCAAATCATATGACCAAAGTATATTGTAATAACACAATCACTAGACACCGAAAGGGAGTCTGAGAGAAAGAGACCTGAGTGAAGTGAAGCAAGAGAGGACAATGACTGAGGGGGAAATACCTACAAATGATATAAGTCTCCTTTTATGTTGGAGTACCTATCCCCAATTGGGTGGGGGAGGCGTTCCTATGCTCACCAAGATGATAAAGTACAGAAAATAAGGGTGAGCCCAACAATGTGGGACTGAGCTACAAAATGTATAATACATGATACATGACATGTTGGCATCAATTAGCCAAAAAATAATATAATGGATCCCATATACATAATGCACCTGGAAAACACATATTCTAGGACTAGATAAAATAAAATCCGAGTACATGAGACAAAAATAGTGCCCCTCCATCTAACATGGGGAGGGGGGGGGGGGGGTATCACAACCAAAGAAGCCTTGCTGAATAGAAAAGGGCTCTGAAAATATGAATGGACCATCTAAATGAGACATGCATGCTGTGGGCGTTGTAAGCGGCTGAAACCGAACCCATCAAATCTCTGGAACTGCATCTGAGGCTGGAGCATAATCTGAGGTCATCGAGGCATGTGGTGGGCTACCTAAAGCCCCCCCCATGAGGTTTGAAACATCTCACACACACCTGGGAATCACTAGTACAATCTGTTGGATCACCAGACCATCAAGTATACAAATCCTAATCATGTGATAATGAGCTGAGGTCGAGCAGATGAGAAACAACCATTTCAAAAGAAAATGATGATTCCCTTTGCATGATCCGAGGCACCGAACAAGAATGGAAGTTGGAACCAAGGTACACCACCCTCTAGACCTGTCTTCTGGAATGAATGTGTTGATATCGACAGAAAGAGGTTCGCCATAAGTGAGGCAATGATGAATCCTCAACTAAGGCCGAGACTTTCATCAATAATGTGAGAAGGTGGTCAGGGGTGCCATCATGCCCCCAAGCATGGGATACTACCCCAAAGCATATGTGATGGAGGGGAGTGATCTAGTATGCTTAAGGTGGGAATGATGCCCCCAACTAGTGGAGTTTATAGAGTGCCATGATGTTCCAAGTGCTGAAATAATGGATTCAAGCATTCAATCTCATAGGCACTAAATCCTCAAGAAGATGGTGAGAATATATAGGGGCATAGGTGCCCCCAAGAATGCTATGGGTATGGAAAATGTATTTAGAATAGTGGACTCTAAACACATTTTATGATGTGGTTTTCCATTTATTTATGTTATGGTTATCTTTTGTGGAAATAATTGATAGAAATAGTTAGAGAAAGGAAATGGTGGATTAACAATCTCGTTAGGCACTACATATATGAAACAAATGGACTAAATTTTTGGGTTCACATACATGGTGTCACTATACCAAAGAGTGGTTTCAGAGATAATGAACTGGTGCTCACCGAGAAAACATAGAAGTTGGTCAACAACAATGTCGAAGGGACTGGGTTGTTGATACGAGATGAAGGAATGATGAAGTGGATCATCCCTAGAGTGATATGAGACTCCAGATGTTCTTCTAAATGGGGAATAATAATGGGACTAGAGTCGACACTACCATATACACTAGGATTGATGGGGAGAATTGCTTCTCCTGGACTCTCAAATATGGGTGCCCCCTTACCCAAACATTGGGTGTCAATGTAATGGCCACAAGGTGTATGTGGTTTTAATACATGGGTTTGAAGTAAGGGGTTATTGAACCAATCGAATTCACTATAGATGAAGTCTTTGGATTCTATAACATATTGATCATGGGTGTGTTGCGGAAGGAAATACGCACAATGGTGCATATCATCCTAGGGAAAATCAAGGTTGGTCATGGCTTCCATGATGTCTTCATCTAAATGGAAGATGGGCAGACTGGAGGAAGGGATACCACATGATGTGGTGGAACTACCTAGAGCATCATCATGAGAAATATGGTTCCCATATGCATCGCTACTATGGGTAGATGAAGATATAATAGATGAAACATCTGTCGATGTTGAGACCAAGGTGTATGACGAAGGAGGTTCGTCAAGAATAGTATGGGAAGCCCCTGAGGGGTATTCCTCCATGAATCTCATGGATGACGACAGGTAGAGAATAGCAACCGAAGAGTCCATAATCTTGACATCAGGGGGAGGTATCACAATGGGTGCAGAACAATCCTCTGGTTCTCATGAAGAAAAACTCACAAGTATAGGAGTACATGATCCACTACGAGCGGCCTCTATTTCATGAATTTCCTCAAGGGTATCACAAAATTTGTCAAGACAGGGACAATGATGAGAATAGTGGCCGTAAAGGTCGAAAAAAAGAACAAGGGTGGTTCGTGCACACCAATTTTATTTTCTTAGTTGAATCAAGTAAGGAAACATGGACCTATCAGATGTCAGATTCAGGAAATGTTTCGTTGACCATAGGTTTGAGACGAGGAAGTTTAGGATAGTTATGGGTGGCATGCCCAACAACATCACATAAAGCCCATGGAGGTGTCATCTTTGGAGGCTTAGGTGGATCTGAAGTTGTTTGGGGATCCTTGTCCTTAGGTTCCTTATTTTTGGCTTTGTCCCCCTCACTAGATGCTTTCATAACGTGAGTGGGTTCCTGTTGAGGTGGCTGTGGTGCTGAAGCAAAGGGAGGGGTCATGGCAACTGATTGAACTGGGGTCAAAGTAGTATATTTTTTAAGTTGACCAGTTGGAGTGTTTGTTGAGGGATCAATGTACCAGACTGGTATCCCCTAGGTCAAATTGGCTAAACTCAACATAGCCATAACAGGCACCGAAAAGACTCCAGATGGGGGAGCTAAAAACGGTATCTGACCTAAAGGGTAATGGCCTGGAAGAAAGACTCTAAAATGGTTAAGGCTTGGGGGAATTGTTCCTGGTTGAAAAATATTAGGAGAGACACCAACAGAAGGAGAAGGTCCTGATGACTGTGTTGAGTGAACAACAATAGATTGCAAAGGCGTTAGCTACTGGCTAGTCATATCGAGCCAATTTTTGCTAGCCCGAGATGCTTGCAACATGAAAAAAATCAATGAGATGGTCTCAATGATAAGAGGAAGGGGGTGGGGACTAGGGAATGAACCAAGTAAGGTGGAATCTTTATAGACTCCCGGTGAAACACCGGTGAGAGGTGCGACTGATTGGTTATCAACCACCGAAGATATGATGGACTCAGGGGAGTTCTGAGACTTCAATTTTTAATAGGTCAACTGATCGATGGTGACGATATTTCCATTGTGGGGGGATCACATCTTACAGTGAACCGCATATGCAACAACTCACATTGCATAGGTGTAGCTATGACCCAACAGGATAATATAATCCAAGGGGGCATCAATGACTTCTATGTCAATATAAATAGTCTTTCCCGCAAGTGTGACTGGACAATTGCAGAACATGCCAAGGGGCTGGGAAGGGTGATTGTACCAAGCACGTAAAGTGATGGTGGATGGGGAAAGATCAGGGGATCTAATTTTATTCCAAACATAGAAAGACATCACACAGGTGAATGTGCCCTCGTCAATGATACATCACTAAACATGGGCATTACAGATCTTGATTGGTATTTGGAAGGAAACAAATGACGGTAAAGGGGGATTTTCTAACTTGTCAACATCAAAGATGATCAAATGATCATATGAAGGATCCACAACACCCAAATAAGATAATAGAGCTTCTCATTGTGATGGGCATGTTTGGAGGACTTCCAGCATTGACATGGCAGTAGGAGACTACACCAAGTCATCTACTATGTGGGCGGCTTTGGCAGAAGCAGCATTTCAGTGTAATTTCCCTTTGGGGATCTTTGGAATGACCTCTGCCTTAGGTTGAGGGATCTGTAAGGGAAAATTTGGTGTCAGAATGGACTTTGTGAATACTTTGGTTTGGGACTCAGTTGTAGACATAGAAGGTTGCTTGTCATATTGGCGTGACTAGGTCCAAAGGTTGACATCAACGATATTGACCTCTTCAGAATTCATCATGAGAATCTGGTAATCAAGGGTACTAGACTGCTTAGGTTGAGGGGCGGCCTAACCTTGAGGTGGTTGAGCAGCAACATATCCTTGTCGAGGGAAAAGATTAGTGAACACAACCAGTTGAGCTAGTGCAGTTTTTGGAGGAAGCGTCGCGATGGGTTGTTGTCCTCTAGACACTACTTGGGATTCCCACAACTAGCACATCTAGGGTAAAAGGGGAAAATCATGAGAATAATGGCCATGTACACCACAACATGAACAAGGTTTATTCGTACGAAGGGTATTCTTCTGCTTGGGATGATTGCCCTGTTGCTAGTTTGCGGTGTTAGGCTAGTTCCCTTGGGGTGAGTTCTGTTGATTACCTTGGTGACCTTGGTTACCCTGTGCTTGTTGGTTCTGGTTGCCTTTCCCCTTATTATTTTTCTTTGAATTAGGGGGATTAGTCATGCTCTATTGATAATACACTTGAACTTAAGGAGGCGGTGGCTACTATGGTAGAGGTTGAGAACGAACAGGAGGTAGGGGCACTGATGCCAGAGGGGCTGGAGCATCGGGCTGTGCATAAGGATAGAAAGGAGATGGGGCAAAATTTAGGTAAAAAATTTGAGCAACAAATAGCCTTGGCATTGATTGATGCGGTTTGAAAAATGCATAAGGCATGATTTGACCGAGATACAAGTTTGCTGGAGGGGGATAGGTGTTGGAGAAACTTGTCCCCCCTTGGGGGTAACCATAATGTGAGGAGGAGCATATGGATATGAAAAATATCCAATGATATCGTCGAAGAAATGATATGCCCCCGGTGCATTGGCACCACCAGGTCTAGAAATATTGGGTAAAATGGTATAACATAACCAGACTGGGCCCAGATCAAGTCATATTTTAATGCGACCTGGAGAGCTTCTTCCTCTAACCGAGGAAAATGAGATGCGACATATTTAACGATGGGGGATAAGAGAGTTCTGAGAAACCAATCCATATAGAAATTATTGTCGAATGTAGGATCTCTACACAAGCTCCTTCTTCTATGCCATTCTTGGAAATGGTCAGAAAGGCAGGTGTTGGAAGATTGACAGAATGCAGTCAACAATTCGATACCGATATCATAATGGAGGGGTAGCTAGAAATATGATATAAATTCTTTAGTAAGAGTCGCAAAAGTGGTATGAGATGCAGTAGGCTGATCGACATACCAGTTCACATCTTCTCCAGTGAGCATACGTTGGAACGACCGAAGGCGAATGGAGTCATCAATGATGGAATTAGATGAACAACACATATGAAAGGAAGAAACATGATTAGTGTGGTCCTATCCAGTGTTTCCTTCAAACTTAAGAATGTCAAAAGGAAGCTTAGTTGGCATAGCTGGCCAAAATACATCATGGAGTATGGGGTCATTGATTAACTGGTTGAAATTAGGAAGGCTTAAACCTGCAATAAAAGGTAGCAAAGGAGTAGCTAGGAATGTTCCAGTAGCGGTTCCGCTATTAGTGGCTCTAACATTAGGGACAGATCCATCACCAGCTTGAGGACCTGCACTTGCATTGGCACCTTACATGGTGGCAATATGAGGGTGAGGAGAATCGAGGTCAGAATCAGAGGAAGAACCCTATGAACTAGAATCAGAGTCGGTATGGGGACTCAAGGGAGGACTAACTCAGACCCTACGGGGTGGAGTAAGATGTCCTAACAGAAATTGAGGGTGAATAACTTGGAGTCTCCATGATAAATGCCTTGGGGGCGCAATGATGGAAAGTCACAAATGACACTAAAGGGTTGAAGAGTGATAAAAAAGGGATCTGTGAGGCATATTACTTAATTATGATGTTTATATCTTGGCTTGGTGGTTTAAACCAAATTCTCTTCTCTTTAGGTGTGAATGTGTGCAAGCCATGTGTTTATTTGAATCAAGCCCAAATGATTATTTAAAGAAAAATAATTTTTTGGAAAAAATGTAAATAAAACTGAAATGATGGTAAAATAAATAGCTAATCATGCATAAATTCCAGCCCAAATAAGGCTCTAAAACAACTAGATGAAAAGGGGGCGAAATTGACTCAAAACGCACTAAAATGGACAAGAAATATAATGTCGAAGGGATATGGATCTAATGACTCTATAATACTGGAAATGACACAGAAAACAACAAGAAACCTGAGGGGGGAAATGTTGCAAAAGATAATGCTAAATGTGAAAAACCAAGGGAAAACTAAGAGATCCTAAGTAAAAGACCAAAAAAAACTCAAGAGATGGTTTTCAATGCGAAAATAAAGTATCTTAAGGATCTGTAAAAATGATGGATGAAACAATGGCTGAAAGTGTTGTAAATCTCAAACTACCTACTCAACTGAACCCGTCCTAAAAAGGTGGAAGTGTACTAAATCCCTAGGGGGCTTGGCTCTACTTCAAGGAGACAAACTGAGCATATCTAGGCCTAATACAGGCTGAAACAGAGGTTAGACAACCCAAAATAGTGCTCTTGAGAAACCCTGATAGTTTCAAAAAAATTCAAAAAAAATATTCCAGATCGCAATTACTGACCTGTGAACAAGTGAACTCGCACTTTTTGGCCAAATGAGTGCGATTTCAAGGAGAAATCAGATTATTTGGGCAGAAAATTGTGATTTCTACTCCTTGGTTCTCGGGCAGTAGGTTGCGGAATTTTTTTTGTCTCTTGCGCTATTGATACTTGTTATCTGTGGAAAACACTAGAAAACATCCAGAAGTTAGAATTTTGAATGAATTATGGAAAAATAGTTAAAAAACAACACCAAGGGACTTAAAATAACTAAAGAAAAACCCTTGTTGCTTAAGCTAATGGTCACACAAGAATCTGAATCACAATAGTGGAGTCACCATTTGTTGACGCCAATGTGTGATTAAAACACCAACGGGATCGCCATTTGTTAGTGTAAAATATTATAGTAAGTGTAAAAAAATATCCTAATTTAGCTATGTGTGACAGATAGCCTTAAAAAAATAAATTACTGCTTAACCATTTAGATCTGCAATAGATAGTTAAAACAAATCTAGAAAAAACCCAGATCTATGCAGTAAAAATAGTTACACATTGAAAAAAAATAGTAATAATTGATGTAAAATTAACTCCAAGTATCCAATAGACAAGACAATAGTAAATAATGATTTTATATTATAACACCTAGTGAAGGAAACAAGTATGTGTTATGAGTCCCCCTCAATGGGATGGGTTCTCAGTTATCCTCAATGCTTCAGCTTCAGAAGTTTCTCTCTCTCAATGGTGTAGAAAACCCAAAGCATGTATTGAACTCAAGTGGGAGCTAAAATGACAAAAGAAAATGATAGTGACAATGAGAATGATCAAAGTGAATAACGAATGGAAAAACCTTCCTATTTATAACAAAATATTCAGTTATCCTCGATAATGGTGAATAATAAAATATTATTAACCAAGATCTAGATCTAACCACTTGGAATATTTCATTATATTTTGTTGGAGGGAAAATGCATTTAAATTGGTTAAATACCTTTATTTAGAAATAATAAATAAATAAATGATTTATTTATCATTTCAAGAATATGGTTAAGGATTAATAAACAAATAATGAGTTGTTTAATTATTCCTAGGTTATTTAATCAAATTTAACAAGGAATAATAACTAAATAATGATTTAATTAACTATTCCTAGAGAAAAAATAAGAAAAATAATGAATAGCTAAGAAAATGAAGAGACACGTCTTTTAGAGGGAGGCCAACATGTGTATACGAGTGTAGGTCGACTAGCAATTAAATATATAATTTTTAGCTTAAAAATTCAATTTCTCACAAACTATTGGGCTTTTGAGGGCAAGTGAGGGCTCATTAGAAAGATAAAAAAATCATCTTTAATATGGTATAGGACTCATTGTGGAAATATGCCTCCAAGGTGTCCAAATTTATTTTCCTTTGTGATTTTTTTTGAAAATTTTAGTACAGAAGGTGATTGGGACAGCAAGAGGTCGTTAGGGCTTCTTTATTGTCATAACTCAAAATGTCATTATATGTCATCACGTATGGTGAGGTCATTCATGTCATATCTCCCATCATTTCCCATGTCATCAAATTTAATGTCATCATGTATGTTCTTATGTGTGATAGTGTAGCATAAGTAATGTCACCAACTATATCATAGTGTAGTGTCCATCCATTTTCATCAAGAGAGCCTATCATAAGATTTATATTTCATCAATGTATGGTCATCCATGTATATTCCTCCTTATAGTATCCATCAAGGGCTTGCATATTAGATACATCACTGGTACTTAAAAGGTAGATCACTATGAGCATCAATCATAGGCATCTTTAGAATTCTTTATTAAGGGTAAGGACATCATCCAGGTTCTAGGGCTTCTTCATCTTCATGGGGGTTCTAGGGCTTCTTAATCTTCATAGGGGTTCTAGGGAATCTTCATGGTTAGTTCAAGTACATCATCATTAGGGTATTATGATCAATATATATTTAGGCAACATCACGCATCATAAGGATTTTCCATCACAAACAATGCCATATTGACATCAATGACAACCTTGATTAACAATCTCCCCCTTTGTCATTGATGACAATATTCTTTCCCTTCCAACATTTTCTCCCCCTTTGACATCAATGGAAAATGGGGTACCCAAGTACTCCCCCTATCAAGCTGTGTATTTTCATCATATTTTCTTCATCAATAGTAGTTCTTCATAGGCATGTTGATCCCCCTGTCATGGTGCTCTTCCTTCTGGAAATGTGGTTCATGATAGATCTGTTTACATTTCTTCATGTGATGAACCAACTCCCCCTTCCTGCATAAACTCCTCTAGCTCAAGAAATATTACTTTCTTTGTGATCAAATGTAAGACATATTCAACAATGGTCCATCAGGAGAGTAAGGTATTATGTTCTTCAATGGAGTTGCTCCTGAGAGATGATCTATCAAAATATGATTGTTCATGTATGGTTCATCAAAGATTTCATAAGGCCCTTTCATGAATAGCTTTTGCAAGAATGATAATGAGCTCCCCCTAACTGTATTCATGGTATCCTTTTTGGAAAAGTCTCATCATAAAACATTTGGAATATTACAACTGCCAAGAATGTCTTTATCGAGTCAACAACTTGTGTTGTTGGCTGGAGTGTTCAAGAGAATTTCAGATCCAATTTTCTTCCTTCTCCATACTTGTGTAACTTTCTTAGGTTGGCTTGGTTGTCATGGTTTTATCTTGTTTAGGGACCCAAGTCAAGTTACACTCACAAGCCATATTTCCAATTTTATGGAAATTGAAGCATCCCATCTTATTCATGAATGAGTAAGCATGACTTCTTCTTGCAACTTTTCTTCTAGGAAGCTGATGGAGCCCATTATACTTGTCATTGTGATATGCCCTACAATCCTTTGCCATGTGCCCAAAATTTGTATAAGAATATAAATAACCAAAAACTATACTTTTGTACCTGGGAGATGGAGCTTGTCTTGATGTACTTCCAAATTCATTATGTCTTGGGATCCTTTGGTGATATCCATTTCCTCTTGCATCCTTGATACCTTCTACAGAGTATTTCCTTGATGTACTTATAAGGTTATTTTGCCTTAAAAGCATTTGGTCAAATTTATTGCCTCTTTCATTCTGGACACCATCTACATATCTTCTTGGAGTAGGGTTTCTTCTAATGTCATCTTGATTCTACTCGTCTTTGTTGGAACTAGGGGCATTAACATTTCTTCCAAGATTCTCCACATCCTTGTTGTTTGAAGCATTAGGGTTTGCATTATTCTTGCTTGAGGGTTCACCTGCATAACCAAGGCCCAATTTATCAAGGGGGGATCTTTGATGACTAAGGATGTCATCTAGGGTTTGAGAACTCTTCAAGTCCTTATTCAACAAGTTAAATTCCTTTTTAAGAGAGCTAATTTCTCCTTTCAACTTTTCACAGTCTTCATCTTTCATAACTAGTTTATTCTTCATTTCTTCCATTATCCTTGTTACTTCACATATTTCAATTTTTAGAGAGATGAAATTTGATTTTAGTAGGAAAATTTCTTCATCCTTTTATTTTAGTTGACATGCCATAGCATTTCTTTCATTTTTTGCTTCATCAACTTGTCCTTCTATGAGTGCCAAAGCTTCCATCACCTTCTTAGCTCCTTGTGTTTGTTTCTTTGATTCCTCTAGTTGAGATCTAAGGGAGTAGACTTCTTCCTTGTATTGACCAATTTGTCCTTTAAGTTTCTTCAAGTCTTCATGTATTTGTTCAAGATGTCTTGAAAATTTTTCTTCCCTTTTCTTTGCCTTATCCAATTGATTTTTCATGGATATGACTTCTTCATTATGCTTTCTCTTTTTTTGATGAACTTCCTCCTTAAGCTTGGTGAGATCCTCATCTATTTATTTTAATTGAAGCTTTATTAGGTCATGATCACCATTTTGTTATTTCTTCTTGAACTCCTCATTTTCCTTTTTCAAACCGTTAATCTCTTCTAGGGCAATTATAAGTTTTTCCATGAGATATTCTTTAAAGTCTTATTTGTTTTATTCATCTTATATGTCTTCTTTTGCCTTGATGTCATCACTCTTATTTTTAGCTTCCTTGATGGGTTTTGGATTTCCTTCCTTCTCTCCATCATCTTCTTGAATAGTGGTTTTGGTCAATTATCCTTTTGAGTGAATATCATGAAGTTTGTCCCACATATCTTTTGATGCTAAACATTTTTCTATTTTGGTATTTATAGGATTGGGTAGCCCATTCAAGATTTCTTTCATTACTCTGTAATATATTCCTTGGATTCTCCTTCTATCATGCTATCAATAATCACTGAGTCCCATACTTCCGTGCCTTGAGCCATTAAGAAATTTCTCATTCTCATCTTCCATACATCAAAGTTTCCATTGAATAATGGAACTTCTCAATATGATTGTCTTCATTTTTCACGGATGAGGAAGATACATCTTTAGAAGTATTTGAGGCTTTCTTCCTTGGTTTTTCCATTTTTTTTCTAAGGATCTACCTTCAATATGTTATGCTTATGAGAGACTGGCTCTGATACGAATTTTTTGGAATCACGATTTCTGTTATACCAAAACCGATAGGTGTTAGTAAACGATCACATCGCCAGATAGTAAGGATCGACAAGAAGCAGTTAGTCCATGTCATGAAACACACAGGGAGCATTGGTTTATCCAATGTCCAACAAAAGGAACATGTATTAGGCCACATAAATTAGAATGAATGAGTTCAATTTTTCTATGTGCTATAAAATGAGAGTCATGAAAATATCTTTTGCTATGCTTTCCTAAGATGAAAGCATCACATTGCTTAAGTTTCCTAGGAATTGTAAGAAAACCGGTAACACCGTTTTTATTCAACAAACGGAGGTTGTCATATATCAAGTGTCCAAATATAGCATGCCATAAAAGACTTGATGTAAATGTACCTTCATCATAGTGAGATTGCATGAAAAATTTTGTGCACGAGCATAGGTTCCTTGCAGCTTCAGAAGTATTAATTCTTCTATCCCAGTCATGACAAGTGTGTGACTTTGTGCTTTTCTAACCTCAAATGTGCCATCAAATATATGAATATATTATCATTGCTGGTAGATGTGGAACAAATACAACAAGTTTATCCTTAGATCTGGGATGTATATAACATCATGTAGAAGAAATTTTGGAAGACCAGGCAGTTTGAGCCTGATGGTGCCAAGCCTTGATGGCTTTAGTTTTGACTTGTTTGCAAATTATAATGCTCCATCAACATTATCAGTGAATTATTCAAATAAATATCTTATGAAAGTCATGTGGAAATTTGCTCCTAAATCAAGAAAATAAGCATCTTTCCATGAAGCAAGTGAAGCATTGAATAGGTCTTCAATTACTCCAATGTTGCAATGTTCCACAACATAATGAGTGGATTTGGGTGCTTTTTCTTTCCCTTTACCAGGTTTTTTACCATTTTATTCATTTCTTTCCTGCTCGATTCTATCCTAATACAACTTGCATGTGGAAGCATCATATCTATCTCTATTGCATCGTATGCAATGAAGATAAGACCTTTCACCTTGGAAATGTCTTTCCCCCTGCCTCTAAAATTATTCCTTCTTCTTCCTCTTTAGCCACCTCTTCCTCTATAAGAATATTTTGCATGATTCTTGTATTTCTCTGCAAGGCACATAACTTCTTCAGAGGACTGAGAGGTTGTGTTATCCAAAAATATTTCTCTCTTTTAGAAAACTTATTTTCAAGGGAGTCAAAAGTAATCTCCTTAAGTTTTCCACTTGTTTGCAATGACTCAAGATAATGTGACTAAGTGGGATATAGTGCCTTGAAATAAGCTATGAGAGGAGTATCTATTTCAACACTAGTGTATTTTATGTCATGCATAATAGATCTTACTTAATATGATGCTAAGGCAAGAATATCATCATTTTTCAACTCCAAGTTGAACAACTTAATCATCCATTGAAAAAATTCAAGTTCATAGTGTGAATCATACAATTACTTCAACTTATTTAAGGCTTCAAATGCATTTGAAAATGGAGAAATATGGTGAATAAACTCCTCATTTATGGACGTTTTAATCAAGGCATAGGCCTTGTTGTTCTTTTTTTCCCAAACGGAAAGCTCCTTATCTAAAGTAGGCTTTCTGTTGAAATTTGCAAAAAGAAACAATGAAATTGGCATCTAGAAACAACATGACATCACACACACTAGTGTGGGATCAAAAGTCACACAATGTTGGGTCCTAGCGATACATTAGTGTCCAAGCCAATCTATTAAATAAATTGGAAATGTGTCTAATTTAATTTTCCCTTAATTAAATTGAAAAATAAATTGTAATCTTATCTCATAAACACTTGTAATAGTTAACTGTAATATTCCTACATTAGCATGAAGCTAATAGGAATATTAATTTTGCTCCAAACACATAGTTAGATGAATAAATGCGTAGGGAGACCCATAAATATTTCTAGCAACAATAAAAAACCTCTTAATGGGGAAAGGATCATATTCACAGCTGGATAAAACACCTTCATGTGTGAATAAGGGCTAAATGCATGTGGACAAAGTCAAGTTTGACCAAGTCAACTAAGCTAGTATGGAGGATGTGAAACATTAATGAAGATAACTCAGTGTGAATATGAATCTATTTAGATAGTTGGAATAAAGCCACCTTGAGTGTGGAAGAAGACTTTGCATAGAGATCCAGTCAAGATTGACTAAATCAAACAACATTGTAAAAATATGAGTAAGACTAATGGAGACAACGTAATTTTGGAGGGAGATTCATTGCATGAAGATGGAAACCCCAATGAGTGGGACCAAAGGTGATAAGGATCACATTATTTATAAGGATGAGGATGGCATCCATATGGGGTAAGCTTATGAATTATTATTTTCAAATATATGGTATGTTTAGACATATTTCTTTCTCTAGTTGTTTATCTGAGATAGAGTGATTTTTAGCACAAGGTCTTCCTGTTTAGGAATTCCTTCTCTTTCCTTGATTAGATATTGGAAGAGTCTTGCACCATATTGTCCACTATCTGGCTTAAGGCCAAGCTTCATCTTCCTTTGACAATGCAGATCCTATTGAGGGTTTGACTGTTTCAGTAAGCTGCAACAAGTGGAGGCTAGATCTTCAGATCTAGGCCATTTCAGTGCTTCTTTTCAGTGGAGGAGGATTCTACTCCCTTGCGAGGACTGTATTGGAAGATTTGAGCTTCATTTTCACATCTTGGCTGCAGGCCAACAATATTTTTTACCCTATAGCGCAGAAGAAGTCCAGATCTATGTTATTTCTGAAGGAGCTGCTGCAGGGTGATTCAGTGCACCATTTGGAGAGCTGATTTTCTAAGTGTTGGGGATCTGCCCTTCAATTTGGAGATCTATTGGAGGAGATCAATTTATTTTTTATATCATATCAGATCCACTTTCCAAATCTAAATATTTCCATAGATCTGCAGTCTTAGAACTTAGATCTACACTTTGTACATGGTGTTTTGCTGAAAACCCCAAGGGGGATTGATAAAAGAGCTTGTATAGTGCATGGATCTGCTATAGATCTAACTTTTTGTCCACATACTTTCTCTAGATCTATTTGTAGAGGTAATAAAATAATGCTGTCATGGTTTTCCATATTTCACACATGGTTGCAGTCCCTATTTTTTCATGATTTTGAGCTATTTATGGCATGGGAGGCCTGCTTAACTATGCAATAGTGATTTGTTTCTGATTTCCTTTCAAATATAGTTACTATAATATCAGATCTAAGGGATCCATGAGTTGCATTTAACTTTCATTGCATACATTTCTAAAAAATGTGTTATTTTAGCATGTATTGTTGAGCATTCCCATTTTGGGATATTACAGTGGTATCAAAGCATGATCTTTGGCTCAGCCTGTGAGTTTCAAGCCAAGATGATATAGAAGAAGAAGAGATCAAAATGATGGGAGGAATGAGTTTCATCTCATATCTTTTCGGATCTAAGAAAGACCTCACCCAGGAGGTTAAGCAAAGAAAAAGGAAGGAAAGAAGTGAAACCACATTATGGTTTGAAGATGAGGAAGGTCCATGTACTTCCTATCAGCATGGAGAAGATATGGTATTGCATAGATCTCCAAAGAAACATTCTATGGCCTTTTATTCTGAATATAAGAGGCATAGAGATGGAGGAAACTTATATCATGAGATTCTAAGTGAATATCTTTCATAATATAAGTCTGAACCTAGAGCTATCAAGGAGAATATAACTCTCCCACAGTTCATTCAACTCAAATAAGAAAGGAGACCTTGCAGCAATAGAAGAATGAAGGGCAATAGATTTCTATTGTCTACCTTTGATGGGTCATCCTCATGCACAACAAAGGCTTGGGGAAAGAAGTTGGATGCATTTTTTCTGCTACATCTAGTAGTAGAGAAAGAAGTTGTTGATATTGCAGCGCTGCACCTTTAGGGTGAAGCACACAATTAGTGGTTTAGCCATTTGAGTCATGCAAGAGTGACTGCATATGCAGATTTTACTCAAAGGTTGATCAAGAAGTTTGACAAGAAGAAATCAAAGGGGAAGAAGCCTTCACCACCATTTACTGCAGGAGCACTTGTTTCAAGAGGAAGGCCACTTGCACCTTTACAATATGATCTTGATCCCTTGATATATAGAGTCCCATGCACCATTTTGGAGATGCATGAAGAAGAAGAGACTTGTACCAATGCTGATGAAGCTATAGAAGAGAAACCATCATCATCAGTAGTTGGGGAAGGCATCACACCAGAAGGAGGAACCCTTGTAGTAGTACAAGATGTTCCCAAGTTGTACCAAGGTATGAAAATGTTTCCATTTCTTGTTATTTCAATGCACCATGTGGAGGATGATGGGAAGGTACTATTGCATGACCAAGAGTCAAATGATATTTCTGATTTGGAGTAGCAAAATTTCACTACACTGAGAAGTCTTGATTTATTCAAGGAAGAGACAAACAATCATCATAATGTATCATTGATGAGCTGCACACAACCTTTGAGGTTGGGATGTAGATTCTTGGAGG
This sequence comes from Pinus albicaulis, assembly GCA_034641835.2. Lineage (NCBI taxonomy): Eukaryota > Viridiplantae > Streptophyta > Pinopsida > Pinales > Pinaceae > Pinus > Pinus albicaulis. The sequence continues at coordinate 1,807,041,779 of CM076575.1, forward strand.
ATGGGATGAGTATTGTCTTGAACAATACATTGAAAAACTATGTGTTCAACATTGGACATGATCTTGAGGCAGCAGCTGCACCATCATGGAGATCAACAATGTTGTCATTTAGCAGCAGTGATGAATTGGGGACCCAACCATTGTTGGAACATTCAAATGACCTTCCCATATGTATGAAAAATTATGGGTAGATAGTTTTTGGGGGACATATTATGATGGATAACATCTCTCATGGTTGTGATGGATATTTCTTGATGGATCTTTCAAATCATGATGGGAGGTTTTTTCCTACCACCTATTTGGATCCTTATGGGGTCAACTTGGTTATTGATGAGTGGTCTTCATTTGGAGATCTCCAGAATATTTCATTTCAACATCCCATGAAATGCAAAGACAGAAATCTGATCTGTGAGGATGGTATTCTCCATTGGAGGGATGCCACTTTTGGCCATGATGATAGACACTCACCATGGGTTGGATGGGTGATGTTGATAAGCAAGAGGTTGGAAATCCACTTGCAGATTTATGATACCGAGCAGCAGGAGGCAAGACTGCGTTGGCTACTCTTGAAAGAGTTTGGCCATCATGTGACATATCCTTCTCCAAAGGGTATGTTGGTGGAGGAACTTGGCATGACACTTACATAATATGGAAACAAGGAGTTTGGGTGTATGGGAGTGGTGTGATATATTTCATATCAACTACTTTGATATTGCTCCATGATTGATATGATGATGGTGTGGGGAGGAAAATAGAGTTGTTGTTTCTTTGGTTTTTATTGGGAGAGTATGGGCTAATCTTATCCCATACCTTGCATGATGTTGCAAGAGTAGGATGTGGCACTATCATGGTGAAAATGGGTTACTCTTTAGTCTTGGAGGATGAGGAGTTGCTTCCACTTTGTAAAGGATCTCTCACATATAGCAGCATTATGTTTGATGGTGAATTTTACATGAGGGTTGTCAAAGGAGGGAGCTATGAGATGATAGGAGCCTTATTACAAAGGCCAACAACGCTGTCACTTGGGAGCTTGGGTATTTTTATGGAGTGTTCCCAAGATCACTTCATATATGATGCACTTGATGGGAATGTAGGAGATGAGAGTAATGGAGTAGTGGATGGAGACATTTATTACCATGATATGATCTTCTTGACTTGGATTTTCAAGCATACGAAGAGAGATCTACATGCAAAACTTGTGGGATTTATTTCCATGCACTTTGATGCATATCATTCCTTGATGGAGGAGTTCACTTGGGAGGGCATCCAACATGATGTATATCAAAATATGGAGAGATGCAGAGCCTAGATGTTGATGGAGAGGTTTTCACAACCACTTCCTTACTCATTAAGAGTGAGGGACAACTTTCAGTTGAGACATTTCAGTTCAATGACCAAAGTACATGATAGGGGATGTATATTTATGCTTTATGATTTGTACTCCCTTACTTTTTATGAGCAACATATTGTAACAAGGAGGGTATTTCATTCTTGTATATTGTATTATGTTGTACTTGAGGCCATTTGCAACATTGATGTTGACCATTTTATTTGTATTTTTTGGGGGATGCCACATGATTTTTAGTGTGCACTGTTGGCACCAAGTTTTACTTTCATGATCCCATCTTGTAGGATGATTGTGGCAGCAAACAAGTGGCTGAAAAGACACTTTTTACAATTTTTTTTGAGGCAGGCAAGGGATGCACTGTGCCGGTTCCACATATGGAACTATGATCCACCTCCTGGTTGTCACGTGGCAATTTCTTTTCATTGGTTTTTGCTCCCATGTATTGATGATGTTCTTATTTTTATGGGAAGCTTTGTTGGAAGGATGGCATAAGAGTTGGAGGTGCCCATTGGGAGTATGATTCTCCATACTTCATATGTTTCATGTTTCAGGAGAAACAATGGGAAAACCATGATTGCCACACTACACCTCTTGTCTTCATGTGGGAAGAGCCATTTGGAGAACTTGAGTTCTTGGGAGAGGCACTTCATGGATTTTTTTATTGGTGGGGTGACTTGGGTCATTCTTGCGGACAGTAATATTTTAGCCCAAGATCAGAAACAGCCCCATACATATCATAAGTGGAGAGAGAAGCAACGTGGGATGGACATTTTAGTCCCACATATTCAGCTATGAAACCCACCTTCCTTGCAGGAGTCTATGGTGGGGAAGATGTTTCATGTGTTACCATGTTGGAGGGTGACTCACTTTTTATGGATGATAGCTTGGGGATGGAAGCTTCACATGGGGATGATGATTCCAAATATATTTCTAATTCCATGCCTCGAGAAGGCCTCTAGACCACACATAGTTGTTTCCATGGACATCCCAATTTTTCATGAAGAGAGCTAATTGGAATTTTCACCAAAGGCATAATTTTGCACATGGGAGGAACAACTTGAGGACATATTGTTAAGAAAGCATCATGTTATTTGGAATAACTTATCACTTGAGGATCCTACAGGAGGAAGAGGGGAGGCTCTTCAGTTCTATCCTTGCAGTTTCTTGAGGACAAGCAACATTTGGGAGGGGAGGACTGTAATATTCCTACATTATCATGCAGCTAATAGGAATATTAATTTTTCTCCAAACACATATTTAGATGAATAAATGGGTAGGGATACCCATAAATATTTCTAGAAACAATAAAACCCCTCTTAATGGGGAAGGGATCATATTCACAGCTGGATAAAACACCTTCATGTGTGAACAAGGGCTAAATGCATGTTGACAAAGTCAAGTTTGACCAAGTCAACTAAGCTAATATGGAGGATGTGAAACATTAATGAAGATAACTCAGTGGGAATATGAATCTATTTAGATATTTGGAATAAAGCCACCTTGAGTGTGGAAGAAGAATTTGCATGGAGATCCAGTCAAGGTTGATCCAGTCAAGATTGACTAAATCAAACAACATTGTAAAAAGATGAGTAAGACTAATGGAGACAACGTAATTTTGGAGGGAGATTCATTGCATGAAGATGGAAACCCTAATGAGTGGGACCAAAGGTGAGAAGGCTCACATTGTTTATAAGGAGGAGGATGGAAGCCATATGGGGTAATCTTATGATTAATATTTTCAGATATATGGTCTATTTAGACATATTTCTTTCTCTGGTTTTTTAGCTGAGATAGAGTGATGTTTTTTGAAGATTGCAACAAGAAACAGTGAAGGAGGCATCCTGAAACATCATTCCTGATCCTAGTTGGAAAGTGATCACCTAAACTAGGTGGGGCCCACACAGGTGATTTTTGTCGCAAAGTCTATTTTTAGACTATGTCTATTTTTAGACATGTCGATCATATTCTATGAGTTGCAGGATGCTATTTGTGGATGGTTGGTCAAGTTGGAAAAATAGATGGAATTATATTTTTAGACATATTGGGCGGAATCTATTTTTAGATTGCCAGTCTAAAAATAGATATGTCGAATATTATTAGCTCTTAATAATATTTGGTCTATAAACATTATCTTATTCTCTTGGAGCACTTCAGTTAAGTGCACAGATGTGGCACAGGAGCTGACAGAAGGAATTACGCTATTCCTGAGGGTTAAGTGGAGCTATTGCATGGATACCTCAGTTAGAACTCATGTGACAGAGTTTGGTGGAGTTATTGAGGTAGTTGATGGAGTTGTGTTCAGTTTAACTGAGTTAAACATAGTTGAGCTAGTTGTATCTAGTCTAACTGATTGATACACTAGTGAGAGTTGTGTGAATTAATTATTAATTAATTCACTAATTATTAACTCATTAATCAACTAAAGAATAGATCAGTTAACTACAGTGCATGGACAGTTTCAGTGGAGACCAGTGGAGGGATAGGTGAAAGGGCAAGATAGACTATCCGTTGTGACTATTAGTGATGCATGAATTGCATCTACATATACATTGGAGTTGCCAATGATAATAACGCAGTCAAGGAAAGTGGGATTACATCGAATTGGTCTTTGTCATCAGCTTGGATTGCGCAGTGGAGGCAGGATAGCAGGAGGCAAATATCGGTGCATGGATTTGAAAGATTATGCCTGATTAGTGTATGATGATTGTACTATACTGAGGGCTTGTGATAAGCATTGTATTTTTGTATGAGATTTTCATATGATCTCCGTGTTACATAATATGATAGTTGGGGTTTTCAGCTTCAAGCTTTCCTGTTAAACAACTGTGTTATGTATGTTTTTATTGCTTCATGTGTTTTGCAATTGTTGATTAAATTTCCGCAAGAATTATAGTGGAAGGATTTTGTATTTAGAAAGAAGATAAATATTTTTAGATCAGGAGAGTCTGTATATATATATGCATATTGTATATAATTTTCTACAATGTTTAGCACAAGGTCTTCCTATTTAGGAATTCCTCCTCTTTCCTTGAGGAGCTCTTGGAAGATATTGTCCACTATCTGGCTTGAGGCCAAGCTTCATCTTCCTTTGACAGCGTAGATACTGTTGAGGGTTTGACTATTTCAGTAAGCTGCAGCAATTGGAGGCTAGATCTTCAGATCTAGGCCATTTCGGTGCTTCTTTTCAGTGGAGGAGGATTATACTCCCTTGAGAGGACTGTATTGGAATATTTGAGCTTAATTTTCATATCTTGGCTACAGGCCAACAATATTTTGCCCCCTACAGTGCAGAAGAAGTCCATATCTGCATTATTTCTAAAGGAGCTGCTGCAGGGTGATTCAGTGCACCATTTGGAGAGCTGATTTTCTAAATGTTGGGGATCTTCCCTTCACTTTAGAGATCTATTGGAGGATATAAGTTTATTGTTTATATCAGATCATATCCACTTTCCAGATCTTAATATTTCCATAGATCTGTAGTCTTAGAACTCAGATCTACACTTTGTACATGGTGTTTTGTTGAAAACCCCAAGGGGGATTGATAAAAGAGCTTTTATAGTGCATGGATCTGCTATAGATATAAATTTTTGTCCACATAATTGCTCTAGATCTATTTTACAACCTATTTTTGTTGCAGAGGTAATAAAATAACATTGTCATGGTATTCCAACTTTCACACATTTTGGATGATTTTGAGCTATTTATGGCATGGGAGGTCCGTTTAACTATTCGGGGCATCAACACTATGAAATAGTGATTTTTTTATGATTTCCTTTCAGATCTAGTTCCTATAATATCAGATCTAAGGGATCCATGAGCTGCATTTAAATTTCATTGCATACATTTCTGAAAAATGCATTATTTTAGCATGTATTGCTAAGCATTCCCATTTTGGGATATTACAATAACTGAGTGTGATGGACTCAGTTAGCTCATGAAATTCGAGTTGAGGGTGGTTGGTGAGGCATGCATAGTGATTCTATTTGTTTTAGAGTCCAATTTGTAGTTAGTGTATTAGTATAATGCATGAGAAATCAGTTAACTCAATTAAGTGAGTTAAAGTTAGTCTAACTAGTTTTAACTGATTATTGCACTAGTGAGAGGTCAAGTGAATTAAATCAGATTTAATTCACATGCTGTGATCTGTCAAGTGATGGATGATTTACTATTAATAGCTACATTCATTTAATTTCTGATGAAGACCCAGTTTAGACAAAGGTTAAAGGGAATTTAACTATCACTTGTATTTTTAGAAAACTGCCCAGATGCTGTTAAAATACCATAGGATTGCTCATGGTGCTTGCACAGTCAAGGAAGGCTGAAATACCTAAGGAAAAGGGACTGAATTCCACACTAATTTTGTGACCAAGGCAGGCTGAGCAGAGGCTAAGAATTGGCTAAGTACTAGCCCAATTTTGTCCAGATCAGTGTGAGACAGTCAGGAGAGTGCAATAGACTCTTATGAGAAGAGTGCATTGTATTGTTTCATGATTCCTTGGTTCATTATACAATAGAGATAGAGGGGTTTTGAGCAGGAATATCTCCCCAGGAAAAATATCTCTGTTGTGGATTTATTTTCTTTCTCTTACTTAGTGTGATTGTGCGACCGTGTTTAATTTCCACAAAATTAATTATAGAAGGATTCAATATCTTGCTCTAGTATATTGCATGATTAGATTGAATCCATTGAAATACATATTATTTGTATAAATTATACATGGTGTCAAAGCCCCATAAATCAAAATAGTGGAGAATAAATTGAGTTTGTGTTGAACATTATTCAAACTTGCAGATACTTTCATTGGTGCGACAAGAAGATCAAGATGGATTTCAGTGGATTAAGATTGGAATATGCACTCGAGGGAAGTTATAATTATATCACATGGAAAGAAAAAATGGAGGTAGTTATGTAGGACAACAGGTTGAAATAATTCATTGATAATGATATTCCCAAGCCGACAACATCAGATGCCGATCTTCTTGACGCTTAGAAAAAGAAGGTAGCAAGGCAAGGAGGATCTTATTAGAGGGAGTTCGAGATCACATTATATCGAGTCTCCATGGCAAGGCGACTATAAATGTAATGTGTAAGGCCTTGAAAGATTTGTTTTAGAACAACAACGACCAAAGGAAGTTGGCATCGAAGGACAAGCTCGAGAAAATCAAGAAGGAGGAGGGCGAGACGGTACCAACATACTTGGAAAAGTTCACTCAATGTCAAGATGAGCTTGTAAGTGTTGGTGTGACCATATAAGATGATGAATTGGTGAGCCTAGCACTTCTAGGCCTTCCCAAGAGCTGGCATATTTATCAGGACTCTATCAATGGGAGAGACAAGTTACTAGATTGGGAGCGACTTTGGTTGGATTTGGTACAAGAAAAATTCAGGCGGAATACCAGGGATGGATCCTCATCCAAGAATAATGATGAGGAAGATTGTGCCTTGGCTAGTAAGGCAAAGAAGGCCAAGGAAAATAAATCCCAAGGTGAAGCGGGCAAGAAATACTTGTCCAATATTAGATGCTTTCACTGTCACAAGCAGGGGCACTATGCTACAAATTTTCCACAGAAGAAAAGCAAGGAGCCCGCAGTTGTAGCAGGTGAAGCATTGGATTCATAGTTCGAGCTTGATTTTACTCTCATTTCATGCATAGACAACCCTATAATGGGATTCATGTGGTATCTAGATAGCGGTGCCTCATTCCATATGAAGGGGAATAGATATCTCTTCAGTGACTTGGAGGAGAAGGACCTCCAATAGAGCATCGAGTTTGGAGATGACGAAAGGTATAGTGCTACCTGCATAGGTAAATTTACCTTTCAGAGGGATAATGGCTCCCATCTCAGACTAGTAGACCATTTTCATGTTCCAGGCCTAAGTAAGAATCTTGTCTTCGTAGCAGTAGTGGAAGAATGTTGTTATGAAGTAAGGTTTAGAAAAGGAAAAGTTTTCCTTAAACACATAGCAACGGGACAAGTGAATTAGATCAGTGTAAGAGTCAAGAACCTGTATGCTCTCAAGGTTGAGCATGAATGCAAGGCTTGAGGAGCAAATAAATGGTTAATGACTTGGTGTTTGAGAGGGAGAAATTATCTCACAACATGCAGCCTCAGAATCAATCTCAGAAGGTTGTGGAGAAGCCACAATTGGAGAAGCATAGAGGAGACCGAGTGGAAGATTCCACTCAAGCAGAGACCTCCAGGAGGGTGAAATTTAGAGCCAAAAGGGTAGAGGGAGTACATGCAGCTATACCTCCAGGTGTGAGGTGAGGCGATGTGTAGAACTAATACCAAGAAGAAATTGGGTAGGGTTAATTGAGATGGTGTGGCTCATGGATCGAACCTGGCTACGAGGAGCCCACAATATAACAGTAGCAGTAAGGATTAGTTATATTAATGTATTCAAATGTTAGGAAGACAAAATTAGAGTGATAGGTGTCGGATATTGAAGCGCGGATCAGAGTTGGCTATAGTGCAGAGTGCATGGATGCAGATGTCAACAACACAGAGAGTCCAGTAGACATGTGAAATGGGTACCAGCAGTCAGAAGACTCTGATGACAAATGCATTATGTTGATTCAGTTGTTTGGAGGCTATTCAGTTTCATAAGTGTTTCATGCAAGAGTTGCATGTGCGAACAACACTAGAGAAGTGTTGCATGTGCGAACAACACTAAAGAAGTGTTGCATGCAAGAACATTCCAAAGGTACCAGATCAGGTTAGATTGATTCCTATCTTGTTGAGAGGGGATATTTACAACAAGAAATAATGAAATTGGCATCCAGAAACAACATGATAGCACACACTCTAGTGTGGGATCACGGGTCACACAGTGATGGGTCCTAGCGATACATTAGTGTGCAAGCCAATTTATTAAATAAATTGGAAATGTGTCTGATTTAATTTTCCCTTAATTAAATTGGACAATAAATTGTAATCTTATCTCATAAACACTTGTAATAGTTAACCGAGTGTGATAAACTCAGTTAGCTCATGAAATTCAAGTTGAGGGTGGTTAATGAGGCATGTAGAGTGATTCTATTTGTTTTAGAGTCCAATTTTCAATTAGTGTATTATTTTAATTCATGAGAAATCAGCTAACTCAATTAAGTGATTTAAATTGAGTCTAACTAGTTGTAATTGATTTTTGCACTAGTGAGAGGTCAAGAGAATTAAATAAGATTTAATTCACGTGCAGTAATCTATCAAGTTGTTGATCCCTTAGTCAAACCGAGAGGGGGGGGTGAATCAATTTAATACATTCATGGAATTTTAAAACTTTCCTTTAAAATTATTTACACCTTCATTTCATGATAAAATTATTATATATTGGAACATCAATCTTAATATGTGAGCAGCAAGTATTAAGCAGATTAAATTCAGAACATCAACACATAATCATCATACACATGGGCAACAGATATAAGTGGAAACCCATAATGGGGAAAACCACATCTTATTATTGTTGTGATGCAAAGGCAAGCTCCAACTCCCTCTCACCACTAATTTTCTGTAGGCTCCAACCTACAGGAGGCTACTACCTCAAATTCTGCAAGCTAAAACTTGCAAGGAAGCTCCAACTCCCATCTATTTTCTGCATGCTACAACCCACAAGAGGCTCCTACCTCAACCAGCTCCAATTGGACATCTATCAAGCTACACCTTGAAACTGAAGCACCAACTCCCATGTATTTTCTGTAGGCTACAACCCACAAGAGGCGCCTACCTCAACCAACTACAACTAAACATATATCAAGCTACAACTTGATATGGAAGTACCAACTTCCTCACACTACAATAAAATCATATGTTGATTTACCTCGATAAAAATTCTATTTTTTTCCTTCTTCACTGCTGCCTTTTCAGCCTTCATATCTGCTTCATATCAACTCCTGATATGCACAACATCTCTATCAGTCCTCTCTTATTCTTTCACTCTCCAACCTTTTGTAGCTTTCTTATATTCTTCTTCTCTCTTCCATTCAACAACTTTCTAATCTCTTTTGCACTCTTCAAATCTATTGCACCCTCTCTCTTTCTTCCTCTATTTTCGTAACCTTCTGCACATGGATATTACCTATTTTATATAGATACTTTCATGACTGTTTGCATTCTCTATGGGAATATGTAGTGAACAGGCACGACTCTTGCCTTTCACCCATTCATTTCCTCACTCAGCATATTCAGGATGTTACAATAATATATACAATTATTATAGTATCAAATGGAGTTTTTCTTTGCCTATGGATACTTTCCTTTGCATTAAAAAAAATATAAAATAAGTAATACATTTACCGTTACAATAATATTCCAATTCAGCCCTTTCAACTTCTTATCTTTGTTGTGCACTTGTCCTCTTCTGTTTGTTGTTCCTTTGTCTTTTCTATTTTTGCAATTATATTTCAACTGTGTTGCATAACTGCCCTTTTTTCCCGACTCGACCCATGTTGTTGCATTTTTCTGCATGAGGTCAGGTCCTTTTACTTGCTCAAGCCTTTAATTGTTGTGTTCACCCTTTTATTTTTCTACCTAAGTCTTTTCTTTTGCGTTCAACCTTTTCATTTGACTCACTGTTTCAACACTGTTCTGCACAAGCTCCTAGTCCTTTGTTATGCGTTCAGGTATTTTCTTTGTGACCTGTGGAGTATGGCCCACGTAAAATCCCTTTTAACACGTAGTGGAATATAAACTCAAAGTTAAATACAACATGCATACATTGGCGATCAAACAACGTAAAAATTATAACAGAATGCATATTATAGACATCCTGTGCATATACGCGGAACAAGGGTTATCGGGTCCCACACTACTTGACCAATCAAAATACGTCGCACATTTCTTGCCCACACCTTTTAACTCTTATTGATAGCACTAAACCATATTTCTTGTGATCTGCGATATTGAGCAGTGCTGCCACATGCCATTCTCCACTTCGCCTCGCATACAACATAACTTGTCGTGCGAACCTTAAACCATAACCTCTAAGATCTGTGATGTGCTCTCATGCACAGTGCTGACATGTGGCTCTTCCCTTATCGCATCACATATAACGTACCATACCATGCTAACTCTTAATGGTAAACTTTAAGATCTGCGATGTGCGCTCATGCGCAGTGCTGACATGTGGCTCCTCCATTTCACATTGCAACCAACTTAACTTACCTTGCGACGACCTTAATACTTAAGCGCTAAAATTTGCGATTTGCACTTTCGATCTCCGCTGATTTGATTGTCACTGTTGATTTGCACCAGATCTATGGTCCTCGTTGTTGCTTGCACATCCAATTGGTCTATGCCCAGCTTATCTTGTGATGAATCTCATCCGTTCATTTCTTGCCTTCACTTCTGCAATCTAATCCTGACCATCCACTCATCCTTCATGCGGCTCTTCTTCATATCTTCAGCCTGCTCTAATATCTGTCGTTAATTCTTAATACTTTGATTCTGTGATTTGATCACCTCCCTTGGAATTCTTCTAAGAGTTCTCCACCTTAGTCGATTTTCTTCTTTTTGCGAGCACTGCTACTCTACATCTCCACTATCCTTCCTGAGCTTTATTCAATTTCTAAATGCGTTGATCTCTCCTGAGCTTGTTCTTCTATTAATTATTTAATCCGTCTTGGGATTCTAACACTTGTTGCATGCCTTTGCTACATCTTTGCTGCCTTTGCTGCTACTCTGCTACCTTTGCTGCCTCTCTGCTGCTTTTGCTGCCTCTCTGATGCATTTGATACCTCTACTTCCTTTGCTGCCTCTCTACTGCCTTTGCTGCATTTTCTACCTCTCTGCTACCTTTTCTGATAGTCTAATGCTGATCCTTGCCTCTCTGTTGCTCCGCTGCCTCTCTTTTATTATTTCTTACTGCATTGTTTCTTGATCTGCTTCTTTGCCTTATTTTTGGTTTTGGTACTACTCCTTTGTGTGCCTTTTCCATCAATGAAAATATTTCCAAGAGTCTCCCCCTTCGGAATTGGTGGCAATACTCCAATACTTTCTCCCTATTTCATTCTGAGAAGTGTCCTTCTTCCGCTGCTTGATTTTTAGAAGAGCCTTTCTTCTTCTGCTTGCTTTTCCTCCCCCTTTGACATGAATGGCAAAGGGTTGCACATTTCCCAGTGTAGTTTCTATCTTTTCACTATTTCTCTCTGAGTTGTGTTTAGGTCATCTTCTTCTGACTTTATACCTTTCTACTCCAGACTGGTGTACCAGACTTATATAATCAGAGATGCATCATTGGAATAATACTAAAATACTAAGAATGCTCCATATGACATATCAATTCTACTCCAAATATACTTCAGTCTATATTATAATATTCATCTGAGATACATATATGTTGAGGAAGGTTGTAGATGGAATATGTCTTCTTCTGCAATACACATCTATTCAAATATGATGGTGCTAATATATATTTTATAACTGTGGTTCACCTTTACTACCTGTTGGTGGTGGTATATGCTAGACTACTGACAAGGATATTACACTAACAGTCGGAAGGACCTTGATACTGATTGGAACAATGAATCAAACCATAACTTACAATTTATTGTAAGATTAGACAATATATATTTCAATCTAAGAGACCAAATGACTTTACTACTGTACAGAGTACTTTCAAAAACAAACCCTTGAGGCTAGATAAATTCAATGCATTGTTCAATATCACTTATCAACTATGCAATTTTATTTATGACATAAGGGATATGTATGTCAATGATCAACCTCTCTTCAATGGTGAAATACCAACAATTCCTTTTTGTGGAAATAGGATTTAAATGAATCAATTAAAGACTCTTGAGCTTCAAATGGTAAGATTACCACAACTAGTCCTTCATACTTCAGATACTTTAATTGTTCTATCATGATTATCTTAAACAAAACATCTTCAAGTTGTTTAATTGAAATCTTAGCAAACAAACTTCACACAGTTTTATGAATGATCTTAAGAAAGAGGCCTTAAATATATATATGTACTGACTTGAGGAAGGCATGCACTTATATTTAGAAATAGATATTGCTTCAATGCTCAATATAATACTTAAAGTGTAAACAAGATAATGATCCTTTAGCACTTTTATTAACCTTTTCATGTGTTAATAATGCAAATAACGCTGGGAATATACCTTGATGTACTTCTACCATAATACTCTGATCCTGAGGACCTGTACCATACCACTGTTCCACTGATGACACTTGGTATTTCGCTAATATGCATGCTGCTTGTTCCAAATACCAATTGATACTAATTTGATAATCCATGTAGTAATTTCACTTTAGCTCACAAATACACCCATAGTTAAGATAACCTTCATATTTTCTACTATTGAGCTCTCCATTGTTCTCAACATCAATCATCAATATACTGAATCTGATCTTGGCATCATTAACCTTTTTCTTATTCTGTCATTTTGTTTTAAAAGAATGTCACTGCATATTCCTTTCTAGGACTACTTCTAAATCATTGCTACTCTATATATACTACAACTATTCTAACATAATGATATTCAGGAAGACATCTTCACTTTATTTACTTGGAATCTACAAGGGAAAACCACTCATAGTTTTATCACTCATTAAACTGCTTTCCTCTAAGGAGACCTTCTATATATGAGTGATGTAATGATATAATGATGATAAAAATTTATCTTACTCATCCTTATTAAATTTTTTTCATTGTTAACTCTTATAGTGGGATGCACAATGTGATCATCCTCTATGGATCTTTCCAGTTCTAAAGTGTGAAACATGATTTTTGTGATTTTAACCATTCATCACTTGGTTTGTTGTTGTATTCTTAGCTTACATGCTCAGGGCTGATGTTCCCTCTACCACCATAGTTTCTTGTTGCCTTTTCTCCTTCCATCAACCCGTTGGTTATTTGTAATGTTCCTTTTTCATGATTTCTCATAAATCATGCATCAAAAACGAATTTCCAGCAAAAAATGTAATAAAACAGTGAAATGGACTCTTGTATCCCATAGATTAGTCAATATACATTCTAAATCCAAGAATAGAGCTGAAAAAAATCAAACTAGGTGGGCTAAACAGACCTCCCACACTAGTGTAGCTGAAAATGGTGAAAAACCCCAAGACTGCAAAATGTCGAAGCAACTGCTCAAGGGACTATACAGTCTAAGAGAGGGTTTACACATAAAAATATGGGAGAGCAATATATCTACTCATATATTGATAAATAATGATGAAGAACAAAGATATACTCTCCTCATACAAAATACAAGATAACCCGACAAGGGTTTCTTGTCAAATACTCTGCATACAAATGTGATCTTCAGAAAATAACTGAATAATCACTGAAAATTTGAAGAAAAAGAGTATTCAAGGCTGAAATATTTCTGATATTATGTATAACCCTCAAGGGCTTCCTCCCATGAAAGGTTGAACCTCTCAATCACAAGGAAACTCAACAATGGAGCCACCAAATCATGCAATGAGTACTGCCTCTAAAATAACGCACTCCCTAGCATAAACAGTGATGGGAGAGTATGAGAAATGTGTGTTCTGATACCACAGATCTGAAATATTCTCTAGAGCTCTCCAAACAGATCTCTCAAGTGAAGGAAAGCTTCCTCCAATGAGAAACTAGCTCAGAAGTCGGGATTCCAATCCCTTCCACTGCTGCACCCAGCAACACTGCACAATCTCCTGCAAAGTTGTGCTGATGTAGATGGTTGAAGCTTGGCCTAAAAAACTGATGTGTAATGATGAATAAAAAATCTCCCAATAATCGGCTCAAAGGAAAGAGGTGGGATTCCCGCCCGGGAACACCCAGTGCTAAACAACACTGCAACTTTGCTAAGCAGCAAAACAACAACAATTCTTGGCAGCCAAGAATAATAATCTACAACATGATGAATAATGCTTCCATCCTCTTCCTTATATAATATGTGAGTTTTCTTTCCCTTGGCCCCACTCACTTAGGTTTCTTCTAACCCAAGTTACATTTCCCTCCAAAATTGCATTATCCATCCTAGGATTCCTCCTCCACTAAAATTGTGCTATTGACTTGGTCAAAGCAGCTTCATTTTGTCTTTGTCCACACATGGAGGTGTCTTATTGAGCTATAAAAAGTGTCTCCTTTCACACTTGGAGTGTTTTTATCCTCCTTAGGAGACTTATGGGATTTTCTACCCATTTATTTACCGGCTACAGCTGTTGTTTAACTCTAATGTTCCATTTTAGCTTGGAAGCTAAAATTTTGGAACATTACAATCCTCCCCTCCAAAATATTTACTTGTCCTCAAGAAAATGCATAAGGAGAGAAAAATATTTCTCCTCCTACTCATGTGGCCTCCATCAATAGCCTCCAACACTGCATCAAGAGAATCTGCAAATAAACTGTCATCCAATGCTTCCTCCCAAGTGCGCAAAACCTAAGTGTCTGCATCAATTAGAGGTGGAAAGTGTGAATGGAAACATGCTATATGTCTCATGGCCTCCACAAATTAGGAGTAATGATCATCATGGTGAATGATTGTCTCCCTCATCCATGCAATCAGCCAAATGAAGTGAGTCACCCTCCAACATGGTAACTTGTTAGCCCCTTATGATTTCCTTAACAAAGCAAGCAAGGGGCTAATTTGTTGTAAAGCCTGCAAGGAATGCATTTCCCTTGTAAACACATCATCCTTGCAGCCTTTTATATCCCATGCCTTTGACTGTTGTCCTCTGCTGGTATGGAGCCTATGAGCCTCAATGATTGCTATAAAATTCTGCCCCAAAAGCCCTGCATTACCCCTTGTACTCCTGCAAAGTGTCCCTTTTCCCCCTTTCTTCCTCCTTCTGTCAAAGTGATTTTTTCCCCTCTATTCCCCCTATTAGCCCTCTAAACCCCCCAAAATCCCCTTTAAATCCCATATTTTCCCTCTGTTTAAACCGGCTTACCCTTTTCTTCCCTATCGTTACCCTTTTTAGGCATTAAAATGCAATAAAAAAGGTTTAAAAACCCACTTTAAACATTATATCAGGCCTAGCCCCTTTCCCACTTAGCCCCACACCACTTCCTCCACGTGATCCGGTGCTGGAACCACCCGTGAAATCCAAAAGGCTCTTGCTGTATTTTTTCATCGGCCGCAACCTCAACCGTCGATCTTGGTAGATCGGATGACTATCATTAAATCTGGAGCACCCTGGTTTCCCCCGTTCATTCCCCAGATCGTGCCATCGCCGTCCATTCGCACGTTGATCTGACGGTCTGCAACGCGCCCGTGCCAGTGGTCCCCATGCACTATTCCAAAACCATATGGTTTCCATCGCACCGCTTATCGAGGGTAAGCGGTATTTACCGATCGACCAGTGATTCCATTCATCGCGCGACATGCGTCCTCCTATACGATTTCAAAACCGTCGTCCATCGCGTGTTATTGTTCGGACACGGATGCCCAGAGATATTGCCATGGACTGTCCGATCTGGCGTGGGCCATCCAACGGCTATCACTCACCGAAGATGCGCGGTAGTTAACCCAGATGCACACGCGATAACCCAGGGTATGGCTCGCCATCTGTCGTCCTCCGATGCATCTTCAGTCGTCGATCTCCTCCCGAGATCGGACGGTTCACATTCAATTGCCCCCATTGTTGACTATTCCGCCATTGCCCGACCCTCCACGTCATTCGTCCACGTGTCTCCTCCGTACATTCGTCACCCCCACGAGCATCCATCGTACATGCGCCCATTCCATTACATATAATTGGTTCATTTTCGTGTTTTTTTTAAGGTTTTCGTTCAAATTTGCTCCGCAGACCGCCAACCACCCACCAGAGCATTTTTCACCATTTCTCTGCAATTTTTCCTCCATTTCCTCATCTGCATGGCCATTTCCTTCATCCACACTGCATCCATTATCCCCGTCCATGGATTTCGTGACAAGTTTGCTGTTTTGCAGGGTTTCAAGCGCAGAAAACCACCATGGCTCATTGTTCCTATCACAGTGGCAGATATGCAGGAAAGGGCCATGTACAAAGATACATTTAATGAAGAAAAGGCCCAGGGAAGTGTTTGACATGATTGTAATCAAAGGATAGGGTCAAAATTCTGTCACTCTCCTCTGGAGCCATTAAAAGCACAGATTTAATGGCCAGAAGGCAATAGTGGGAGCAGCAAAGAGAAATCAACAAGGAAATCAAAGAGTCAAAGCATTAAACTGGAGATTTTATAGGATTAATCCAGTTTTTCAGAGGCAAGGTACTAGATTGAAAACCCCGAAGATCACTCAGAAGTTTAATGCACGGGAAATCGTACCACCAAGGTTTTCTACAATAGCAGAATGTTTTTCTTCATCAGAGGACAAAGTGCCCATGCAGTTTTTATTATACATCGTGTTCCTGCAGTTTCCTACCGCAACAGTAGTCCCACATGATCAGAAGCATTTGTTGCACAAGTATGGCAGACTTCACTGTCTTTCATTTACCTTTTGTTTATTCACCAATAGTACTGCAGAAGCACCACAGCTAGAATGCATCAAAGTCATATCAGAAGTAAAAGGAGCCCTGGAAAAGACCACTCTTTCTCCCAAAGAACACCAGGAATTGAATGCACAGGATTTAAGACAGAATGGGCTTCAGCCCTCTTTCTTTTCATAATTTTAATACTGCATTTAGTCTTCTACCTACCTTCTCTGCTTCTCTTCAGCTATAAAACTCATGAGAAAAACATTTTAAAGGTTGTTGATCAGTTATCAGAGAACCGCAAGTAGTTTCTTTTGAGACACAGTCTTTGTGTAAAGATTGTAAGATAGGTTGAAGGATATGTTTTCAGACTGAGTGTTCAGCTGTTGGAAGTATTGTACTTGATTGGTATTTTTATCTAATATGACAAGAACATTTCTTTGGATCCTGATCTGAAGCAGCGGTGATGTTTTCCTATCTCTGTGTTTACATTCATTTCATTTCGCTTCTACTGTCTTGCATCAGAATATTGGCATAGGATTTACCCTTGTTAGGTACCCTATGTTTCTGCTCTCCTTGCCTTTTATGTTTCTCTTCTGAATGTATTATCTAAGGAAATTTTTCAGTTGGTTTAACCAATGTAGTGGATGCTATTGCCTGCTCTCTGATGTATGAATTAAATGAATTCAGTTCTTAGATGCTTCTTGTTTTAGATTTAGTTGGAAGATTTGGGAACACTGGGGATTAGAGTTAGCCATGTCCATTAGGATCCTTGTATGACCTGTTGATCTGTAACATTGTGCTCTTAAATCTGTTTTATCAACTCCCTCCTACTTTCCATATCACATAATCATCTTGAAGATCCTATGTTTCAGATGACTAGCCCAATTGAAAGCCTGCCTATTGAGTAGCAAGCAAATCCTTTCCTGACTCCATTGCCCAATGGTTTTGAATATTTACTGGAACATTTCACCTCTGCCTTATCCCTCTTTTCTCATCCTTGTCTCACATTGAACCCTTCTTTCCTGATAACCAGCAACCAAACTAAAACAAACAAACAAACCTTGTGCCTATAACTAGCCTAACATCATAACATTTGAGCCTCATAGATATAAACCTTTGGTCAAACTAGAGAGATCCCTCTCTGAACCCAGGAGGGCTAGATCCTGGGGTCTGAAAGTGGTTCTGATGTTGTCTCATCTTTTGGTCTTGCCAATTTGGCCAAAACATGGGAACCCCAACATAATGGCGACTCCACTGGGGAACTGAGTGTATTACACCTTAAACATTCCTAGGCACTCAAAACACCTACAATCTCTGGTTAGGTTGGCAGTTAAACACTCCTATTCTCACATCAACCTATATACCATTTGTTATGTTTTCCCATACTCTTGGACAGAGTCTGGAAAGGGCCAGGTAACCTCCAGATCTCGCACTCTTTCAGAGGTGACATATTTGGTAAATGCCCTCCCATTCAATATCTGGTTAGATTTTGCTGTGTTTGAGGATATCCTTGAAAAGGGACATCACATAAGCACTGTGGTGGACAGTATACCCCTCAAAAAAATCCTAAAACCTTCCACCTGGCAACTCCATATTCCATAAATGTTTCAAAGACTCTACTGGTGATCAGTAAGCCTGCTGATTATCTTGGTTCACATTAGACTCCACTGGGAGACCAGCCTCCATAACAACATCAACCACAGTAGAAGTAACAAGTAGGGTTAAGATTCTTGGTCAGAGACAACATTCTGGCTTCTAGAACCATTCATACAAGAGCTTACCCTAACCTAGACCCACCTGAAATAGTTGAAAACCCTAAGAGCATCCTCAAGGGGGCTCATACAACTAAAGGATCAACTATTTCCAAACATATCCATAGAGATAATTCTGCACCAGAAGATCTTACAGCTCTATCACACTTTCACCTTGACCTAGACCTACCTAATAGCTTATCTGGAACTAGGTCACTCAGTAGCTGAGACCAACCAGGCCCTGAGCTTCCTGATTCACCACAGCAAGGCGGTAGACACCTTGGGAATAGATAGACCCCTCCATCTACACCTCCAGATTTACATTTCTTACAAAACTTGGGGCTCAGTCACCCTAGGTCCACTCATCAGTCCTCTGCTAGTCATAATATTCCTGTCATCCATATACCTACTGCCCAGTTTAACCCTTTACCTCATCAAAACATCATCATGGCAGCCTGGTATACAACTTTAGTTTTACCTCAACCTCTAGTACCCTTACCAAATGATTATCAGTCTAAGATTCCACACTTCATTGCAAAGGAGTCCATCACAGCCCAACAACATGTAAACAAGATGGAGGATTCTTTTGACTACATGGAAATCGATGATGATACAATCAAAATGAGAATCTTTGCCCAAATCCTAGGGGGTGATGTGAAGAAATGGTTCAAGGGCCTGCTTATACCAGACTTTCATAAACAAATTTGAAACTAGGGCAAATCCTCGCCAACTCCTAGCAGAATACATGACCCTTAAAAGAAACATAGGAGAGAGTGTTCACGATTATACAAAAAGGTTCAACAGCATTTATAATGCTCCCCCCCCCCCCCCCCCACATATGAAACCTCCACAAGGCATGGCCCTAGAAAAATACCCTGAGGATTTTGATGCTGACATGGCCTATGAGCTTGGAGACAAGGAATACAGCACATTGGAGGACATGCAGAAAGGAGCAGTGAATATAGAAGCCAACCTGATTGAGAAAAGAGCAAGACTGAAAGCCGAAAGAAGGGTAACATACAGAGATGACAATGTAGCCTCCACATCTGACCAAAATTATGATAAGCTGTCTAAAAATGTGGATAGGTTACAACAAATGATGGAAAAAATGGTTGTCACTGTCAGTAACCAAAATAGAATCCAAAACCAAAACCAGAACTTTAGGAGAAACAATAACAATCCCAACAGACAAAGAGAATCAGATCAACAAGTTATTCCCCCATTCCATGAGAATTTTCTTGATGAAGATGAGGGAATCATAGAAGAGTATGAGGGAAACACAATTAATATGTTTGAAACATAGGATTCAATCCATAACTGTTATTCAGAAGAAGACCAGCCTTCACCCTCTGGTTGGGAGGAGGAATGGTTGGAATCTGAAGATTACAGATTAGGATTTGAAAATGCCATGATGCAGGTCAGAGAACAGTATGAACTTAGAAGCAAAAAGAGTCAAGAAATTTCCAAACCCAAAGCTTCTGAGACTAGCATCAAAAAGAGGCCTGAGAAAACTTCTAAAGCAACTGCTGAAACCAACAAAACAGCAGCTGAGAGTTCTGGAAAAAATAGAGAAAAAGACAACCAAAACACTAATACACAAGGTAAACCAGCTAGCAGCACTAGCACTGTAGTTAGTGCTCCTGATAAAACTGTCACAAACACTGTACATCACGAAAATCAGCCCACTGACTTAGCCACTAAGACAATGGGAAATAAAACAGAGATGAGTATGCCAAAGAGTCAGTCCCCTTTCAATTTGGAAAGTGAGATTGCAAGAATTAAAATCTCTGTCCCACTTTCTGAGCTGGCCACTCAGGATGTATATAAATGCTAGATTTTGAGAGCTTTGAACTTAGGTGAGAATGTTGACTCTATCAATTTTAATGATGATCAACTTGCCCTCTTGTTTGGTCCTAAGATAGAGGGGAAGTTTCAGGATGGGGTAGTTCCGCCTTTCTATATCATTCTCAACATTCATGACAAGATCCTGCATAATGCAATGCATGATTCTGGAGCATCTCACAACCTAATGCCTAAGGTAGTTATGGAAAGACTAGGACTAGAGATAACCAGACCCTACAAAGATTTATACTCTTTTGACTCTAGCAGAGAAAAATTCCTAGGCCTGATCAAAGACTTGTGTGTGAGCTTAACTCAAATCCCAGCTACATGCATGGTTATGGATTTTGTGGTGGCAGATGTGTCATCCAAGTATGGCATGCTACTATCAAGATCATGGGGAGCCAAGCTGCAGGGTACAATGCAGATGGATGGCTCATATGCCGCAATCCCAATCTTTGGCCAACTTAGAAAACTGTATAGGGAGACACAGATGAAATTCCTAGTCAGCAGCCCCGAGAAACCAGAAAATTCACCTGTTTATTCTGTACATACAGACCTTGACTCCTTCATATTTTGTAATGATGCATCCTTGGAAGGGTCAGAGTCCCAAAACAAAGATACAAATGGAGAGGCAGAAGCTATTTATTTTAACATAATGGCTGCTCTGGATTTAGAGGAAAACAAAGAAGAAAATCGCAACGAGACCTGTAGGATATGCGGTGGAGACCTAACCCCGAGTGAACAAGAAACAGAGTGTGAACATTCATCCAGCCAGACCTCTGAACTTCACACACTTCACGAATAACAAAGCAATCCATAGCCTAGTACAGACCCTATAACACAACACAATGGCGAACCCAGCTGTAAGGGAGAGAACAATGATAATCATGAGAATAACCCCTTATGGGAAATGAGATTTGACGGGTCCTGTACTAGAAGGACTGCTGGGGTAGGAGTGTGGTTACGCAATACAGAAAACGATTAGGCAGATAGTCATGCCTGTAGTCTACATTTCAGATGTACAAATAATGTCGTTGAATATGAGGCTCTGATCCTGGGTCTAAATTTGTTGAAGAAAATAGGAGCCCGTAGGATAACCATAAGGGGAGACTCAGAGTTAGTTATTAAACAGGTAAGCGGGGAATACACAAAAAAACATCCTAGGCTGAGAGCATATAGGAATGACACCATGGATATTCTAAAAACGTTTGTTGAATAAAAGTTAGTGTTCGTTCCTAGGGGTCAGAATGTCATTGCAGACAGATTAGCTTGCCTAGCCAGTTCCTACCCCAAGACTCCTAGTGACCAACATATCATCATATAGACCAAATTCAGACCTGCGTGCCAGACAATGAAAAATATTGGCAGGTTTTTGAAGGTGATAAACAGATTGAGGATTTCCTGGTAGGCAGAAACGAGTTCGAATTTTCTGATCCAGACTCCCAACCTGACAGTAGTTGCCTAAGTGAAGAATCCTCATATGAGGAAGAAACACCCTGTAACATAGAAATAAAATCTTTAGATGAACAGACTGGAAATCCGGACAGAAAATGTGAAAATGCAGATAGTGAAGAGGTAGACGTGCTGCAGGCCAAAGACAAGAATATACCTAGAGGCCTGGCACCCCTAGAGGACCTCTTTGACTTTGATGATGTGGCAAAAAATCCCACTATATAACATGCAGACTCTGATGTGGAGGAGTGCAACGTAGGCACTGAAGATAAACCCAAAATGATTAAACTGGCTAAGTCTTTACCTGCAGACATGAAGAAGAAATACATTGACCTTTTCAAGAAATTCATTGAAGTGTTTGCATGGAGCTATGAGGACTTAAAGGCCTATGACACAAATATCATTCAGCATAAGATACCCTTGAAAGAAAATCAGAAGCCCTTTAGGCAAAAACTTCGTAGAATCAATCCTAAACAATTGCATGTAGTAGAGAAAGAGATCAAGAATATGTATGAAGCAAGTATAATTGTGCCTGTAAGGTTCTCTGATTGGGTATTAAACTTAGTGGTTGTGAGGAAGAAAATAGGAGAAATTAGATTGTGTATAGATTTCAAGAATCTCAATAGAGCCTCACTCAAGGACAATTACCCTTTGCCTAAAATGGAACATATTCTTCAGAAGGTAGTAGGTTCTAAGAGGATTTCCCTGCTAGATGGTTTCTCCGGATATAACCAAGTCTTAGTAATCCCAGAAGACCAACTCAAAACAGCCTTCACCACTCCATGGGGTACCTTCATGTATGTGAAGATTCCTTTTGGATTGATGAATGCTGGAGCCACCTTCCAAAGAGCGATGGACATAGCATTTTCATATGAGATAGGGCACTTCATTGTTATCTACTTGGATGACATAACAGTTTTTTCCAAGACTGAAGAAGAACACCTGAAAAATCTGAGGAAATTTTTTGAAAAATGTCGAAGGTTCGGTCTGTCTTTGAATCCCAAAAAGAATATCTTTGGGCCACAGGAAGGTAAACTTCTTGGCCACATTATATCCGAGAAGGGAATCGGGATAGACCCACAGCGAGTTCAGGGAATACTCCAGATCATACACCCTAGAAACATCAAGGAATTGCAGTCTTTCATTGGGAAGATTAACTTCCTTAGGAGGTTTATTCCAAATCAGGATGAACACCTTAGGAACATGACTAACATGCTGAGGAAAGGTGCAGGAGTTAAATGGACTCTGGGAGCTAAACAATCTTTTGAATTAGTGAACCTTGCACTTACCCAAGCTCCCATCCTAATCAGCCCAGATTTCTCCAAAGATTTCCTGATCTTTTCATTCGCCTTTGAGCATACAGTGGCTGCAGTCTTGCTGCAGAAAAACACAGAGGGAATGGAACATCCAATTTCCTTCTTTAGCAAAGCACTCAGAGATAAACCCTTGAAATACAACATCATGGAGAAACAGGCCTATGCTCTGATTAAGGCCTTGAAAGACTTCAGGGTGTACATATTGCATTCACATATCGTAGCTTATGTGCCCAACATCATAGTCAAAGATATTCTGTCCCAAGACCTAGATGGGAAAAGGGGCAAGTGGATAGTAGTGATCCTAGAATATGACCTTGAGATAAAACCCACCAAACTGATTAAAGGTCAGGGCTTAGATAAATTAATGGCTGAATCAAACTTGCAAGCCCTAGACATCAACATGATAAATACCTTAGATGAGCAACAAGAATTTCTTGATCCCACTGTTAAGGAAGAATTTCAGAGCTCTCCTTGGTATTCCGACATTCTGTATGTTCTTACACACCTCAATGCACCTCCTTGATTATCGAAGACCAAGGCCAGATTCTTAAAGCTAAAAACCAGAAATTACTGCATTTTGAATGAGAACTTGTACTGGAAAAATCCTAATGGCCTGTTGCTTAAATGTTTTCTCGAAAATGAGGCAGAGAGGGTTAAACAAGAATTCCATGCTGGAGAATGTGGAGGCCACCTGAGTTGGAAAGCCACTGCAAGCAAAATACTCAGGGCTAGTTACTATTGGCCCACACTCTTCAATGATGTCCATAAAATGATATTTTCCTGCCACAAATGTCAGATCTTTGAGGGAAAAATAAAACTCCTCCCTTTACCCCTACAACCCATCACCGTTGAAGGTCCCTTTCTGCAATGGGGCCTATATTTCATAGGGGAGATTCACCCTACTTCTTCTGCACAACACAAATGGATCCTAATAGCCACAGACTACTTAACTAAGTGGACAGAGGCCATACCCATTAGGAATGCCATAGATTCAGTAATCATTAGTTTCATAGAAGGTCACATCCTCTCTCGGTTTGGTTGCCCAAGGAAAATAATCACTAATAATGCTACTGCTTTTGGATCCAAAAAGTTGGTTGATTTTTGTCACAGGTACCAAATAGCACTTGGTCATTCAACTGCCTATTACCCTCAAGGTAATGGACTAGCTGAATCATCAAACAAGAGCCTGGTGATCATCATCAAAAAGCTTCTAGAAGAAAACAAAAATTCATGGCATAACAAGCTAGTACATGCCTTGTGGGCTGACATACTTACAACAAAGAAGTCCATTGGCATGTCACCATTTCAGCTTTTCTATGGTACAGAAGCAATATTCCCTACCAGCGTTGGGACACCAGTGATCAGGCTAGTCCAGGAGATCCAAACAGAAGAAGATAGTATGGTGAGGAGAATAAACCAAACAATCCATCTTCAACAAACAAGGGAAGAGGTCTACAACAGAGCAGTGAAAGTTTAGGAGAACATAAAGAAATTGTTTGACAAAAGAACCAAAGCTGCTGATTTCAAAGTTGGAGATAAGGTTTTGAAGTGGGATTCAAGAAGAGAGGATAAAGGAAAGCACAAAAAATTTGACAGTTTGTGGCAAGGTTCATACCTC
Organism: Pinus albicaulis; assembly: GCA_034641835.2. Lineage (NCBI taxonomy): Eukaryota > Viridiplantae > Streptophyta > Pinopsida > Pinales > Pinaceae > Pinus > Pinus albicaulis. The sequence continues at coordinate 1,807,066,514 of CM076575.1, forward strand.
ATCCAGGCCACTGTGGGTCCAAATGATATCTTCTTACAAGAACTAGATGGTACAGAGCTGTTTGGGGTCCTGTCAATGGTAGGATTCTCAAACACTACTTCTGCTAATTCACAATTTCCAGTTTCATTTCCATTGTACATACCATTGAAGCTTTTTATTTTCAAGAAAAAGAAAAATGTTTCAAAAAAAATAGAGGAAAAAGAGAGTTTCAGACATGTCTAAAATATGGACCTCTGATATGCAAAAGAGTGACTCTAAGAAACTCAAAAACTGAGCCAAAGAAAGTAAAACAGCTGGTCCTAACATGCCAAAAATCTGGACCAGCAAAGGAAAAAGAAGGATTAGCTCTAACATGCCCAGAACCAGAGCTGAAATGAAGAAAAGGAGGTGACTCTAACATGCTCAAAACTTGAGTCACAAAAAGGAAGGAAGGATGTTTCAAGTTTAGATCCCCAGCCTTCACAGTTTTGTTTTCAGTCTTCTGCAAGTTTCTGTCCATGTGCAACTGTTTTTATGCCTTGGATCCACAGCAAGTCAGACAGTCTAATCCTGGCTTGATTGTTTTTCAATTTCTGTTGTAGAATGTAGAGAAGAAATCTGCTGGACAGTTTAATCCCAACAGATATTAGATTAGGTAGAGAAACATATGAGACCAACAGTCTAATCTAGTCTCATGGAGCAATAAGGGTAGATTTAGAATAGGTTTATTTTATGTTTGTAAAAATAAAAATATGTAAAGGGTCTGCTAGCTCGAATGCACCCTGGAAGAAGAAAAATGCTAGGATTGTAGTATGGGTAGGTAGATTGTTGAAGAAAGTATTTCTGTTGAATGTCTACATATTGTGGCAGCTGATCAAAGGAAGAAAAGGATGTGCCAAGCAGCAGGCAACTGGCCTACTCCAAAGATCTATTCTCTAAATTCTTGACTCCTTCAAGAAGAAGCCATCCCCATGTGGAGCCACTGTTAGCCCCTTATGATTTCCTTGACAAAGCAAGCAAGGGGCTAATTTGTTGTAAAGCCTACAAGGAATGCATTTCCCTTGTAAACACATCATCCTTGCAGCCTTTTATATCCCCTGCCTTTGACTGTTGTCCTCTGCTAGTATGGAGCCTATGAGCCTCAATGATTGCTATAAAATTCTGCCCCAAAAGCCCTGCATTACCCCTTGTACTCCTGCAAAGTGTCCCTTTTCCCCCTTTCCTCCTCCTTCTGTCAAAGTGCTTTTGTTCCCCTCTATTCCCCCTATTAACCCTCTAAACCCCCCAAAATCCCCATTAAATCCCATATTTTCCCTCTGTTTAAACCGGCTTACCCTTTTCTTCCCTATCGTTACCCTTTTTAGGCCTTAAAATGCAATAAAAAAGGTTTAAAAACCCACTTTAAACATTATATCAGGCCTAGCCCCTTTCCCGCTTAGCCCCGCACCACTTCCTCCACGTGATCCGGTGCTGGAACCACCCGCGAAATCCAAAAGGCTCTTGCCGTATTTGTTCATCGGGCGCAACCTTGACCGTCGATCTTGGTAGATCGGATGACTATCATTAAATTTGCAGCACCCGGGTTTCCCCCGTTCATTCCCCAGATCGCGCCATCGTCGTCCATTCCCATGTTGATCTGACAGTCCGCAATGCGCCTGCGCCGGTGGTCCCCATGCACTGTTCCAAAACCATATGGTTTCCATCGCACCACTTATCGATGGTAGGCGGTATTTACCGATCGGCCAACGATTCCAGTCATCGCGTGACACGCGTCCTCCTGTACGATTTCAAAACCGTCGTCCATCGCACGTTATTGTTTGGACACGGATGCCCAGCGATATTGTCGTGAACCGTCCGATCTGGGGTGGGCCATCCAACGGCTATCGCTCGCTGAAGATGCGCGGTAGTTAACCTAGATGCACACGCGATAACCCAAGGTATGGCCCGCCATCTGTCGTCCTCCGATGCATCTTCAGTCGTCGATCTCCTCCCGAGATCGGACGGTTCACATTCAATTGCCCCCGCTGTTGACTATTTCGCCATGGCCCGACCCTCCACGTCATTCGTCCATGTGTCTCCTCCGTACATTCCTCACCCCCATGAGCATCCATCGTGCATGCGCCCATTCCATTACATATAATTGGTTCATTTTCATATTTTTCTTAAAGTTTTCGTTCAAATTTGCTCCGCAGACCGCCAACCACCCACCAGAGTGTTTTTCACCATTTCTCTGCAATTTTTCCTCCATTTCATCATCTTCACGGCCATTTCCTTCATCCACACTGCATCCATTATCCTTGTCCATGGATTTCGTGACAAGTTTGCTGTTTTTCAGGGTTTCAAGTGTGAAAAACCGCCATGGCTCATTATTCCTATCACAGTGGCAGATATGTAGGAAAGGGCCATGTACAAAGATAAATTTAATGAAGAAAATGCCCAGGGAAGTGTTTGACATGATTGTAATCAAAGGACAGGGTCAAAATTCTGTCACTCTCCTCCGGAGCCATTAAAATCACAGAGTTCGCGGCCAGAAGGTAACAGTGGGAGCGGCAAAGAGAAATCAGCAAGGAAATCAAAGAGTCAAAGCATTAAATTGGAGATTTTATAGGATTAATCCAGTTTTTCAGAGGCAAGGTACTAGATTGAAAACCCCGAAGATCAATCAAAAGTTTAATGCACGGGAAATCGTACCACTAGGGTTTTCTACAGCAGCAGAATGTTTTTCTTCATCAGAGGACAAAGTGCCCATGCAATTTTTATTATACATCGTGTTCCTGCAGTTTCCTACCCCAACAATAGTCCCACATGATCAGAAGCATTTGTTGCACAAGTATGGCAGACTTCACTGTCTTTCATTTACCTTTTGTTTATTCACCAATAGTACTGCAAAAGCACCACAACTAGAATGCATCAAAGTCATATCAGAAGTAAAAGGAGCCCTGGAAAAGACCACTCTTTCTCCCAAAGAACACCACGAATTGAATGCACAGGATTTAAGATAGAATGGGCTTCGAACCTCTTTCTTTTCAGAAGTTTAATACTGCATTTAGTCTTCTACCTACCTTCTCTGCTTCTCTTCAGCTATAAAACTCATGAGAAAAACATTGTAAAGGTTGTTGATCAGTTATCAGAGAACCGCAAGTAGTTTCTTTTGAGACACAGTCTCTGTGTAAAGATTGTAAGATAGGTTGAAGGATATGTTTTCAGACTGAGTGTTCAGCTGTTGGCAGTATTTTACTTGATTGGTATTGTTATCTAATATGAAAAGAACATTTCTTTGGATCCTGATCTGAAGCAGCGGTGATGTTTTCCCATCTCTGTGTTTACATTCATTTCATTTCGCTTCTACTGGCTTGCATCAGAATATTGGCATAGAATTTACCCTTGTTAGGTACCCTATGTTTCTGCTCTCCTTGCCTTTTATGTTTCTCTTCTGAATGTATTATCTAAGGAATTTTTTCAGTTGGTTTAACCAGTGTAGTGGATGCTATTGCCTACTCTCTTATGTATGAATTAAATGAATTCAGTTCTTAGATGCTTCTTGTTATAGATTTAGTTGGAAGATTTGGGAACACTGGGGATTAGAGTTAGCCTTGTCCACTAGGATCCTTGTATGACCTACTGATCTGTAACATTGTGCTCTTAAATCTGTGTTATCTCCTCCCTCCTACTTTCCATATCACATAATCATCTTGAAGATCCTCTGTTTCAGATGACTAGCCCAATTGAAAGCCTGCCTATTGAGTAGCAAGAAAATCCTTTCCTGACTCCATTGCCCAATGGTTTTGAATATTTACTAGAACATTTCACCTCTACCTTATCCCTCTTTTCTCATCCTTGTCTCACATTGAACCCTTCTTTCCTGATAACCTGCAACCAAACTAAAACAAATAAATCAAACAAACAAACCGTGTGCCTATAACTAGCCTAACATCATAACATTTGAGCCTCATAGATATAAATCTTTGCTCAAACTAGAGAGATCCCTCTCTGTACCGAGGAGGGCTAGATCCTGAGGTCTGAAAGTGGTTTTGATGTTGTCTCATCTTTTGGTCTTGCCAATCTGGCCAAAGCATGGGAACCCCAACATAACTCATGAAAAGTCTCTTCCACCTTGTGCTCCTAAAATGAAGGTGGGCTAAATAAGTGAACATGATAGGCAAGAGGGTCTATCCCACATTGTCCTCCTCTCCACACATGATAAGTGTAGAGGGCATGCTGATCTTGGGCTGAGACATGATTTCCCTCCAATGGCAAGAAGAAGATTGAGCCTCCAAAGACTCTTCCTCCAAAATCATGAGTCATGCCACCCCAAACCATTCCATTCAAGATAAATGGCACATCATCACCACATGGCATCCAAATCAGAAAATGGCTGAAGGTTATGTGCAAGTTTGGATGATACATATGGTCTCTCTAGCGGATACAACGCAGTTCTCCCAACTGTTGCTTGAGAATGTCATATGGCAAGTGTTCCTGCAACAAGTTACAAGCTGGATATGTATGTTCTCCCAACATGGGGAAGTAAGCATAATTGTATATTAGCTGTACATATGCAAAATAACAATACACCTGCCTAATTTCATGTATAGATGGGCTACTATCATCATGAACATTGGCCCTAAAGTGACCATGAAACCCAAAAATACTCTTGCTCTTTTGAGGAGCAATGCACTGTGCAAACATGGTGAGAAAGTACAAATACTCAATAGAGTAATCAACAAGTACATAAATGCATTCTCTACCATACATAGTGAGTGGGATGAAAGTGAGATCCTCCAATAAGTCCTCCCATGATAATCTACTCATAAAAATATGCAAGAAGAAGGTATACCTCCTCCCTTTGGAATATATCACCCATAAGAACATGCTCCTATGTGACAGCGCTGTAGGCCTTTGTAATAAGGCTCCATGACTTCTCCTTTTGAAATTCCATATGCCAAATCAATCCACCATAATGCTGCTATGTGAGAATATCATCTCCCGACATGGAAGTCTCTCCTGATCCTCCAATACTGAAGGGTAGCCTCTTTGCACCATGAATGTGCCTTTCTTCTCTTCAGAAATATCATGAAAAGTATAGGAAGAATTTTTCCCACACTCTCCCAAGTGCAACCATAGCAACAACAATCTTTGTTGCTGCCTCATCTCTCCCTCATACAAGCTTCCTTTGAACAAGAACACATCAGCAATACATGGAAGCAAGATACAATAAAAACAAGTTGCCAATTAACAATCGGAGAGTGAATCTTGGTCCCTCTCATGGAACCAGCGCAGTGCACCCTTGGCCTGCATTAAAATAAGAATCAACAAGTGCTTTACCAGCCACTTGTTTGCTACCATAGTCATCTCATAATATGAAAACATGAAATTAAAATATGGTGTCATTGGTGCACACCAAGAGACATATGGCTTCCCCCACAACTCATCAAAAAGATAGCCAAGATCAATGCTACAAGTAGATGTAAGTACATCATCATATAATATGCAAGAAGAAATATTTCTCCTTGTTACATCATGCTACTCAAATAAAGGAAATAAGTACAATACAAAACATGAAATGATCCCTCCTCCATTATGTACCCGAGGTCTTGAGCTGAAATGTCTCAACTGGAAATTCTCCCTCACTCCCAATGAGTAGGAAGGTAGCTGTGACATCCTCTCTATCACCATTCAGGCTATGCATCTCTCCATATGCTAATATATGTCATGTTGGATGCCCTCCCAAGTGAACTTCTCCATCAACCAGAAATATGCATCAAAGTGCATAGAAGAGAAGTCCTCATGTGCTGCATGCAGCAGCTTCTCCTTGAGACTAGAAGATCTAGTCGAGAAGATCCTGCCATAGGAAAAGATGAACACATCATCCACCATGTATCTTTCATCTCCATCCGGGTCATCAAGGATCATGCATGCACCAAGATCATTGGAGTATTCTACCAAAAGCCGAGATCTCCAATAAGGATCAATACTCCTCAGTGACAGTGCTGGTGATCTGGTAGGTGAAGTTCCACTCATGCTGCTGCCTGCTACTTTGACATCCCCCATGCCAAAGCCTTCCTCCAAACTCTTCACCTATTCAAAATATAAGAGTGGTGAATCCAAAGACAAAATGTCTTCCATCAACTCCAAATCAGGTGGCCTCCCAGGTGGAATGCCTCCATGTAGTGAGACATCAATGTCAAGAGTAGACTGCATATATGATTGGGCAACTTTTCCCTTGCCCTAACTGCACAAATCAGTTTTCCTCTTCCTTGCATTAGCCTTCTGAAATAAAGAAGGGTATGTGCTCCTCATCAACTGATGTTGCTCTTCTTCCTTTCATCCTCCTTCCAGCTGTAATGCTGCTCACTTATTGTGCTTGGACCTCTATGTATGAGATCCTGGGGAACTTATTAAAAAGATACACAAATCCCTCCTATGGGAGCATGTGCTCCTTCCTCCTCTACATGAGGCACTAGATGTTCTCTAGATGTGACAGTGTTGTTGCCTCTTTCTCCATCAATGGGCATAGGCAACATCTCAACAATTGGACCCCTTTGTGAAAAAGTGATCCCCATGCCCTCTTGTTCAAAAATATGAACTGGAAGTTTTGCTTCCAGCAATGTGTAATGCAAGACATCAGCTCCTCTCATGGTTTTCTGAAATGGATTTTCATCCATCACATGCAAGGGTTTTTTTTTCTCAAGTTTTCCTTGCTCATGTGTCTTAGGAAGTTTTTCACCAAACCTCTCCATCAATGTTTTTATGAATCTTGCATAAGAGAAAGTATTGGCATTATTTAAGGAATAATATTCAAAAATCCACCATGCATGAGCCTTACCTCTGAAATGAATTGCTGCAACTCTGATAGCTTCATCTCCGGAAATATGGTGCAGCTGCAAATAGGAGTTTAGCTCCTTCACCCAAGCTCCAACTGAACATCTAGGTGATCTGGGAAAGGTAGATAGAATAAATCTATCTGCATCCTGCTATTGGCTCTTCTCCATCTGGATCTTGCAAAACTCTTGGAAGTCAGTATGATCTCTAAACTTCTCAGTTTGAGATTCATACTCCCGCAACAAATCACTAAGAGTCATTCTCTTAGGCATTCTTCCTCCTCCCATCCATCTCAGGATAGCTTTGGGAATTTGGTTGCGCTGTGCATCATGGAGTGCAGCTACATGCTCACACTCACCATGTGAAAATATAGATTCAGCTCTAGAATCAACCTCCTTTGGAGATTTCATCTCCAATCTTATTTTCTTCGGCTCTCCTTGAAATCTCTTCATAGATTTTGGAAGAAGCTCTATGAGGTTGTCTCCCTTTCTTTCTGCACATACTGAAGCTTTTTGGTTTCTGTGCATCCCTCCTTCTTCTAATAGCACTGGAAAGTTTCCTTTTTAGGAATATCAAAATTCTATTCCAGAGATTGACTGCAAGGGAATTTACAGGATATGTCACCTTTGAAAAAAAGGATGAGATCCAGAGGCTACCTGGCCGTCTGAAGACTCTGTCTAAAGAGCTTGAAATATTCCCCTTCAGGGATTCAGTACTTTGGCCTGAAGCCATAGGATGAGCCAAAGATCATGCTCTGATACCACTGTAATGTTCCCTTTTCAGGATTGCTCATAAATCATGTATCAAAAACGCATTTCCAGTAAAAAATGTAATAAAAAAGTGAAATGGACTCTTGGATCCCATATATTAGTCAATATACATTCTAAATCCAAGAATAGAGCTGAAACAAATCAAAATAGGTGGGCTAAACAGACCTCCCACACTAGTGTAGCTGAAAATGGTGAAAAACCCCAAGACTGCAAAATGTCGGAGAAAATGCTCAAGGGACTGTGTAGTCTAAGAGAGGGTTTACACATAAAAAATATGTGATAACAATATATCTATTCATATATTGATAAATAATTATGAAGAACAGAGATCTAGTCTCCTCATACAAAATACAAGATAACCCGGCAAGGGTTTCTTGTCAAATACTCTGCATACAAATGTGATCTTCAGAAAAAAACTGAATAATCACTGTAACTCTAAAGCAAAAGAGTATACAAGGCTTAAGGATGTCTTATATGATGTATAACCCTCAAGGGCTTCCTCCCATGAAAGGCTGAACCTCTCAATCACAAGGAAACTCAGCAATGGAGCCACCAAATCATGCAATGAGTACTGCCTCTAAAATAATGCACTCCCTAGCAGAAACAGCTGGGAGGGTATGAGAAATGTGTGGTATGATACCACAGATCTTAAATATGCCCTAGATCTCTCCAAAAATATCTCTCAAGTGAAGGAAAGCTTCCTCCAATGATAAACTAGCTCAGAAGCCGAGATTCCAATCCCTTCCATTGCTGCACCCAGCAACACTGCAAAATCTCCGGCAAAGCTGTGCTAATGTAGATGGCTGAAGCTTGGAATAAAAACCTGATTTGGAATGATGAATACAAACTCTCCCAATTAGCTTCTCAAAGGAAAGAGGTGGGATTCCCGCCCAGGAACACCCAGTGCTAAACAACACTGCAACTTTTCTAAGCAGCAAAGCAGCAACAATCCTTGGCAGCCAAGAATAATAATCTAGATAATGATCAATAATGCTTCCATCCTCTTCCTTATATAAGATGTGAGTTTTATTTCCCTTGGCCCCACTCACTTAGGTTTCTTCTAACCCAAGTTACATTTCCCTCCAAAATTGCGTTATCCATCCTAGGATTCCTCCTCCACTAAAACTGCGTTGTTGACTTGGTCAAAGTAGCTTCATTTTGTCTTTTTCCACACATGGAGGTGTCTTATTGAGCTATAAAAAGTGTCTCCTTTCAAACTTGGAGTGTTTTTATCCTCCTTAGGAGACTTATGGGCTTTTCTACCCATTTATTTACCAGCTACAGCTGTTGTTTAACTCTAATGTTCCATTTTAGCTTGGAAGCTAAAATTTTGGAACATTACATTATTGAATGCTTCAGGTATCATCCTTCCTCTATAGTTCTATGTCAGGCAAATTTTCATTTCCCTTCCTAAAAATTTAGTTGTTCTTATTCCAAGGAGCTCTTCTTAGACTACTTATATGGGGACTATTTATGAACTGCTCTCCCCCTGGGATGTTTCTTCTTATCTATTGCTGGCTGGATATTTGCGTTGCTTCCTAGAGAAGCTCCCCTTGAGACTATGATGGATTCATTATGTTATTGAAGTAACAGGCTCCCCCTTCTCTTTTCCTTCCATACTTTATTGGGTTTCTTCATAATGTCTGCACTTATTTTTGATTCACAGTTTTGTCTGATTTGATCGGATTCCATCATCTGCCTAGAGTTATTTAATGTATATGGCAGTTTACAGTATTTTTCTTTGTGACCAAGCTTGAGGCATACATAACATCTTATTTTAACAAGGTATGTTTGAGTTGATGTATAATATTTTATGCTCCCTTTTTAACATAATTTACATTCAACGAGTTTATGTCCAAAATCATTGCATGCATAACAATAGCCATGGAAATAATTTGTGTACCTGGTGATAGATTTTTTTCTCCATTTGTTTTCTTGAGGTAGTATTTTCATTGGCTGCATCTTTAGTTGGTTGGACTGGATTCGCTTTGTCTTACAGTATGTCGCAGTATGTCATGGTTTGTGGCAGTCAAAACAAGTGATACTACTCACAGGATGAAGGAACCTCCTTTGACATCTTCCGAATTTGTTCAATTCATCCTTAGGAGCGTATGAGCCTTTAGAAGTTGATTATTTAATCCTCTCATTCTCTTTCCTTTCATGTTGCTGCTTGTTTATGTTGTTTTCTTTACAAATCATGTTCTTGCTGGCTTCTACTTATGTAGGAATATTTTGAGCTGCTTCATCATCCTTTATAGCTTTTACAAAAATGATATTCTTGTTATCTTCTACCTTGGACTTACTGGTCTCTCCTTCATAGCCTATCCTAGTCTTTATGAGAGGAGACCTTTGAGCATTTAGAATCTGGTCCAAATGTCCAGAGATTTTCATTTGTGGGGTATTCATAATTATTTCAATTTGGGCCTTCTCTGATTTCATCCTCAGGCTTACCACCTCTTCTTCCAATCTTCCACATTCCAGACTTTTCTCTCTCATTAGCTATAGTAGAGTGTCTTCTACTTTCCTTGCTTCTTCATGTTGTTCCTTTAGGCCAACAATTTCCTCCTTATCTCCATATTCTCTCTCATCACATACTTGCACCAATGTCTTAAGGTTTTTGTTTTCATTCTTCAATATTTCTATTTCAGTCAAGGCTGTGTCAAGTTTGGATTTTTCCTCAACTGTAATTCCTTCAAGGTACTCACATCCATTCACCCTAGAAGGTATATCATTTGATTGACCTTTTTCCTTTTGAAAGGATTTTTTCTTCTTCTTCTGGTTTATCTTCTCCTTCTTGATAATGCATCCACTAGTGTCTCCTTCCTGCATGAGATGAAATCTATTCGAGATTCCTTTTGCAGAGGTTAAATCCATTATTAAATCAATATCCTTGTTATGAAGACTATTATATATCACACATTTTGCCTTGGCATTCCACTTTTGTTCTTGCAAAGAGGGAGAGTCTGTGCAGTAACCATCACAAACAATCTTCCATACCTCAGGTTCATACGCCATTAAATATGTTTTAACCTAATCTCTCCTTCCAGGAAAGTTTGTTGTTTTTAACATGGGTACATTTTGATAGTCCATGACTCAACCATATCTCCTTCAAGCTATTAGGCTTACCCCAAAGGAACCTGCTCTGATACCAATTGTTGATCCCTTAGTTAAACTGAGAAGGGGGGGGGGGGATTAGTTTAATACATTCATGGACTTTTAAAAATTTCCTTTAAACTTATTTACACCTTCATTTCATGATAAAATTATTATATAATGAAACAAAAATCTTAATATGTGAGAAGCAAGTATTAATCAGATTAAATTCAGAACATCAACACATAATCATCATACACATGGAAAACAGATATAAGTGGAAAGACATACGGGAGAAAAACACATCTTATTATTTTTGTGATGCAAAGTCAAGCTCCAACTCCCTCTCACCACTGATTTTTTGTAGGCTCCAACCTACAAGAGGCTATTACCTCAAATTATGCAAGCTAAAAATTGCAAGGAAGCTCCAACTCCCATCTATTTTCTACAGGCTACAACCCACAGGAGGCTCCTACCTCAACCAACTCCAACTGGACATCTATAAAGCTACAACTTGAAACAGAAGCACCAACTCCCATGTATTTTTTGTAGGCTACAACCCATATAAGGCTCCTACCTCAACCAGCTACAACTAAACATCTATCAAGCTACAAATTGATAGGGAAGCACCAACTTCCTCACACTAAAATAAAATCATATGCTAATTTACCTGGATATCAACTCTGTTTTTCTCCTTCTTCATTGCTGCCTTTTTCAACCGTCATTTCTGCTTCATATCAGCTCCTAATATGCACAACATATCTATCAATCCATTATTTCACTCTCCAACCTTCTTTATCTTTCTTATATTCTTCTACTCTCTTCCACTCTGAAACTTTATAATCTCTTCTTCACTCTTAAAATCTGTTGCACCCTCTCTCTTTCTTCCTCTGTTTTCGTAACCTTCTGCACATGGATATTACCTTTTTTATACAGATACCTTCATGATTGTTTTCATTCTCTATGGGAATATGAAGTGAACAGGCACAACTCTTTCCTTTCACCCATTCATTTCCTCACTCAACATATTCAGGATGTTACAATAATATATACAATTTTTACAGTATCAAATGGAGTTTTTCTTTGCCTATGGGGACTTGCCTTTGCATCACAAACAATATAAAATAATTAATAAATTTACAATTACAATAATATTCAAATTCAGACCTTTCAGCTTCTTATCTTTTCTGTGTGTTTGTCCTCTTATGCTTGTTGTTCCTTTGTCTTTTCTGTTTCTGCAGTTATATTTCAACTGTGCTGCATAACTGCCCTTTTTTCCCGACTCGACCCATGTTGTTGCACCGTTCTGCACGAGGTTGGGTCCTTTTAATTGCTCGAGCCTTTACTTGTTGTGTTCACCCTTTTCTTTTGTTACTAGAGAATTTTCTTCCGCGTTCAGCCATTTCATTTGACTCACTGCTGCAATACTGTTCTGCACGAGCTCCTGGTCCTTTATTATGCATTCAGGTATTTTCTTTGTGACCCGTGGAGTATGGCCCATGTAAAATCCATTTTAACACGTAACAAAATATAACTTCAAGTTAAATACAACATACATACATTGGCGATCAAACAACATAAATAGTATAACATAACGCATATTATAGACATCTCGTGCATATACGCGGAAAAAGGGTTATCGGGTCCCACACTACTTAACCAACCACAATACGTTGCACATTTCTTGCCTGCACCTTTTAACTCTTATTAATAGCGATAAACCATATTTCTTGTGATATTTGATATTGCACAGTGCTGCCACATGCCCTTCTCCACTTCGCATCGCATACAACATAACTTACCGTGCAAACCTTAAACCATAACCTCTAAGATCTACGATGTGCGCTCATGTGCAGTGCTAACACGTGGCTCTTCCCTTATCGCATCACATATAACTTACCATATTGTGTGAAATCTTAATGGTAAACTCTAAGATCTGTGATGTGCACTCGTGTGCAGTGCTAACACATGGCTCCTCCATTTCACATCGCAAACAACTTAACTTACCTTGCGATGACCTTAATAATTAAGAGCTAAAATTTGCGATTTACACTTTCGATCTTTGCCACTGTGATTATCACCGTTGATTTGCACCAGATTTACGATCCTCGCTACTTCTGGCACATCTGATTGGTCTTTGCCTAGCTTATCTTGCGATGAATATCATCCGTTCATTTCTTGCCTTCACTTTTACGATCTAATCCTGACCATCCTCTCATCCTTCACGCGACTCTTCTTCATCTCTTCTGCCTGCTCTGATATCTGCCATTAATTCTTAATACTTTGATTCTGTGATTCTATCTTTGCCATCCGATCACCTCCCTTGGAATTATTCTAACATTTCTTTTCCTTAGTTTATTTTTCTTCTTTTTGTGAGCACCGCTACTCTGCATCTCTGCTATCCTTCCTTAGATTTATTCAATTTCTAAATGCATTGATCTCTCTTGAGCTTGTTCTTATATTCGTTATTCACTCTATATTGGGATTATAATGCTTGTTGCATGCCTTTGCTACGCCTCTTCTGCCTTTGTTGCTTCTCTGTTGCCTTTGTTGCCTCTCTGCTACTTTTTCTGCCTTTCTGCTACATTCGTTGCCTCTGCTGCCTTTGCTGCCTCTCTGTTTCCTTTGATGCCTCTTTGCTACCTTTTTTGCTTCTCTATTGCATTTTATGCCTCTATTTCCTTTACTTCCTCTCTCCTTCCTTTCCTGATAGTCTAATGTTGCTCCTCTGCCTCTCTTTTATGCTTTCTTACTGCATTGTTGCATGATCTTCTCCTTTGCCTTATTGATGGTTCTAGTGCTGCTCCTTTGTGCTCCTTTGCCATCAATGACAATATTTCCAACACAAGTGACTGATGATTTACTATTAATAGCTGCATGCATGTCAATTTTGATGAAGACCGAGTTGAGACAAAGGTTAAAGGGAAGTTAACTATCAATTGTATTTTTAGCAAACTACCCAGATGCAGTTAAAACACCATAGGATTTTCCATGATGTTTGCGCAGTCAAATAAGGTTGAAATTTCTAAATAATAGGGATTGCATTCCACATTAATTGTGTGAGAAATTCAGTCTGAGCAGAGGTTGATAATTGGCTAAGTACTAGCCCAATTTTGTCCAGATCAGTGTGAGATAGTCAGGAGTGTGCAACAGACTCTTGTGAGAAGAGTGCATTGTATTGTTTCATGATTCCTTGGTTCATTATATAATATAGATAGAGGGGTTTTAAGCAGCAAGATATCCCAGGAAAAATATCTGTGTTGTGGATTTATTTTCTTTCTCTTACTTTGTGTGATTGTGCGACCGTGTTTAATTTCCGTAGAATTAACTATAGAAGGATTAAGCATCTTACTCTAGTATATTGCATGATCAAATTGAATCCATTGGAATACATATTGTTTTTATAAATTCTACATGGTATCAGAGTACCTGAAATCACAACAGTGGAGAAGAAATTGAGTTTGTGTTGAACAATATTCAAACTTGCAAATACTTTTGTTGGTGTGACAAGCAGATCAAGATGGATTTCAGTGGATTAAGATTGGAATATGCACTCGAGGGTAGTTATAATTGTATTGCATAAAAAGACATAATGGAGGGAGTTCTTGAGGACAATGGGTTGAAAGAATTCATTGATAATGATATTTCCAAGCCTGCAGCATCAGACGTCGGTCTTCATTATCCTTGGAAAAAGAAGGTAGCAAGGGTGAGGAGGATCTTAATAGAGGGAAATCGTGATCGCATTGTCTCAGGTCTCCATGGAAAGGTGACTCCATATGCAATGTGGAAGGCCTTGACAGATTTAGCGCTGAAGGACAAGCTCAGGAAAATCAAGAAGCAGGAGGGCGAGACGGTACCAACATACTTGGAAAAGTTCACTCAATGTCGAGATGAGCTTGTAAGTGTTGGTGTGACCGTAGCAGATGATGACTTGGTGAGCCTAGAACTTCTAAGCCTTCCCAAGAGCTAGCATAGTTATCAGGTTTCTATTAATGGGAGGGAGAAGTTACCAAATTGGGAGCTACTTTGGCCGGATTTGGTACAAGAAGAATTCAAGCGGAATAGTAGGGATGGATCCGCATCCAAGAATAATGATGAGGAAGATTGTGCCTTAGCTAGTAAGGAAAAGAAGGCCAAGGGAAATAAATCCCAAGGCGAAGCGGGCAAGAAAGACTTGTCCAAGATCAGATGCTTTCATTGTCACAAGCATGGGCACTATGCTACAAATTGTCCACATAAGAAAAGCAAGAAGGAGCCTGCAGTTGCAGTAGGTAAAGCATTGGATTCACAGTTCGAGCTTGATTTTACTCTCATTGCATGCATGGACAACACTGTAATGCGATGCATGTGGTATTTAGATAGTGTGCCTCATTCCATATGACGGGGAATAGTCTTCAGTGACTTGGAGGAGAAGGACCTCCAACAGAGCATAGAGTTTGGAGATGACGAGAGGTATAGTGCTACCGACATAGGTATAATTACCTTTCAGAGGGAGAATGGCTCCCATCTAAGACTAGCAGATGTTTTGCATGTTCCAGGCCTAAGGAAGAATCTTTTCTTCATAGCGGTATTGGAAGAACTTGGTTATGAAGTAATGTTTATAAAAGGAAAATTTTTCCTTAAACACATAGCCACGGGACAAGTGAAGCAGATCGGTGTAAGTCAAGAACCTATATGCTCTCGAGGTTGAGGATGAATGCAAGACTTTGAGGAGCAAAGAAATGGTTAACGACTTGGTGGTTGAGAGGGATAAATTATCTCTCAACATGCATCCTTATAATCAATCTCAGAAGGTTGTGGAGAAGCCACAATTGGAGAAGCAGAGAGGATACCGAGTGGAAGAGTCCACTCAAGAAGATACCCCCAGGAGGGGGAAATTTCGAGCCAAAAGGGGCGATGTGAAAAATTATTCCCAAGAATAAATTGGACAGGGTTCATTGAGATGGTGTGTCTCATGGATCGAACCTGGCTATGAGGAGCCCACAGTACAACAGTAGCAGGAAGGATCGGTTAGATTGATGCAGTCAAATTTCAAGAAGACAAAAATCAGAGTGACATGTGTCAGATATTGGAGCTCATATCAGAGTTGGTTGTAGTGCAAAGTGCATGGATGCAAATTCCAATAGCACAGAGAGTCTATTAGACATGTCCAGTAAGTACCAATAGTCAGAAGACTCTGATGAAAAATGCATTATACTGATTCAATTGTTTTGAGGCTATTCAATTTTAGAAGTGTTGCATGTGCGAACAACACTAGAGAAGTGTTGCATGCAAGATTTTCATGTGTGAACAAAACTAAAGAAGTGTTGCATGCAAGAACATTCCAAAGGTACCGGATCAAGACAGATTGATTCCTATCTTGTTGAGAGGGGATATTTACAACAAGAAACAGTGAAATTGGCATCTAGAAACAACATGGCATCACACACTCTAGTGTGGGATCACAGGTCACACAGTGATGGGTCCTAGCGATACATTAGTGTGCAAGCCAATTTATTAAATAAATTTGAAATATGTATAATTTAATTTTCCCTTAATTAAATTGGACAATAAATTGTAATCTTATCTCATAAACACTTGTAATAGTTAACTAAGTGTGATAGACTCAGTTAGCTCATGAAATTCGAGTTGAGGGTGGTTGGTGAGGCATGTAGAGTGATTCTATTTGTTTGGGTCCAAGCTAAAGTTAGTGTATTAGTATAATGCATGAGAAATCAGTTAACTCAATTAGGTGAATTAAAGTTATTCTAACTAGTTGTAACTGATTATTTCACTAGTGAGAGGTCAAGTGCATTAAATCATATTTAATTCACATGTAGTGATCTGTAAAGTGACTGATGATTTACTATTAATAGCTGCATGCATGTCAGTTCTGATGAAGACCCAGTTAAGACAAAGGTTAAAGGGAAGTTAACTATCAGTTGTATTTTTAGAAAACTACCCAGATGCAATTAAAACACCACAGAATTTCCCATGATGTTTGCACAGTCAATGAAGGCTAAAATTCCTAAAGAATAGGGATTTCATTCCACATTAATTGCGTGAGCAAGACAGGTTGAACAGAGGTTGAGAATTGGCTAAGTACTAACCCAATTTTGTCCATATCAGTGTGAGACAGTCAGGAGAGTGCAATAGACTCTTGTGAGAAGAGTGCATTGTATTGTTTCATGATTCCTTGGTTCATTACACAATAGAGATAGAGGGGTTTTGAGCAGCAATATTTCCCCAGGAAAAATATCTGTGTTTTGGATTGACTTTCTTTCCTTTACTTGGTGTGATTGTGTGACCGTGTTTAATTTCTGCAGAATTAATTGTAGAATGATTTAGTATCTTTCTCTAGTGTATTGGATGATTAGATTGAATCCATTGGAATACATATTGTTTGTATAATTTCTACACTTTCCATGTGCATTGTCTCCTCCACAAACCCCTTTCCACAACTCATTAAAAATCAATGTGTGTTTTATCTTTTGAGACCAATCATCATAGTTATCTTTTCCAGAGAGAACTACACCCACAATAGAGATGAGTGTATGCATCATATAATCTAATCTGGCCACAAAATAAATACAATGGTTGCAAAAAAAATTTGATGTATTTGAAATAAAATTGAGTGCCTATGTCTTCAAAAATTCATTAATGTCTTATAAAATTCATATGGCATACAAACCTTTCATGCCCACGACCTTAAAAAATATATTCTCATCATATATTATATATCACATCCTCTTCAAAAATTAAGCTCAAATTTTATATACCAAATTCATTATCATTTTCAAACACACTCCATCATACTTTCATTTCATACACACTTTATAAAAAACAGACACCACATTTTATACCATATGCTCCATGGGAGTGCACTTCAAAAGTGAATTTGACTCTTTCATGCACCTTTGAAAGAATTATACACAGTTTTTTCTTTTGATACAAAGACTGAACAATTGAGTAAATAACTTGTGAAAACCACCAACAACTCCATGAAAATATCACACAACAGGCCCAAATCTTACGCTGGAACACACTCATACAACCTGCAAGGTGCTCATTTGTTCCCTATTAGACAAACTCAGGATTCTCACTGTGTATGATGATAATAAGTGAATCTTTGAACACAAAGAGTGCATATTCAAGTAGGGAGAAACACTACGCATCATACCAGAGGGAAACATCAAGCGGACCAATTAGCAACATCAAGTGACCAGATAACAACATCAAGTAGACCAGATAGCAACATCAAACGAACCAGATAGAAACATCAAGAAGACCTTATGCATAGAAATCATGATATTTCAATGGATTGAGCATTGTTGGGTGCGTGTTATATTCTTTCCACAACTAGTCGCATGCGCGGGGGGCATAAACTCCCTTGTTCATTGCACCAGATGCAAGAGGGGGAAGAAACCATCACTGTTGGGGGGTTTGTAGGGGGGAGGTATCCCCCCTACACGGGGTTCGGGGCATCACCCCAAGATTTTTTTTTGGATCCTATAGTAGGTGGGAGGACCTACCAATGGTTTTGTGCATGGGTTTTGCACATGGTTTTGGGCATGATGGTTTTATGCCCATGAAATTTTGTGGATCCATCAAGGGAACTATGATTATGTTCTAATCCAAGGTTAATGGATTTGGGTTTATGAATGCTTTAGCATGTAGATATATGTCTTGTAATATTGAAAGGAATATAATGAAAAATTGATAATGTAGTCCGAGTTTTGGGATCAAGGGGAAATCTCTATGTGTATTTATTTTATGTTTTATGTTCTCTCCATTTTATATTTTGTGTTAATAATTCATTTGCAGGTAATTTATGTACAAGGTTAAAACCTACATTTGGTATCGGATCCAATTTCAGCTTCAAGGGGATGCCTTTGTTGCTGAGGGATTTTTATCAGACCTATGGTAGATCCTGTTCAATGGGAGATCTGCGAGATCGATTCTTGCAGTGAAAGAAGATGAAGAGAAATGGAAAGATAGCGATAAAGAAATTTAATGGTTAGAGTTTTGAGTTGTGGAAGCTCAAGATGGAGGATTTGCTGGTGCATAAATATCAGTGAATCACAGTAGATCCAAGTACTAAACCAACGACAATGTCAGATGAAGAATGAGAGAAGTTGGATCAGAAATCAAAGAGCACAATACAATTGTGTATCTCAAATTCAATATCGTTGAATATATATGGGGAAGCTACGATGAAGGCTTTGTGGGACAATTTACTGACTTTATACGAATCTAAGTCTTTGGCGAAAAAATTTTATAACCTAAGGATGAAGGATGGAGACTCAGTAACAAATCATTTGAGCTCCTTTAATACTGTGGTAAGCCAATTATTATCTATTGATATCAAAATGTCAAATGAAGATAAGTGAATAATTTTGTTGTGTTCTCTACCAGATGTGTGGGACAATCTAGTTGTTGCAATAGGTAGCAATAAAACTACCTTGAAGTTTGATGAAATTGTCTCATCCTTGCTGTCGAAGGAGATGAGACGGAAAAATATATAGGGCCAGAATGGATATGCCTTGTATGTACGAGGACAGTCCCATAATAGAAAAAAAAATAAGTCCTTGAGTGGTAGATATAAATCTAGACAGAGATCAATGATCTAAGATATTTTACTTGTAGATGTATAAAGGATTACATGAATCATGACATGTTAATCTCCCTGTCATGAAGTCGTGGTTCCCCTGTTGAGGATGATATCTTCTAACAATTCGTCGAGATATTCTAGTGCAAATTCATCCACTGTAGGAACTGATCCCATCTCTTCATTGTCCATGATCAATGGTGTCTCATAAAGCTTTAGATTTTCGACATTCAATACCGAGTGCATTTTCATGTATGCAGGAAAATTGAGACGAAAATCATTGTCCCCAATCTTCTCCAATATGGTAAATATACCATACCAGATTGGTTGCATCTTCTTTCCTTCTCCCTTCATTCTTTCCTTGTTGATATGGAACCACACCTTGTCCCCAACCTGGAATTGGTGGTTGACTCAGTGTTTATCATGTCAAGCCTTGTATCAAGCTTGAATCTTTTCCAACTGGTCCTGTACTGCTTGGTGAATCGACTATATCTGCTGGATGAATTGCTACGCTTTGTCCCTATCATCATGTCCACTGGAATATTCATCCCTTCCAAATACCATGTCAAAAGGATCCTTTGGTAGGTAACCAAAACATGTCTCAAATGGTGAATCCTACATAGAATAATGCACTACTTGGTTGTAGGCATGTTGCTCATCCCACAACTTGGGATGTTTTTTGCAATAGCCTCGTATCAAGTGTACCACAGTATGATTGGAAAACTCTATCTACCCATCAGTCTGTGGATGAAATTCCATAATTCTCTTCAACTTGGTGTTCATCATTCTCCACAAGCTGGTCCAAAAATCTCCAAGAAAGTGAGAGTCTCGATCTGACAAAATCGATGTGGGCAACCCAAAGTGGACCCAAAAAAACTGAAAGAAAAGACAAGCAGTCTGTTCAGTAGTGGCCTGCTTTTTACAAGGCATTAATATACACTTTTTACTAAAATGATCCACTACGACATACAAATAGTCGTGACCTATCCTCGACATGGGCAAACCACCTACAAAGTCCATCGACACACTTTCCCATGGATGACTTAGAATAGCGAGTGGTGTGTAAAGCCAGAGTTTTATATTAGAGGGATTGGAAAAAAAACACATCACACATCCCTTTACATATCGAGTTACAATGTTTTTCATATGAGGCCAAAAGGAAAACCTTTGTAAATGACATAAATTTTTTTCAACGCCAAAATGTCATGACACAAGAGAGGTATGGGCCTCTTTGATTACATGTACCCTTTCATCCGTGGGCATGCACAGTTTTCCAAGGTGATACAATAGTTGTCCCTGCAAATGATAGTTGTCCACTTGGGATCCATGAGTCAACTTTGCATAAATCTCCTTAAAATCATTATCGTTAGCATATTTTTCAGCATAACTTTCAAAATACAAAGAAGCATTATGCAAAACGATAGAAGCAGAAATAGGAGGGCGAGAAAGCATATCTGCTACTTTGTTGTTAGTGCCCTTCTTGTACTTTATTACCATATGAAACTGTTGAATAAATCCCATCCACCTAAAATGAAGAGCCTGCTGAAGCCTTGTCTGTGACTGAAGGTACCCCAAGGGTTGGTGATCCATATGGATGATGGTCTCCTTTCCGATCAAGTAGTGTTTCCACTTTTTCACACTTTGGACCAAGGCATACAGTTCCTTTATTAGGGGAATTTTAGGTCTAAAATGAGCCTCCTAAGGAAAATTTACAATCAAAATTCACTTTATGAGAACCAATCACATTTTAGGGGATGACGTCAACCCCAATGGTTGAGGTGGCATTGCTTGAGTTAAAGTTATTTACTTATTACATTCTCAATGGTGGATAAAAACTCATGGTTAACCATGGTAGTGCTCTAAGTACTTTTAAAGTCATAAAGTAAAGTATTAATAGTAAATGTCATTTCAAAATTTTTGAATAAAAAATTATTATTGTCATTTCATTTTTTGAAAGAAACAATGCATATCCTTACATAATGTTCATGGCTTTACACATTTTACAATAAATATTATATTTATATATTTTCATATATTTATTTTTAAATTATACATTCATCTCATTTTATTTAATATTATAGTTTCAAATTAATTATAAGTTAATATCTATACATATATATTACACATATGAAATAAAAATGTAGCCCTGTAATTTTATGATAAATCAAATCTATGAATAATATTATTATAATATTAATAACAATACAAACATATTGAAATTAAAGAAAAAAAGTATATTAGTTTTGTATGATGAAAAAATGTACATTAATTTTGTATGTTAAAAAAAGTATATTAGGTTCAACATAGTTTAGGGCAAAAAGAGTCTAAAATTTCAAAGTATATAAATATTATATTATACTTATAAATATAAATTATATCTATTTCAATGTTTTTTTTTGTTTAATTTTAAATACAACTAAATCAATTTTATTATGATTATATTAATATGTATTATTATACATAATATTATGAAAGATAATCTAAATGTTATAGAATATATATTATATTCATTTTTATATTATATATTATTTTTTCTTATTTTATAAATCAAATCAATTCAATATGTAATATAAAAAAATACATAAAATAATATATTACATTTATTATATTATTTTATTTTATTTTTATATAGTATATTAATTACATGTTATTATATAATTTAAATAATATAAATTTTAATTAATAATATATTATACAATTATGAATTTATGAATTTATATTTACAATTGATTTTAAGTTATTTAAGTACAAAGAACGAATGCATTAGTTGTTCAATGATAATGACATTTTATTGAAAAACCAATTCTTATTTAGAGTCACATCAATTCAATTTTTTATTAATTTTATTTTGATACACTTTTTCAATTTAATTTAACCATAGTTACATGGGTTGTGATGCAAAAAGTAAATTAAAATTCATAAATATTATTTTATTGGTTTAGCTATTATTTTATTATTTCCTTAGGAGGTACATTTTAGACCTCAAAATTCCCCTAATGGTCATAAGTGGGATAATTCACAACAGCCTGGGAGAATTCTCCGAATGGTAACATATAGGCTTCCTTTGCTGCATCAGTACAACCCCCATGAAATATTCACTAGCATATGTTTCGATCTCAAAATTTTGTTGGAGGTTAGGTAAGGCCAAGACTAGCGCGGTGTTAATCTTCTCTTTTAGTGCTACGAAGGATTTTTGCTGCTTTAGTCCCCATTGAAAGGCTTTCTTCACACTTGTCATTGCGTGTAAGGGTGATGCAATAACAGAGAAGTTGGCAATGAATCTTCTCCAATATTGTACTGCACCTAGAAAACTGTGAACCTCTGTTACATTGGTAGGCTTAGGCCATTTTACAATCACCTCAACTTTAGAGGGGTCGATTTTTAATTGACCATTACCAAGGAGGTTTTCCCAAACTCACACTTTGGCAATTTTACATACAATTTTTCCCTTTTCAATATATCAAGAACTTTCTTTACATGGCATACATGTTTATCCCAAGTTCTACTAAATACAAGAATATAATATAAATACACAAGAACAAATTCATCAATGAAATGCCTAAAATTATCATCCATGACCCTCACGAATGTGGTTGGAGCATTGCACAGTCTGAATGGCATCACCATCCATTCGAACAACCCCTGTTTGGTCTTGAAGGCGGTTTTCCACACATCCTGCTCTGCAATTCTGACCTGGTGATAACCACTACGCAAATCAAATTTGGTGAAATATATAGCATTCTTAAATTGATCTAACAAATCATCAATGAGAGGGAGAGGCTATCGGTTCTTCACCATGATTTTGTTTAGTGCCCGGTAATCTACGCACATCCTCCATGTGCCATCTTTCTTTGGCACCAACACGAATGGTGAGACGCATGGAGAAGTACTTGGTCTGATGAACCCTTGATTCAACAATTCCCGCACCTGCTTTTTGATCTCCTCCATCTCGATATCTGACATCCTGTACATACCAATGTTTGGTAATGGAGAATCATGATGCAAATGAATCTCATGTTGGATTTCCCATTTTGGGGGTAATCCTCTTGGTTCCTTAAACAACTCATCATAGTTATAAATAAATTTACATAATTCCTTTTTATGAAACATATCAAAACCTTGGAAAGCATCAGATATTTATGCATCTTCATTTGTCCTACACTTACAAGATTGGAAATGACCTTGGTTTGATGAGCTCTTACAATATATTCTACCCCATATTTTGTGATTTGATATTTATTTTCATGTCCAAATAAAACTTCTTTCCTATCATATAGATACAGACTCCCTAACACAATACCAAATATATCCAATGGTATGACATTCAGTTCTACTTCATCCACTAGTTTAGAAGCAATTGCAAATTTCACCTTACATTGCTTGGTTACATTTAATTTTTCTTTTTAATGTATCCATCCAAGCAGATAAGGTTTTAGATGAGGCTTGGTTTCTAAGCCTAAATTTTTAACCAAGGAACCTGAGATTAAATTTACTTGAGAACTCGAATCAAATAGAGTTTCCACTTTTGTATGGTTTATGACAACTCTAATATGAAATAACTCAATTCTCTTTCGTTCATTAGGAAGAGGCTCATCTATTGAACTAGTGCTTACATGTGATTCATAATTAACATGAAGAGAAAGAGTACCTTTTGTGCCTACTACTGTGATCAATGTCTCATTGCCAGAATCAGATCCAAGGTCTTGCTGCACGATTGCCACCATCTTCTATTTTCCCTTTCCACCATATCTCTTTGGCTTCTTTTTCGGGTACAACTTCCAATAGTGATCGTCATCATGACCTTCCTCTTTTTAGTGAGTGCAATAAGGCTTTTATCCTTCATACTTCTTGGTTGGTGTCGTCTTCTTTTCCTTTTCCTTTCCCTTTCCTTTTCCTTTGGATTTTCCATTTGAAGGTTTTAAAGGTGGTTTCTTTGAATGAACATCTCTATCATTTTTTCCCTTGTTTTCAAGATTAATGGCATTCAAACTAGCCAAATCAATGGTAGTAGGCTCAAACAATAACAATGAATGTCTTATATAACTATGTAAAGAACCAATATACTTAGTTACAACTTCGGGTGACTCTAGTGAAATGCCCAAATTTAATGATTGTTTTCTAAATTCTTCAGTGAAAATTTGCACATTTTGGCCTTTGCCTTGCCTTAAATATTGTCATTCCATTAAGGCTTTTTTCTTATAACCCAAGGGATAGAATTTATCCTTTAATGCAGAAATAAAATTGGACCATGAAGAAAGAAGATTACCCAAATTCCTACTGCCTTGCAATTTTCTCTCCCACCAGACAAGAGCGGTGCCATTCAACCGAAGAGAAGCCAACTGGATCTTTTCCTCGTCCTCCTCGATCTGCTGAATCCTGCAGCAGACTTCACTCTGCCTAATCTAGTCGTTGATTATTTCTACATTACTTTAACCATTATACAAGGGAAGATCAAGCTTAACATCTAATTTAATTAAAGGTTTCTTAGATGCATTTCTTGGACCTCTACAAGAATAATGAGGAGGAGAAGAATAAATTTCACTTATGGAAGGAGAAGGAGAGGGTTCTTCTCCTCCATTTCCATGCACTGAACCTTGGCCTTCTGGGCCATTCTCCTCCGCTTTCATTGTCTTCTCGAGTCTCGAAAACAGTTTGTCAATCTTATCTTCCATTGTATAGAATTACTTGTGATAAATTTTCTCCTCCTCATGATGAGCATCATCATCTTCCATGTTCTTCCTTCAACTTTCCTACCTCGCTTCAGGATCAAACGACTTATATTTCCCTTTGCCTCTTTGGAGCTTGTTTTTGGTTAGCATACAATCCTAAAATTCACATATAACAAAGACCTACTCAGATACCACTTGAATTACATGAATCATGACATGTTAACCATAAAAACTTAAAGTGCACATGAAAGAAGAGAGGAAGAACATGAAAGCATGAAAAGATGACAACAGAGTTGAAAACGGAGTTCGTCCAATTTGGACTACATCTCTACACCCTGCTCAACAATGGGGAGGCCTTCATTCATTAAGTGGAAAGTGTAGAAATTATATAACTTATGTGTTATATATCCAAGATTCTCCTGATCACACACTATTTTAACTTCATGCAAAATACAGAATCTATTCCACCATTGATCATCACATGCGGAAATTAAATCAATTGCAATGCACACATGAAATAAAATTCATAAGTTAACAGGTTGTTTGCAGGAAAGCACAGGCTAAGCTTAATATCTTGCATATAATATATGTCATAGAGATCATGTAACAATCCTCTTTAAAGTTGAACATGTGACTCTTAGTAAAATACAATCGCTACACCTTTATTCAGATCAGATCATTCTGTGAATCCATTACATAGTCTCTACCATCACTATTTTTGCTCTAAAATCCTATTTGAAGAATAGCTACGAATGAAACGAATGAACTTGAATTGTCAATATTGACTACCAGTCCTCATTGGCATCTCGATGAATGTGTGGTGTGAATGGTAATATGTTACAAAACAGTATAACACTATAGTCTGTTGATAGTCACACTTGCTCTTTCTATCTCTCCTTTAATTCTCCTTTGAAACTTCTGTTACTTGTAATGATTAGAATATTCTTTAGTTGATTAATGAATTATTATTTAGTGAACTAATTAACTAATTAATTCACACCACTCTCTCTAGTATATCAATCAGTTAAACTAGATACAACTAGCTCAACTAAGTCTAACTGAGTTAAACTAAATACAACTCCACCAAACTCTGCCACTTGACTTCTAACTGATTCCTCCATGCAATAGCTCCAGTAAACCCTCAGGAATAGTGTAATTCCTTTTGTCAGCTGTTGTGCCACATCTGTGCACTTAACTGAAGTGATCCAAGAGAATAAGATAATGTTTAGAGTCCAAATATTATTAAGAGCTAATAATATTCGACATATCTATTTTTAGGATGGCAGTCTAAAAATAAACTCTGCCCAATATGTCTAAAAATAGAAGTCCATATATTTTTCCAACTTGACCAACCTTCCAAAAATAGCATCCTGGAACTCATAGAATATGATCGACATGTCTAAAAATAGACATAGTCTAAAAATAAACTTTGCGCCAAAAATCACCTATGTGGGCCCCACCTAGTTTAGGTGATTATTTTCCAACTAGGATCAAGGATGATGTTTCAAGATGCCTCCTTCACTGTTTCTTGTTGCAATCTTCAACACTTCCTCTCAACAAGAAAGGATTGTTTTTGCATGCGACATGCAACTCCATGCATTCGCCCTGAAACCTTTGCAAGCGCCCTGCAACTCCATGCATCTACTCTGCAACTCTTCCAAAACTTAAAGGCTCCAAACAACTCAATCAGTCTAATGCATATATCATCAAATTCTTCGACTTCCACTGGTACCAACTGCACATGTCTTCAAGAACCACTGCGCTATTGAACTCTGCACCCATGCACTCTGCACTTGCTGTCAACTCTGAACCACGCTCTAGTATCCGACACTGTCACTTTGATATGCTCACATCAATCCAACTGATCATGCTACTGCTACTCTGTGGACACCTCGTAGCCAGGTTCAATTCATGAGATCCACACTATCTCCATGAATCCTTCCCAGAAATCTCCTCTTGGGATTACTCATGCATGTTGCCCCACCTCTCACCTGGTGGTATAGCTGCATGCACTCCCTCTGCCCATCTGGCATGAAATTTCTCTGCATGAGTATTTTATCCCACTCCATGATCCTCATCTTGTTGTTGCTCCACATCCTGAGGTTCACTCTTACCTGCATGCAAAACTTGCTCCCTCTCAAGCATCAATTGCATGGCTTTCTTGCACTTCCCAATAGTAGGAAGCTCTGTATAAATCCCATCTACTTCAAGTCTGTAGAGATTCTTAGCTTGAATACCAACCTTATTTACTTATCCAATTTCTTTGTACTGAAGGAAAACTTTTCCTTCACTAAAGACAACATCATAGCCTTTATCCTCTAACATTGCGACTGAGATTAAATTCTTCTTTAAACTTGGAACATGCACAACATCTTGTAAAAGAATGATTTTACCTGACTCCCTCTGAAAGGTAATGGTACCAATTCCAGTCACACTGTATCGTCCATTATCGCCCAACTCAACATGCAACTGGAGATCTTTCTCCACCAAGTCACTGAAAAGGTTCACATCTCTCGTCATGTGAAAGGAAGCACCACTATCAAAGTACCACCTTGATTCCAATGCACTAGACACCATGCATGCAATCAATGAGAATTCAAGCTCAAATTACGAGGAAAGAGCCTCACCAGCTGTAGCTCCAGTAACCTTCTTTTGCTTCTTCTTATGTGGACAATTTGTGGCGAAATGCCCATGTTCGTGACAGTGAAAACACTTCACTTTGGACATGTCACGCTCTTTGCCATCTGCACCAGATTGAGAAGGATTCTTCTTCCCCTTCCCTTTCCTTGCTTTGGTAGCCAAATTTTAATCTTCTTCATCATCATTCTTTGATGAATATCCATCCCTCGTACTGCGCCTTATCTCCTCCTGCACAAGATCCGACCAAAGTCGCTCCCATCCTGGAAGTTTCTCTCGTCCATTGATAGAGTCTTCGTAGCTATGCCAAATCTTCGGAAGCCCAAGGAGAGCCAAGCTCACCAAGTATTATTCATCAACACTGACTCCTAAACTCCCAAGCTCATCCCTGTAGTCGACAAACTTTGTTGAGTATACCAGAATAATTTCATTCTTCTCCATTTTTATTTTTCTGAGCTTTTCTTTAAGCGTCAACTTCCTCTGGTCACTTATGCTTTGGAACAAGTCTGTCAAAGCTTTCCAAATTAAGAATGGAGTGGCTTTCCTGTGAAGGTTGGACACTATGTGGTTCTTCACACCTTCCAACAGAATTCTTCGACACTTTGCTACCTTCTTTTGCCATGCGTCAAGTGCGGCTGCATCGCTATAACCAGGCTTCAGAATATCAGCATCGATGAGCTCCTTCAGCCCATTATCATCCAGCACCACCTCCATCCTGTCCTTCCATGCAATATAATTTGAGTTTCCCTCAAGGGAATACTCCAATCGCAATTCGTTGAAATACATTTCAATGAAAGCTCAACTTCAACACCAAGAAAACACTGTAGCAAATTCGAATTCCACCAGCACAAAACTCAACCGCTTCAATAATTGCAATCTGCTCCAATGATCAACTAATCTGATACCATGTAGAAATTATATAAATTATGTGTTATATATCCAAGATTCTCCTGATCACACACTATTTTAACTTCATGCACAATACGGAATCTATTCCACCATTGATCATCACATGCGGAAATTAAATCAATTGCAATGCACACATGAAACCATAAAAATTCACACATTAACATAGTTTTTTAACGAGAAAGCCTAAAGCTAAAAACCTCAAATATATGTATATAATATATGTCATAGAGATCATGTAAAAATCCTCATAAAAAGCTGAACATGTCAATCTCTCAGTACAATATAATTGCTATACACTAATCAAGTTCGATCTAGCAAATCCATGCACTGATCTCTGCCACCTGCTAGCCTGCCTCTACTACGCAATCCCTGCTGAAGAATAGCTCTGAATGAACTTGAATTTCTCCAATATTGACTACGCAATCCTCATTGGCATCTCCAATGAATGTGTGGTGCAAACAATGCAACAATATAGTCATAACTGATAGTCACACTTTCTCTTTCACCTATCTCTCCAATGGTCTCCACTGAAACTGCCATGCACTGTAGTTAACTGATATATTCTTTAGTTTATTAATGATTTATTATTTAGTGAATTAACTAACTAATTAATTCACACCACTCTCACTAGTGTATCAATTAGTTAGACTAGATACAACTACCTCAACAGAGTCTAACTGAGTTAAACTGAATACAACTCCACCAACTACTTCTCTAACTCCACCAAACTCTGCCACTTGAGTTATAACTGAGTCCTCCATGCAATAGCTCCAGTAAACCCTCGGGAATAGCATAATTCCTTCTGTCAACTGTTGTGCCACATCTTTGCACTTAACTGAAGTGCTCCAAGGGAATAAGATAATGTTTAGAGTCCAAATATTATTAAGAGCTAATAATATTCGACATATCTATTTTTAGACTGGCAGTCTAAAAATAGACTCCACCCAATATGTCTAAAAATATAAGTCCATCTATTTTTCCAACTTGACCAACCATCCACAAATAGCATCCTATAACTCATAGAATATGATCGACATGTCTAAAAATAGACATAGTCTAAAAATATACTTTGCGCCAAAAATCACCTGTGTGGGCCCCACCTAGTTTAGGTGATTATTTTCCAACTAGGATCAAGGATGATGTTTCAGGATGCCTCCTTCACTGTTTCTTGTTGCAATATTCAATAGCAAGAAGAAGAATAAATACAAGTAAAATTACATAAAGCACCCTTATACCTCCAATATGGAAAATGGCTGAAAAATTGAGAGCTCTGATGCAAAAACAAACATCACCGTTGAGTTCCTGTCGTCAAGAGGTGTATAATCAACATAAAATTTGTCCAAAAATTACACTGGAAAGTTCTGCACCCCATGCAATCTTTATGATGCTCCTCAAGATTCCCTGGGCATGGTTCCACCTCTCTGGCCCGCTCGTGGTTCTGCTCCGCTCTGATGCTCTACCTGAGCGCACTACATAAATGAAGATTTTTTTATATAAGGTTTTTTGTGGAGTGTGTAAAGCACCTCCGTTGGCGCACTGGTTAACTCTGTTAATGGTGGAGGAGGGGTCAGCGGATCAAATCTTGCCCCTCCCGTTTTGGTTAAATGTTGTATATTTAAAATCCTTAGGTGGTGGGCGAGTCAATCCATGCGGACTGACCCAACCGCACCTCGCCATATATGGTGGTAGTTCCATTATAAATGGAGTGTGGTATGGGGTGGTGTTGGGTTCCTATGTTTTGATATATTGGCTTACCAAAAGACAAGGCAACATAAAAACCAAAATTTAGAGCTCTAGGATCTAGCCCTCCTAGTCTCAGAGAGGGATCTCTCAATATATTTATAAAGATGTGTCTTGAAAGGTTTAGAAGTTGATTTTAGGCTAGTTATGAAGTTCAAGGTTGTTTGTTTTTGTTTGGTTGGACAAGTATGTTTCACGTAGTATAGATAGAGCATGGGAATCTACAAGCCATTGGGCAATGGAGTCATGTGAAGTCCAAATAGTTCTGACTAAGAAGGAAGGGAAACCAAAGGGAAAATCTAACTTGGTCGAGGATCTGTTGAATAATATAGGTGAAATGGGATGGACATTAAGGACTAAGAGTGAACAACAAACTAAACCCTTTCTCAATGACTTAAAGGATTCGGGGAATGCCCTATTTCGTCCAATAAGCTCACTGCTTTGGACATAATCAACATAAACACTCAAAGAAAGGAGAATTGCATATTAAACCTTTTAAATGAATTATAGGATTCGGGGAACGCCCTATTTCCTCCTACAAGTTCACCTTCGAGATTTTAACCAACAGAACATACAATTGCATTCAAAAAAGAGGGAACGCCTTAGACATCTAGGGCTGCAATTATAGGGGCCTTCAACACAATGATAACAATAAAGAACAAAGGGTATGATTGAGACAAAACTTCACTGTTAAATTGCAAGCATCAATAATCAAAGGTAGAATTCAGGCATAATATTCAGTGGTAAAGAAAGAGGGAACACCTAAATAGTCTTTGACACAACCGAATTAACCATTTCTGAAGTAAGACAAACTGAATATAAAGAGAGCTGTTAGACTACCCTGTCACATTCAGTAGAAGAAAACATATAAACAGTGAAGGATAAACAGGTCAGAGGTGCTTCTAAGATACATTTATCTGCCTAAAATTTTTATCCTACTGTAAGCAAAGCATGATGGAACAAAGTGGAAACACAGGAAGTAACATAGACAATAAGAAATACATCACCAAAACCAAGCTCATGGATCCGATGGTCCAGCCTCCTTCATCAACATAAAAACACAGATCTTCACACTCCTTTAGAACACCAAAGCTTCTTCAAAGCAGCAATATATACTACTTTAGAAATCACAAAATGCCAACCATTACAATGTATTTTCAATGAGTTTTTATAGGTGAATGAGGAACTGGAGTAGTAGATATGGAATTAAATGGTCCATTAAAACGAAGGGGATGGAAGTATCGATTGCCCATTCTGCTTAATAGCTCTGCATTGACTGTGTACTATTTTAGGCTGTTTTGGAAGTCCTTTGTTTGATAATAACCTCAAGTATGTTCTTTGAAGTACTTGCTGATTGTAGGTACTATGTTCTGTCTTCTGAAGTGAGCAAGGTGACTGAAGGTCTCTCAGGTATTCCATGCGTCCATAACTGTTGTCCTGACAGTTTTGAAACTTCTATCAGTGTACTAACGATCAAGGGCTTGAGGAGGCATGGAGAATGCTGTAAGAAAGTGTCTTTCTTAGGGAAAAGACATTCTGCTAATATGAGAGCACTAATATGACTTGTTTATGTGCTACAGGCTTCATCAAGCCTTCTCCATCATTCTTATAGTCTTCAATTTGAGTCTCTGTCCTTTAATCACTGAATTATGACATTAATATTCAATAACAGGCTTTAAACCCCTTAATTCATTCACTGATACCCTCTACCGCTGTTGTTGACTGTCTCTGTCTGTGGATTTGCAGGTTTAATGGCGCTGGGAAGGTTTTACATGTTTTAACTTCATTCTTTAATGAAAATCATGTCATAACACCTTCCCATGCTCTTATCCATAATTTAAGCCCCTGAAACTGGTCTTCCCTACGTTCTGTGCCACTATAACAGTGACTGTGAACAATGACGGCATTCACCGCCTGTACCCTGCAAAACACACAAGTCTGTTAAGAAATCCATGCATAGGGAAAGGTGACTGCAGTGGAATGCTTTGACGATGGCAGCGCAATAGGAGCGAATGCTATGGATGCAATGGAAAGTGGTGGGAAACATGCAGTGAAACAGTGGGAAAATGCATGAAAAACATACAGAATGAGTCATAATGGTGGACCCGGCCGCGGGTGGAGGGCGATTAGATATGGACCATTAGATCGAACAGAATGGACGGTTACGATCAAATCAGAGGATGGGTGATGGGAGGATCAATCTCTGATGAGCGATGGAGCAATTGGCCTATGACCGTTGGATCTTATGTGAGATCAACGACAGAGATCACGTCGGAGGACTGCAGATCGGGAGGAACGGAAGGTGGCTCTATCTTAAAAATGCGATTACGATCAGAGCGGGAAAGCGAGGGCCATCGGATCAAAAGGGAAATCGATGGCAGGGATTATAATCGAAGGATCGCAATCGCAAAGGGCGAAGGGTGGCACCGTTTATGATTTTCGATTAGTGATCAAGCGACAGTGCAGTGACCGTCGGATCGAAATGGGAATCAATGGTGGAGATCACGCCCGAGATTCCTAGAACAAACGTCATCGCATCAGAGTTTTTCTTTGTTTTAACATAGGAATGCGCTTCCGTCCGTCTCTCTGATTGCGATAAGCTCCTTACAGGCTAGCGCTTGGTCTTAGCACTGGGGTCATGTGGGGAAGTGGTTTTTGGGGCTGGGCCGAAGGGGGCTAACCTGTTTATAGAGGAAAATGGGTTTTTTAGCTTTAGGGATAGCGTTCTAAGGCTACAAGGAGGCTTTCGGTAGAGGGAAAAAAGGAATTTAAAATCAAATGAAGGATTTCACTTGGTTCTAAAGGGGAAATGGGTGGTTTAGGAGATTTTGGGAGGGATTTTTGGGGTTAAAGGGGGAACTTCGAAAATGGGAAAAAAGGTTAAAATAGGGAATTTTTCAGAGATAAAAGTCCCAACAAGGGCCTTTCTGAGCACAATTTTCCACAAGCAGTGAGGCCTTCTGGATGGAAACATCAACGAGGATATTTTCAAGGGAAAAAGACACATAGAGGCTTCAAGAATGAGATATTTTCAGAGGAAATATATCTCTTGAAGGCTCAGAAACATATTTAGCCACCATTTGGTATATTAGAATTTATAGGTGGCTAACAGTGGCTCCACTTGAGGAGGACAACTTGCCCTTTAGGTGTCTAGAACCTCAGTAATCTCTGTATTTATCAGACCAGTGTCTTTCCATTAGGCAGCATTTTTTATTTTGATCTGATAACCTTTGCAGCAACCTAAAAACAACTGTCATTCTTTAAAACAACATTTCTGCCTGCCCATTCCTACTGTCCTATCATTTTTTCTTCCTTTGAGTGCATTTGGATTGGCAAACTCTTTTCCAACATTTATTTTGCAAACAGAAAAATAAACATATCTAATGCTACCCTTATTTCTCCAAGAGCCCAGATTAAATAGTTGGACTCTTAATTCTCTACCTAATCTAATACCTATCAAGATTAAACAGTCTGGCAGGTTGTCATTCTATATATTCTAAGACAGAAATTGAAAACACAGTCAAACCAGTATTAGACTGTCTGGTTTTCTATGGGTCCATGGCATAAAAACAGCTGCACA
>CM076575.1:1807100396-1807309809 GCA_034641835.2 Pinus albicaulis
GGCGCAGCTTGTGCTTCTTGTTCTGTTTGGTAGATCTTTGTCAAATCTTACGTCAATGCTTTCCACAATTTTGTGAATTCTTTTGTTGTAGCACCTGTAACCCTTACTCTTGGATACATATCCTAAAAATATTCCTTCATCAGCTCTTGCATCAAAATTCCCTAGTTTTTCATCATTATTTTTTATGAAACACTTGCTTCCAAAGACTCTAAAGTGCTTGATTGATGCTAGTTTACCATGCCATAATTTGTAAGGAGTCATATCATAATTTGGTATTACATGAGCTTTGTTCAGAATGTGAATAGGTGTGTGTACTGCTTCTGCCCAGTAGGTTTTGGGAATGTTACTTTCTTGCATCATAGCTCTGGAAATCTATTCTACTAACCTGTTTTATCTCTCTGCCAATCCATTATGTTGAGGTGTACCTACAATTGTAAACTGTTGTTTTATCCCATGTTCATTGCATAGGTCTGCAAAAGCATAGTCTGTGAATTGACCTCTTCTATCTGATCTAATGCATTTTATCTTGCATCCTGTTTGATTTTCTGCCAATGCCTTGAATATCTTGAATTTCTCAATTGCTTCAGATTTATATTTGAGAACTACCACCCACGTCAATCTAGTAAAATCATCTATTATTAGCATGAAATAAGATTCTCCACCTAGTGCATTAGTTCTTGAAGGTCCACAGAGGTCCATGTGAACAAGCTGAAGAGGCCTACTTGTAGATAACTTCTCTTTGGTCATGAAATATATGTGGGTCTGCTTGCCCTGTTGACAGGATTTACATATGGTATTTGGAGGCTTCTTTATTGCAGGCACATGTCTGACTACATTCTTCTTGCTCATACTGATGATGTGGTCAAAGTTTAGGTGTCCCAATATTCTATGCCATAACAATGATTCATCAAGTTTTCTTATGTGGCATGCTTCATTCTCTTCTTTCACTATATAGACATTACTTTCTGTTCTAACACCTTTGATCAAGGTCTTTCCTATGGTGCTCGATCTTACCTCACAATCTTAGGCTCTGAAAAATGACCTCAAAGCCTTTATCACACATTTGATTAACGCTTAACAGATTTTCTTTCAGCCCATCCACAAATAGTACATCTTGAGCCTCTCCTCTTCCATTATTCAGACTGACTAAGCCTTTTCCTTTGATTTTCCCTAATTTATCATTTCCGAATGTAACATTTCCATATTTCTTTTCATCAAAGGATACAAACTTGCTTCAAACTTCAGTCATATGCTTTGAGCAACCACTGTCCATATACCTTTGAATTTTCTGATCTTGAGCTATTAGAGCTAGGTCACACTTATTCAACTTTTTTTTCCATTGCATGCAGCTATTTGTTTGGTACCTTTCCTGAGAAGATGGACCACATTATTTGAGAGGATATTTGGAAGAAATGTGTCTAATTTGATGGTATACAAAGCATTTGATTATATTTTTAATTGGAGTATGTGTACGAGTGAACTCTCCATTGTTCATAAACCTCCTTGGGTTTTCATACATGAGTCGTTTTCCATATATTCTGCACTCCAAGACTTTATGAGAAAACCCCTTACATAAAAAACAATACCCATGGAAACAATTAGTGTGCCTGGTGTAAGGTTGTCCTCTCCATTTGTTTGATTGAGGTAGAATTTTCATTTTCTACATCCTTTGCTAGTTGGAATCGATTTTCTTTGTCTGATAGTATGCTACAGTATGTCCCAGATTGTGGCAGGAAAAACAAGTGATATATCTCATAGGAGGAAGGGATCTCCTTTGACAATTTCTGAATTTATTCAATTCATATTTAGGAGTGTAAGAGCCCTTTTGAACTGATTGTTTCTTTATTTCATTCTTTGTTATTTGAGGTTCCTTCTTGTTTCTGTTTACTTCATTGTAGGTCATTTTTTTGCTGGCATCTAATTCTGTAGGAATCTTTTGAGATACTTCATTATCATTTACAACTTTTGTAAAAGTGATATTCTGGTTATCTTCTACCTTGGATTTTTTGGTTTCTCCTTTGTAGCCTATCTCAGCCTTTATGAGAGGAGATCCTAGAGCATTTAGAATTTTATCCAACTGTTCAGAGCTTGTCATTTGTGGAGTATTCATTGATAATTCCCTTTGGGCGTTTTCTAATTTCTTTCTCAGGCATACTACTTCTTCCAATTTCTCTTTCTTCTGAATTTTATCCTTAATTTTCCTTAGTAGAGTGTCTTCCACTTTCCTAGCTTCTTCAAGTTCTACCTTCAACTGAATGAGATCTTCTGAATTTGATTCTTATTTTACATATCTGAGGAGAATGTCTTTCTATTTTCTGCACTTTATTTTAAGTCTGTCTATTTCCTCCGGGGCACTTCTTAGCTCCCCCTTAAGATCTACCTCGCTTTCTTCCTCATCCTCTAGAAGGAATACTTCAGACTCTTCCTTGGCCGTCAACACAAATTCAGAGGTTCCTTCTTCATTTGAGGATTCATATGAGTTTTCATATGCACTTCTATCTTGCTGAGCATAAAGTGATTTTCTATTGAATCTCTTCCCTTTCTGCCAGTTATTTCTTTTAGTTTTCTCTATCTCTTGAGTCTGATTCTTTGTTTTCTTGTAAGGACACTTTGATGCATAGTGCCTGACTCTTCCATGGTTAAAGCATTTAAATGGACGATTACCTTTATACTTACCTGAGCCTCTATCCAATCTTCTTACAAATTTGGCCTCTTCTTCATTAGAACAAGAGCATGTATCTTCTTTTTCTTCTTTTCTCTTCTCAGCCTTAAAGGTTGCCTCCCTCACATTTGAATTCCTCTGTGGAAGTCTCATCTCATAGGCTGTTAAGTTTCCAAGTAATTGGTTCATGGTCAAGGTTTTCCAATCGGCTGTTTCTTCTATGGTAGAAACGTTGGGATTAAAACCGGATGGTAAATATCTCAATATATTTTGGACAATTACACATTCTATAATGGTTTCTCCTAGAGCTTTCATATTATTCACAATTTCTGCAACCTTTAAGCAAAAGATGGCAACATCTTCTTCTTCATTCATTTCTATATTTTCAAATTGGGCTCGATAGACTTGTAGTTCGGCCATCTTCACCTCTTTATATCCCTCGTGGATACCTTCTAATGTATCCCATATTTCTTTGGCAGTCTTTTTGTGCATTACTTTGATAAATTCTGCCTCACATAGACCACTTAAGAGAGCATTCATGGCTTTGGCATTAGCTATAAAATCTTGTTTGGCTTCTTTCTCTGTGTCAGACTCCTTTGCAGCATATCCAAAATCCACAGCAGCCCAAACTTCTATTCCTAGGGACATTATGTACCTCCTAATTCTTATTTTCTAGAAGGCATAATTTGTACAAGTAAATAAAGGGGCTTTATTTGTTGAGAATCCTTCTAGACTAGCCATCCTGGGGACCTAGGATCTCCTTTCAGTTGTTAAAATGATACAGAAGGAACCCGCTTTGGTACCAATTGTTGAACCCTTAGTTAAACTGAGAGCGGGGGTGAATCAGTTTAATGCATTGAAGGTCTTGTAAAACTTTCTTCTACACTTATTTACATCTTCAATTTGTGATCATATTAATGTACAATGGAACAATAATATTCATAAGTGAGCAACAGGTATTAAGCATATTAAATACAAAATATCAACACATAATCATCATGCACATAGAAAACAGATATAAGTTGAAACCCATAAGGTATAAAACCACATATTATTATTATTGTGATGCAAAGGCAAGCTCCAACTCCCTCTCACCACTGATTTTCTGTAGGATCCAACCTACAAGAGGCTACTACCTCAATTCTGCAAGCTAAAACTTGTAAGGAAGCTCCAACTCTCATCTATTTTCTGCAAGCTGCAACCTACAGGAGGCTCCTACCTCAGCCATATACAACTGGACATATATCAAGCTACAACTTGATATGGAAGCACCAACTTCCTCACTGTACAATAAAATCATAAGCTGATTTACTTGGATATCAGCTCTATTTTTCTCCTTCTTTATTGTTGTCCTTCTAGCCTTCAAATTTTCTTTATATCGTCTCTGGATCTTCACAACTCCTTTCTCTGCTCCTTCTTCATCTTCCACTCTCTAACTCTTTATGCATATGATGATAACATCATTTATAGAGATCACTTCATAGTTGTTTGCATTCCATATGGGAATATGAAATGAACAAGTATGACTCTTTGCATTCCACCTTCTCATTTTCTCGCTCAACACTTTAGGATGTTACAATACTATGTACTCAATTCAGTATTACAGGGAATATTTTTTATTTTCCTTCGAAGACTTTCCTTTGCATCACATGCACTAAAAATAATTAATTCATTTACATTTACAGTTACAACAATTCACTTAACCCTTTTAGCTCTTGGCTCACTGTGTATTTGCATTTTTTGTACTGTCACTGTCTTTTCAGTTTCTGCTATTTATATTCTAGTTATGCTGCATAATTACCTTGTTTCATCCGTTATCTATGTCTTTTGTACTGCATTTACCCACAATTTTCATATATCAAATGCGTATCTCATTTATGCCCAGGAATTTTCCATTCCAAATATAATGAAACCTTTTCTTAAACCAAGGTTTAAACTCTCATTCATATATCTTGATGCAAAAAAACAAAATCCCTTTATGTGGGGAATTATCTCCTTATATCTGTTGTGGGTATAAACCCATATTTTATCTGCATAAATCAAAACATGTTAAAACCCAAAGTGTCAACACGATATTAATATATAAAATTTCGGGCCCACATTTACCAACTTACCTTTCTGTCTTCTCTTGACTTGTGGTTATAAACCATATACTTATCCATATAATTAAAGCTTTTAATTATACTTCCAACTTATGGATTTTGCAATATGTTGACATGCTTAAATAATGTTATTACCTTGGTTAAAACAATGTCAACATCATATTTATCTGGACCCACAATTGTACACTGACGATCAGACATGTCAGTTCACTCCGTTGACTATTCTAACCTCAACCTTCAATTTAATCTGCATCAGATTGGACGATCATCGCTCTACGTCTCTCAGTCTGACGGTCCTCCACCCATCACAAATTCTCAAGGTTTATTACTTGACTTAACATAAGTCATAAATACAATATAACTTTCCGTTCCATACTTTGGTTTAAACATAAGATATCAACATTACAATATATATTCGAGCCCACAGATTTCCTGATGGTCATTCTCACTTTTCAAAAAGAACTATGCTTATAAACCATGATAAACCCAATCTTCCTTAACCTTATATGCGGAACTTTATTCCTCTTCATAAATATTTATTTTCATTTACAAACCATATAAAATATCCTCTCTATATAATTTGAATTATACTTTGGTTAAACATAATTACCAACGTATATATGTTGGGTCCCACAAATTTCATTAACCTCTGCACAACTTCTGATGCGAATACCGTCAGATATTTGCCTTTTTGGATTAGATGGCTATCGCATAAAACTAAGCCTAGCAAATTATCCTTCCAAACTATCATGAAATAGGTGGTATGTCTTTGCGATGTGTCGCTTCCGGAGGTCTATCATGTACATTTAAGATTTTACCACTTACCACTTTGGATGGACGCGAATACCACCGCGGGTTCATGAAACCACCCACACTATTTACGAACACCTATTTCAATCGTATCCACTCGTTTCTTCATACATTCCACATTTCTCCTTTTGATTTCTTTTGTCGATCTTTCAGATCCAACAGTTGTTGTGCTCTCATTTCATTCCGCTCCACTGTTCCATAAGTTATGTCGATAACCAGAGATTTCTTCTTCTGCCACTATTTCATTAAATGTTACACTATAACGCAGCTCCAAACACCCTCTAACCTTATTACTCTACATAGTGTGATTTGGATATAAAATTGCAGGATTTCGTTTTAACAATTTCAAGGGCATCGACCCATTCAGTGATCAGTGCTCAATCTCGACATACACTTTCTATCAGAAGTTAATTTCAAATGAATGTTTACTTCTTAAAAACACAGTCTCATAACTTCGCTTTGAATTTTCCCGATTCATTTGCATACAATATATTGTGCCAAACCCTGATTTAGACACGAGGTAAAACTAAATCAAACATTCAATCAATGCACACCATGATTTAGAAATCAAATTCCTCCATATATACATATAATAAAATAATTATAAAGGAGCTCTTCTCTTTGGCCTGATATTATGATCAACGGCTCTTTTGTCTAATTTTCCCGTAGGCTTTCAACAACAACAGAAACCCTATCTGTTAAAAAATAACTACTTCCTGTCTAAACCCTCCTCTTATAGCCTCTGCCACCTTAATTTCTTTCTCTGCAACAATTCCATCTGAATCTGATCTTCTCCCTTGTCTTGGTGCTACTCCTTTGTGCTCCTTTGCATCTCTGTATTTTTTATTGTATTTTTATTTCATTTCATTCTTTATTAAATTCATGTCATTACAACTACTGATATTCCAAACAAAGATAAAATATGTAATGGGAAATTTAAGATTTTTTGATATTCTCGTTGCATTTTTTTTTCTTAAGTCATGGTTCAAGAAGCATCGAGTTAAAGAAACACAACACCAATTTCAAAAAATTCTATGTAGGCATGGTTTTATTTCTTTTAGAGATTATTGAATTCAATTTCAATTTTTAAATATGCAAAATTTATATATCCTTTGTTACTAGTTATAGGTTATAAAATGGATAAAAAATGAAAATCTATAGCAACAAGAAAAAAAATGAAGTATATTAGAGAAAATATTATGGGAATGGATAATGCATCATCACAACAAGTCAAATTCACCTCATTTCTCATATCGGATATAGCCTACAAAACAAAAATGGTCGGTACGATAAGTTGGGAGGAAATATTTGAATTCTTTGAGAAAATAGAATGGTTAAAAAGCACAAGGGTTAGTGAAACAAAGAACAATCGGTTTCACACAATCAAAGTAACAAAGTTACATAAAGTATAAATTAAGGTCAAGATTTTGTGGATTCTCTCTCGTGTTGATCTTATTATCTGATTATCAACAAATTGTCATAGCCTCTAGGAAATCTAAAGTCTTGTCAGCAATATATAAGCTGAATTCCCCAGAAAATTCAACTTCATGTTGACTTCCTTTATAATTTTCGAAGCACTGTCATAAAGAAATGTCAAGATAATTATGAAGTAGTAAATGAAGACTGGTTGAGAGAAGAAGAGGAAGGCTTCAAGATCAAAGAAAAAAGGAGTATCAAATAGCTATTTTTATGAAGCCTGTTAGATTTATTATTAAAATTATAAGAATATTATATGGGGAAAAAGATCTCGAAAAACGAAAAATTAAATGGATCCTAATAATCCATAAAATTTTTAATCAACGAAAATGCTTAAGATGGGCTGACATCTTGTCACAAAATATCACTGACTCAATAAAGATATCAGTGTCATATCGCCCTCGCTTCAAATGTATTTTTTTTTATGTATTCTTATTTAATATATGTTTTTATTTCCTCGTTCCATTTCCGCTCATGAAATGGAATTTCCCATATGAACAACTTCTGATTCAAAATTATGCTCCTATTCTATGGGAGTATAATTTTAAATACCATTTTTATGATACCTTCCACTATGTTTTGATTCCTTTGCATCAAATCATGTTTGGAACACCACCTCCCATAATCAATAGGGAACTGATTTGTTGAGCAATTATTTTCCTACATCAAATTTTTTGGAAGTGAAGTTGGTCCCCATCATCTGCCTGCATATATCTCGAAAAGACATTCTTTGAGAGAAGTGGTTAATCAATTTGTTTTGAATTGAAAAGAAAAAAATTTGAGTAAGTTGTACAAGAAACACTGGCCTAATTTTCCAATAAAGTTGGTGACATTAATATACGAGACAAATGGCATGGATTCAAAGAAGTCGAGGAGCTTGAGAAACCTTGGTTATTTACTTTACCCCATTATGAATATGATCCTCATGTTATCATTCAAATTCATTATATAAACATAAGTTATATTACAAAATTTATTCATCAGGAAACACGTTTCGATGATATGTTTATAGACATTGATGATTTCTAGCAAGTTGTCCAAAGAGGAAAATTATTGCATACTGAAACAAGGCGACAGTTGCAAGAATTTAGGGTGGAACGATTTGAAAATTTCCTAAAGAAAAAGGATTTGCAACTAAAAATTTCATTTGAAGAGTTAAAGTATACTAAATTTTTGCAATTTAATTTCAACGAAATCACTTCAAAACCTTATATTGTTTCTCATAAGTGAAAA
The DNA here is from genome assembly GCA_034641835.2 of Pinus albicaulis. Lineage (NCBI taxonomy): Eukaryota > Viridiplantae > Streptophyta > Pinopsida > Pinales > Pinaceae > Pinus > Pinus albicaulis. The sequence goes on from CM076575.1 coordinate 1,807,108,680, forward strand.
GTGATAGAAATTGAAATAATATAAGGTCTTGTTGTCATAGATAAAGACGATGAATCCACAATAATACAAAATCTGCAAGAGGAGCAAGATGATACTAGAAGAACAAATAATATAGAAAAATAAGAAACAACTCAACATGAGACAATTTTTATTAATTCTCCTATGAAAAGAGAGCAAGAGAAACCATAAACTACATAAATCAAAGATATTGAAGTACCTAAGGAGAAAGAAAAACATGTATCTACTCAAACCGACACCAAGGAAAATGAGTGAAAAATGGAATCATATAACAAATTGATTACTATATTTACTATATCTCCTCAATAGTTAGTAACTCTGATTTCTACTAATATTCCTTAGGAATCATTCTTTTTTAAACCAATTTATGAGTTAGGCCAAATTGCATATACTATTTCTTCTTTGACACGATATTACTTTAATACTCAAACAAAATTCCTTGTGCAAAGAACAAATAAAATAAAACATGATACTTTGGAGAATGTATCTAAATTTAGTTGGCAAGCTTAGGGAGACGTAAAAGAAAAAGCTCGGGAATCTTCCCAATATTTAGGATATTTCAATTACAATCAGTATGATTTGAATTAACTTACAACTTGATATGATTATATTTTATAGAAAGTTAATGTTTTCGAGGAAACACTGAAGAAAAATGAATTGTTGAGTGAAGAAAAATGGTAGAGGAATTTTTCTACTTTAATTCAAGGTTTTGTTGTAGAAACAGAAAACCTACAAAAGAATTAAGATTCAACAATTGAGTAAATTACATGAAGATCAAATCTGTATCTAGAAAGATGAAGCATAAAACAATTCTTCTATTGTTGTCACATCTTTGGAACATGAAATTGAATTTCTCAAATATCATGTGAATAAGAATCAAAAGGAAACATAGATTCTCGACATTTTCAAATATCAGGCTCTACAAATTTGTGTGATTTTAAGGAAGAACCAATCAAAATTATATAGACAAATGGATGAAATCTCAACATTTTAGCAAGAAATTAAAGTTTTCAATGAAAGAATTGATTCCTTTGTAAAAGAAGACAAATCAATAAAAACCATGTTTATGTATATTCTTGACTGGGAAAATGAAGTTCAATATAGTGGAATTCCAAAAGTTTCTAAGTGAGATAAAATATTGAAGCTTGCTTCATTAAGTTGTAGGGAAAAAGAGGAAAAATAAATCATAGCATACATACAAGCGAGATATGAACAATGTTTATCAATTTGGGAAAAATGAACATACTTTATAGAAGAATTTGACTTATCAGGTGGAAATTCATTAAATCAATCAGCTCCAAGATAATTAAAACAACCCACAGAATATCTTGTTTCCAAGGACGAGGTAGAAATAAAAAACGTCATCGTTTGGAGACAACAAAGTTTCCGCAAATTTTTTCATTTGCTGTTTGAAAAAATCAAGTTGATTGTCATGTTTTAGGTCAAATATGAGAAGAAGAAGAAGAAATTGGTACAAGGATTAATTTCCGACTGCCAAATCAACATCAATCAATTTCCTTCCATTTATTTCTCTGTATTTAATGACATGTATTCACAATGGGAAAATTATATCCAAGCACATGCACCTCACCTTCTCCATCGTATCAATCATGTGGAATCTAAAAATGACGAGAAGATGGTTGTTTCCCTGCCAAATATCAACTAAAGATACAAATGTTTATAATTCAGTATTTATTTTATTATAAATATGTATTTTTACAATTTAGACCTATTTTATTTTTTTATATGTATGTATCTTTATACCTTTATGCATTGGTACAAATGGTCTAGAATCAATGAAGATTATATACTTGGATGATTTTAATCAATTTTGAATTGCCATTTCTTTCAATACCATTTTTTGTTCTCATGTCTGATGACTTATGGAATTTATGTCAATATATGATTTTGATTCCTTAATAAATTCCTCTAATTTTATGCTATGGGTCATATTGTTTGGTTTTGAATGAATAATTGATAAGGGTGTTTAAGATTCCTTATGACAATTTTGCAGTTTACAACATTGCATAATCTAAAATTTAAAAATTATAGATTTAATTATTGATAGTTGATCATTGCAATACAACACTAAAATATAGGCACACTCACTCTGCTCTATGATATATAAATTGTTATTTATTTACATTAAATTATGCATGTATAGATATTGAAAAAAATACTGAATAATATTTTTGAATAGTATCAACACCCAAAAAACTATTTTTAAATTTTGTATTTAAATGTTCAACCAAATCCTATATGTTCAGTTTTGTGAATTCATCTGCAAATAGGAATTTAATTTTCATGATATTATGTGTTGTGTTATGCTCATTTCAATCCTTTAATTGATTTTATTTATATTTATTAAATCATTGGTTAAATAACAAGATGCAAGAAAATGTGTGCGTGCTGCCTGACCTAGGCTTCTGGTGACTATCTGAACATCTGGCTCGACCCTCCATTGCCATTCCCCCCCCAATGGGAGGCCCAGATTTGTGGGGAACCACTTCTTGATGCTCTTCATACTAATAAACATCCCCAAATCAAAAATCAACCTCCTCAAGATGCATAAGAAATCACATTTGCCTCTCTGGTCTCCTAAATGGGACCTTCACAATCACACCCTGTTATTTCAAAATTTGTGAATCAACTTGACAGAATCCCAGAGATAACTCTTCCTCCAACACTCCCTCACAAAGTTTCCCTTTCATTATCAGAAAAAGGTCTCATTGGATAGTTCACAGTACTATGGCCATCACCAAAAATAGTTCAGAAGTGGATAGAGAGAAACTGGTCTCAATTCACACAAGGGAAAAGAGCTATCAATTTCTGCGGAAGGGAATAATTCACCTTTAACTTCGAAACAAAGGAATACAAAGACCTTATCTTCCAAAAAAACCATATTTTATGGATACAAGAGGAATCTACTTGAATAAATGGACCCCAGACTTTGAACCTGAGTTGGATGTCTTGAAAGCGGTCATGGTGTGGGTTCGTCTACCATATCTTCCCTTGCATTATTGGGGAGATGAATCTACCCAAACTATTGGAAACGCAGTCGGAAATTGTATTGACAGGAGCAACCCAAAATACAACATGCAAGCATGTGCGAGGATTTGCATTGAAGTGGACTTAGGAGAAGGACTCCCGAAGGCAATCAAGCTCAAAGTAGACAACTTGACACACATACAGCACTTGGACTATGAGAAAATACCCTTCAAGTGCAAGGCATATCATGTGAATTTCACAAATAGATGTAGTAATAAAGAAAAGCAATAAAAGAAAGCTAAAGAAGCACAAGAACAAAAATGGGAGAAAGTAAAAAAAAAGAAAGCAAAATAAAGCCTCACATGTCCCTATCCCTTATGTTGTGGAGGTAAATCCCCTCTGCGGACAGAGGCGATCCCTACTAGCCCAGACCGGGTCTAGAAACAATCGTTCATGCTATAGTGCAGGTTCCTAATTGCAAATAAACCAACTAGCGATGAAGGCTTACCTGGAATCCAACGCTGTCGCTTGTAGAGAAAGTAGCGCTCCCATTCCTTAGCTCTGGAAGATCAAAATCCTCACGATCTCCGTGATCGGACACCTGCACACGCCAGAAACAAAACAAACACAAGCGTAAAATCTAGTATATGCAACTATATGTCAGTCAGAGAAGACATAACTCATGATCATCATCAAGAACAAGAGTGGAACCATAACCAATAGTCGCTTATCATTAATCAATCAAAAGAAGAATACAACCATAGCTCTAACGCTGAATTCTCCTTCGGAGGGTCGTCAGCAGAACGTGTCTCGATAAAGCCTGTCAGGGATGGGAAAAACCTCTCTCTCCGGATGTGTCGACAATGATCTCCTTGCTTGGATTTGGCCTTAAGGGAATGGATCAAAGCTCTTGCAGCATTAGGCTCTTGGGAACTTGGAGACTAGGAGACTAGCTTGCAAATGAGATGAGCAAGCTTTTATAGATGGAGGAAGGGGAGTTGGGATCCCTATAATCATGGGATTGTCCCTATCCTCAAGGAAGCTTCCATGAGAGGTGGCAAACCACTTCCTCTACATGGAGATCCGGAGCCAAACCTCCCAACTCAAATTAGATACCAGTTTCTGGATTAGTTAGGATGAAACTTCCGCCATTTATTTTAAAAAAACACTCCTTAAAATGGCTAGCGCAAGTGAGACTCTGAGACAGAGCGCCAATTGGCGCGCCCTATTTGAAGGATTTCCCCCATTGGCGTGGGTACGGAACTGGCTGCCCACACCAATGCAAAAAGGGGTGTTTTTAGGGTTTTTTACAAGGGGTTTTCTTTAGGGAAATGAAAGTACATGTTTAGGGGAATGCCATGAAAGTGTTTTCAAGTTATCATCCTTTGCTCACGAGTCATGGAATGAACCCTCCAATTGTGCGGGGATGGCGTTGCGGGGGACGGTGACAAATTGCTGTGTAACAGATGCCCCCTAAAGCATGAGGCTCGAAAGAGAGAGAGAGGTGAAATGCTTTACGAAAACGTGTTATTTCTTACAACGGCGACAGAAAAACCTACGAGAAAAGTACAAATGATACCTCAAATACATGATACATATGTGGTATGGCGCAACAATCCATGTACAATCATGTAATAATCCAAAATCCGAGGCATGGACGCGACCATCCGGTCGGTCCGGTAAATAGACTCGGTATGGTCGCAGCCATCAATGGTGACTCTAATACTTAACTAATCATAAGAATCCACAAAATCGCAGCCTGGATTCCAACATACAAAACCTAGGGTCTTGCGCTCCATCTCGACCCGAACAGAGTACAAGTTCAATCATGCGAATATGTGAGCTGAATTCGAACATGCAAGAACATCGTTTGATTACCAGCCAATGATGAAAGTTGTTAACAGACGCGATAGGTACCACCATTAATGCCAATGGTCTTCAAGGTACTACAGGTACAATCTACGACATGTGAACAATGAGATGACGTTGAACACCCATAGAATCACTCGATCGGAGGGCAATGATGAAAACCTGTTGTCGAATGTGAAGAACCTGCCATTGAGGCATGCGGGCTCCAAGGTACCGGAAAGGGGTCTCTAGATTCAACTTCCTAGATAATGACTGCGATCGATAGGAAGTGACCTCGATCGAAGGTGGGCCATAATGTTTCCCACATCATCGACACGAGACATAGGAACATAATGTCTTTGTGATCTGTGATCGAGATGAAGACATCGGAGAGGAAGGTTGGTACTTGCAAAGGTCAACTTCTCTTGACCATAGGTGGCACGATAGTGAGTTTGGCAATCGTCGAACGCCGACGAATCGGAAGGTCATGGCGACGAGGCAAAGAGCAGATGAGAGGTCAAAAAGGATCACCCAAACCCACGGAGGCAAGTGAAAAAATGAGATGAGATGTCCCCAACCTGACATGAATGCAGAGAAGTGCCATGTTCAAGAGCGACATACTGCCGACACGACAATGATTCTGGTTCCATTTTCCCCCACCATTTCTGGCGAGTACCCCAATTATTTTGATAACAAGCTTGAAGGGGATAGCATATGCTTGTAATATAAGTTCGTCCTTCGGGCGAATCCATCCTAGTACATTTAGTGAGCCCTAGGAAGGAGGAACTCGGATAACGTCATTATGACTGAACCCAATGTCATCAGGGCTTAACGAGTCTGACAGAGGAAGAACTCGGCGTCTTTTCATGTTTAGAGAGTTTGAAAAGACAGCGGAAAAGTAAACTCCAACGGTCCCTTTTCGTAAATAGTTTCTCAGACCCGAAAAGGTAGAAAACTTTGTTTGAGAAAACCTCCTAGTCGCAATAGGCTAGGGTATTCCTTTTTCGTAAATAATCTATCCCAGCCCGAAAAAGGGGTAAACGTATACTGGGTAGATGTCGTTTCGCAGCCACTTTAACGAGATCGAAACGACAAGGGACTCGGCAATCTTTTCATGTTTAAAGAGTCAGAAAAGAGCTGAAAGTTGACTCCTCCTGGAGGAACGAGTGGCATAAAGGGTAGCAACTGGTTCCGGTAATGGTGGAACTACTCTGAACAAATAAAGGTCGAGAGGCTGGCTAACAAGACCACTCATAGCAGCGGTTCCTCAGGAACGGGTAAAACAACCAAGTGAAGGCATATGATCGGCCAAGCAGATAGTGACAATGGAGTGAGAAAACAAAGGCTCATCTGGCAAAAACAGGCTGATAAGATGGCAATCACAAGAGGTAAAGGGAAAGGTTTCATTTTAACACAAGCTTGAAATCCAGAAACTGTGCTTGAAGTTGGTTTCATTTTTACACAAGCTTGAAACAAAGATAAACTATGCTTGAAACCGGTTTCATTTTTACACAAGCTTGAAACGGAAACAAACTATGCTTGAAAAAGTAAGCATGCCCCCGGCATGGTGACTCAATTCGAGGTACATGCCCCCAAGCTTCAATCCATATGAAAGGCAGATGGAGTGAAGGTTCAAATTACGAGATCAAAAGAAAAGACTCGACTGGGATTTTACGAGATCTTATCAAAGACTCGAATTGAATGGGAACGTGTTTCATTGTTTTAACGAGGTTGACACATTAAAAGAACTATCCTCAGACACCCTTGTTTCATTTTTTAAGGAGCTTGACACAAGACAAGGAACTCTGCTCCGACAACCTTGTTTCATTTTTTAAGGAGCTTGACACAAGACAAGGAACTTTGCTCCGACAACCTTGTTTCATTTTTTAAGGAGCTTGACACAAGACAAGGAACTCTGCTCCAACAACCTTGTTTCATTTTTTAAGGAGCTTGACACAAGACAAGGAACTCTGCTCCAACAACCTTGTTTCATTTTTAAGGAGCTTGACACAAGACAAGGAACTCTGCTCCGACCGACCTCATCATAATGAACAAGAATTCATGCCTTCCAAGAGTTCCACTCCTGATGGAAGGAAAACATCCTGGAAGTCAGGACCCAATGCCCCCAGCACCTGATGCACAATGGCACTATCACTGGGTCCAGGCATGGAGTAGGTAGCCACATAGTTGACCTGCGGTGGGGTAGAGACAACAGGTGGATAAAAACCAGGAAGGGAGGATGGTGGGCCAGCTGCCATATCAGGACCAAAGAACGAAAGCTGATCAATGGTCACGATCTCTCCTTCATGTGGAAAACAAACCACATGAAAAAGGGAGGAGACAAGCGCTCCCATGGCATAGGTGTAATCGCGCCCCAAGAGTAGATTGAAATCCAAGGGGCCTGGAACAACCATTACGTCCATATGGATGGTTTTACCTCCCAAATTAACAGGTAACCTTGGAAGGATCCCTAACGGTTGACTCGTTCTTCTATTAAATGCCAACAGATTCTGCGTAACAGGCGCAAGTGACGTTCAACCGAAAGCTTTCCAAGTAGTTGAGGATAGAACACTAACAGACACACCTTCATCTATAATGGTGCTGGGTATGACTAGACCAAAATCCTGTATTGTGATCTCGATAGGCACATAAGATGGAAGGCAATATCCTGCAAATCGATTCCAATCAAAGGAAGCGACCAAACTACTCGAAGGGGCTACCATTGAATCGAGATGGTCTTCCCCTGGTGTTACAGAAGAAGGAGCATCCTCCATGACCTCCATCTTGAAGGTGGGAGGGGTATCCTCCGGGACCTCCATTACGGGAGGTGGAGGGAGCGACTTCTTGAGTGTAAGGATGGAGAAACACATTCCAAGTCCCGAGAATATGAAGAAACGGGGAAAGTGAGGGGTGTGAGATCCACTCTCGACGGAAAAGACCTGGTGCACCGTAGATGGGGCAGTTCAACCGATCCACTTGTGACCAGTTTGGTGAAGACGATTCCTGAATTTGAATTTCCGGGGGAGAGGGATCGACCAAGGATGACTCTTGACCAATCATAGGATCAGCTGGTGGAGGACTCAAAGAAATTTGTTTGTAACCAGCCAGAAGGCACAGCGCAGAAACAGCTGAGTTGTCCAAAACTCGCTTGGCTTCATCCATATACGGACAAAGGTGAATGGCATGATGCCCTTCACACAACTTATAGGGATTGGTAATCTTACCCTATTTCTTAGGATCTTTACTAGCACTAGCTGAAGACGTGCCACCAACCTGACTCTTGGAAGCCAAAGGCAACGGCGGACGACCATTGGACCATACTTCAAGCACCTTGGGAATGCCAGGGAAATCTCGAAGAAGATGGTCTCCCGTGCACAACATGCAAGGGAACTTGACTTTCCATGGAGGGTTGGAAGGTTTATCAAGAGGAGACTTCTTAGGCACAATAGCCGCAGAGCTAGCCTCTCCTTTATCAGACTTCTTCTTCTTTGTCTTCTTCTTCTTCTTCTTAGCCACCCGGTTACTCGAATCCATACTTTCACCAGGCGAAGTAGAAGATGAGGACACAGAAATAGGTGAAGAATGGGAGAGGTCCACCTTGGAATCAACATGACATTGTTCAGGCAGAGGAACTGATTGAACAGAAGCCGAGACATTTGGGACCACAGAGGTTGAAAACAACCAAACAGGCAACCCAACAGTTAACCCAGGAAGGGACAACGTTGCCATATAAGGAGCACCAACATTTCCAAAAGGAGGAAAAGGACCAGGATTCCCATCGGAGGGGATTCCTTGGTTGGTGAACTCCGGAAAAGTTGCCATCAGAAACTATCTTCAGAAAAACACCCTAAGGAAACTAACTTTAACCAGGAATATTTCGTGGGCAGTTAATTTTTAAAACATTGAAAAAAAACTCTACCGTTTCATGTTTTAAGAGTCGAGAAACAGGAAAAAGGTGACTCTATCACTTTCAGATTGGAAACAGGTGTGAAAGGACAAGCGCTTGATGACGTTTTCAAATTTAAAGAGTCAGAAAAGATCAAATGACTACTCAGGAATACTAGGCAAAGGGTGTACCAAATAACCGTGAATTGAAATATACACCTTGGTTTCAAAAATGAAAGAGAAATCAACCAAGGTCTTAACGTACATGCAGGAAATCTCCTCGAATGTTGTGTCCGGTGTATCACGGGTATAGGGTGGCAGACTCGGCTTCCTATGGATAAAGGATAGAAACCTAGTGGGGTCTCCCTTTATATACGTGACGGTATGGGGAGCACAAGTCCGTACTAGTGCTATCTAAAGCCAAGAGGTGAACAACAGCTACTAGGTTTAAAGACGTCGGAACACGTCTCTAGCCTAGACCACTAAATGTTGCGTTAATATTTCAATGCTACCTTAGTGTAGATTGAGTAAATTTTAATGTTTATTTTCAATTACGTTTTAGTTTTCAGGCCCTACCGTATGTCATCTGACAATCTCCTATATGCAGCTATATGAGAAAATAAAACTTTTCAATTCGATGAATTCTATCTAGTTAAGGGAAGAGCTTCAAACAATGATGCGACATAAAACAACACTGCAAACGAAATCTTTTCCAAACTAGATGACTTTCACTATCCAAAAGTAATTTCAAACATTCAACGATGAAAACAATGTAATGTGATCTATGCAAAATCCTCTTTTTTGAAAACTATACAATTGTAATCTATGCACAATTTCCTTTTTCCTTTTCAAATAATAAGAATGCACTCAAAGCATTTTTCGATGAAATGAGAATCTACTTAATGCATGTTTTCAATGAAATAGAATGCACTCAAAGCGATTTTTTAGCTTTCAATCATTAAACAATGTGATCTAAGTTCAATGATAAATCTCAAAATACTCTTCAATGCAATGTGATCTAATGCATTTTAACAGAAAGAACACTTTGAGATGAAAACTAAATAAACGCAAATCTTCTTAATGAAGGATGAATGAAAAAAAGATGTAAACAAACACTAAGAATGCAATCGTTGTTTCAAACACTTTGTCACGAAATCCCTCAAAAGGCAACAAGACATATGAGGTCAAACACAAAGAGGACTTCCAAAGCAAGAGATCAAAACAAGGCATTCATTCCCTTTTACATCAAGCAATCATGGAGAGAAGACATTTCAAACAATGAGCAATGTAATATATGCTCATATAGAGAAAAGACTGGAAGGGAAAGACACACTAGTGAAGTATTCAGGGAAAAAGTCTCAATTTTCACACACCCTGAAATTGGCTCGACTTTGTCATTGACAACTAGCGCCAACTGGCGCGACTTGCTCACTGAAAACTAGCGCCAATGCCCAATTGGTGCGGGTTGCTAACTGAAAACAAGCTCCAACGCCTGAAAATGAAAAAACAAAGAATTTATCCCAACCAAGACCAGACTCACCACTTCAAGTAGAATCTAAAACAAACCCAGAAGCAAAGTACTGACCAAAGGAACTTCCGAACAAGGGTAAACCCTAGCACCTACAGGAGATGGCGTGACTGTCTGGCTGTAATCCACGCCAGACAAGGGATGGCGTGAGTGATGAATTGGCAACCGCGCCAATTGGCGCGACTCTCAGGGCTAAACTCACGCCAATCAAGCCAACTATGAAAAGGTGAAAATTTGGAAAAGCAGAGGTCAGATCTGATCCTCTGGGGCTGAACCAAAAGCCAAACACAAAAAGAGCCAGCCAAAAGAGCTGATCAAGCAAGCAGAATCGAGAAACAACCGAAAAGACAAGACAATACTCCAAGTGTTCAGTTCATAAACTAAATCGGAGATTGACTGAAGTAGCTTTGATCTACTTTGCAATTGCAGAGCAAGAGCATTTCGAAGGCTATCTGGCTAACTTCAAGCTCCGTCTATAGCTTACAAAGCATAACAACAACAAGCTAGATGATCCCTAGCAGAGTCGTCAAATTTTTGTGGAGGTAAATCCCCTCTGCGGACAGAGGTGATCCCTACTAGCCCAGACCGGGTCTAGCAACAATCGTTCACGCAATAGTGCAGGTTCCTAATTGAAAATAAACCAACTAGCAATGAGGCTTACCTGGAATCCAATGCTGTCATTTTTAGAGAAAGTAGCGCTCCCGTTTCTTAGCTCTAGCAGATCACAATCCTCACGATCTCCGTGACCGGACACCTGTACACGCAAGAAACAAAACAAACGCAAGCATAAAATCCAGTATATGCAACTATATGTCAGTCAGAGAAGACATAACTCATCATCATAATCAACAACAGGAGTGGAACCATAACCAATAGTCGCTTATCATTAATCAATCAAAGAAGAATACAACCATAGCTCTGACGCTGAATTATCCTTTAGAGGGTTGCCAGCAGAACACGTCTCGAAAAAGCCTGTCGGGGATGGGACAAACCTCTCTCTTCGGATGTCTCGACAATAATCTCCTTGCTTGGATTCGGACTTAAGGGAACAAATCAAGACTCTTGCAGCATAAGGCTCTGATGGCTCTTGGGAACTAGCTATTCAGCGATTCAGCCCCTTCATCAATGGATGAAGGCTATATTTATAGAGGAGAGGAGGAGGTTGGGATCCCTACAATAGTGGAAGGGAGGCCTTATCCCTTGGGAGGTTCCCCATAAGGTGGAAACAAGAGGCCAAAGGAGGAAGGCCGTGGTTATTCAGTCGAAACCACTCCTAATGACTCATCCACGAAGTTGTTGTAATCGAATCTTCGCCTCTTTTTTAAAAAAACTTTCCAAAAGCAGATTGGCACGGGTGCTTAACTGGGACAGAGAACCAATTGGTGCGAGCTCAGTGTTAATTTTCCCCCATTGGCGTGAGGACATAACGGGCTACCAGCGCCAAGGCAAAAACAGGTGTTTTTAGGGGTCTTCTCGGGAAATGATCAACATAAGAAATGTTGTCCTCATGGAAAGGGATGCAATGATGGTATTTGCAAGGCATGACACTGCTTATTGGTCACAGAAATGACCCTCCAATGGGTGAGATGGGGATTGCAGGGACGGTGACAAATTACTGTGTAACATGGAGGGAGCATGAAAGAGGTGACTTGAGATTGATATGCTGGCTGTTTCAACAGTTCAGTCAAGGGGACTGGGATTTTGACCTTTTCAAGGTAGACTGAAAGCAAGGGGGGAATTTTCTATCACAACCTCTTTTGACTCTTTGTTTTCAACTGGGGGCTTGACTTCCTTTGACATAGACTCGGTATTAGGAGGAATGACTACCTTTGAAGAAGAAGGAATTTGATCATTAGATTGCAAAGGTTTGTTCAAAGGTCCCTTACCTTTGTCTGTGGCTTTCTGCATTGTAGTCTCCTTCTGAGCAGGTGCTTCCTTTTGGGGTCGCTCTTCTCCTTGCTCTTGGGTATGAGTCCTCTTCCTAGAAGATCTGAGATCATATCTTCTATTGAAATGTGCTTGCATGAAATCATTATACTGTTTACAATAATGGTCAAATTCTGCTTCTTCTGTGTCTCTGGTCGTTTCTTCTTCTTGCAATGAGCATCCTTCTCCATCACTATTTGAAAAGGCAATATTTGCATCCTCCAGTCCATAGGCAGCTTCTTCAATGGAGTCATCTACTGGACCTTCCAAGTACAATGGGTGTGGTACTTGATCTTGTTGTTCTTTTGATTCCCTTGGCAATATTTGCAGGGGTGGTTTCCTATACTGAGGATTGTAACCTCTGTTTGGAGCATTCTGGAAATTTTTGAAGGCTGAGTTCTTGGCTTCCAATTCAAGCTTGACCATTTTTTTAATCAATTTGCTCATTTCTTCCATTTTTTCTGAGTCTCTGTCCTGACTAGAAGTGGATTCCTCCTCTTTGCCCCTTCTTCTGGTATCCTGCTCAGCTCTTCCTTTTGATTTTCCAGTGGAGGCAAAGTTTGCTTCCAACTCTAGTGCATCTGCCTGAGCATCATCCAGAGTAGCACGCTTTCTTTCTCTGAGAGAGAAACCAAATTCTGAATCAAAGGCTGCTACAAAAACAACTTTAGCAGCAGTTTGATGGGGCTTCATATCAACAGGGAGGCTCAGATATAATTTATTAAATCTCTTGATAAATTCTGACACTCCTTCATTGTTTCTTTTCTTTAGTGTATTGAACTCAATGAGACATTTTCCATGATCTCTCTTCTCTCCCCATTTCCTGAGAAAAGTGTCTTCCATATCATCCCACGTGGTAATAGAACGGCCCGCCAATGTCTTAAACCATTTTCGAGCTTCACCATCTAGAGATTGCACAAACAGTCTTAAGGCCACATCCAAATGTTCAACATTAAAGTTCTCTACAAAGGAGCAGAAAGTCTCAAGATGTTTTTGAGCATCAATCTCATTTTCCCCATTGAATCTGGGAAAGATCTTCAGATAATCTTGGGGCATATCATTCAACACTTGGGGTAATGCCAGGGGAGCATATTTATTCATCAAGAAGGCCGGAACATTGGCCATTGGAGGAGTTGGAGGTAGTGCAATAGTTTGATGAGTAAGAGGAGGAGGAGGAGGAGGTGGAAGTGGAGTGTGAATAATAATAGGAATATACTCAACTACAGCTTGAGGGGTTGAGGGGAACAAAGGTCTATTAACAGTAGATACTTCGGTTACTTCCTTGACCTCTTCAACCTTAGGAGTAGGATGAAGACTGTTTTTATTTCTGATACCCTCTGGGGGTGGACTATTTGAGTAATAATAATCAGTATCTCCCACAGTGGGGTCGGGAATTTGCAATTGAGAATCTTGAGAGGAGGAGGAAGGAAAATATTCTATAGACACTTCAGGAATTTCAGAACGGGCTGATTTCCTTTCCCTCCAATTTCTTCTATGTATAATTTGGTCAGGGTTAGACATCGAAGGCGTCTTTGGCTTAGACATATCTGACCTCAGGTGTGGCTTACAAGGAGCCAGGACTGCAAATAGGTTTATCAAATAAAAAATGTGGAGTCACCAAGGTGAGGGATCTACAACTCTCAACTCTCCATGCTCACCTACTTGAAGAGTCAATAAGATTTTGTCGAGGCCCAGGGATTATAATTTTCTCAAATTCGTCCCCGACAACGGCGCCAGAAAGATGTTGTCACTCCTAGAGACAGCCTAGAGTTGTGATAGACTAGTGCCTAGGACATATTAGCATAGCAAGGAGTGTATAATATAATGTATGAAGTTGTCAGCTTCAGCTCACATGCTATCTCCTGTAAATAGGGAAATAAAATAGAATGGGACCAAACTTTTAGAAGCTAACACAGGAAAAGAGATACTGCAGAGGCAAGATGCAGAACTCTGTTACAAAAGCAACAGACAATTCAGAGACAGTTTACTGCAAAGCGGGCCGATTCAGAAATACTTCACATACATAAATTATCAGAAGGTGTATGTAGTGAAAGAGATATTAAGAAGATATTGGTTAACACTAAACTGATACCCAGATATACAATACCACCATGCATGGGCTTACCAATCTAAGAATCCATACATGATAATAGCATTTTAAAAGCACCCTCCCAAAGCAACCAATATAGAAAAAGTATGGTTAGCTAAAAAATGGAACAAAATATCATGCATGAGCCATATTTAAAGCGCTTGACTGATCCGAGCATGGGCATCAACTAGGATGAATCCATACTAAAAATTAGTGAGCCACTCGCATTCCAAAACATGATACAAGAAACATGGATGAAATGAAGTGTTCTATTAATACAACACAAATAAAGAGAGTTACAGACTGTGAAATACCAAAGACCAGAATCCTCTTTGATAGATAGAACTCCTCCTCACTGAGACCCTATGGGCTCTGAGCCTTCATACAAGAATTTTACAAAATGTATGCAAAAATCCTTTCACTGCATAATTTTTCTGATAGAATCTAGAACCCTTACAATGCGTTTCTCCATGGTTTTTATAGGAGAAGCCAAAAACATAGTGAAAGAGGTAGGTGATGAACATTTAATTTGCATAATTAAAGAAAAATGGCGGAAACATTCGAGCCCATACTACTGAATGACTATGCTGTGCTGCTTGTACTCTGTGGCTTGCTAACTGAAATAAATGCACTGGGTAGAAATCTCTCCAGTGACACGGCAAAGCAGTAAAATCACATAAACATCCATCCTTTCCTGGAAAGAAAACTCTGCTAGAATAAACCTTGAGGGCATTATTTTCTGTGCATTGTACTCCCTGCCTTCCCATTCCTGATTTGAGCTTTAAAATATTCAACGTTGAATGCCGAATTCCTCCACCATCCACTGATCTTCCTCTGATGTTCCATTAATGTTCTCATCTGTGAAATCGGCGCCTTGAATGTCCCTATAGGGTTTGAAAAATTTGAACCCTGCTTCCTTTAATTGAAGTCTTGTCGATTTGGCCTCCGAGGACTTTCTTCATAATTCTGCTTTGAAATTGGTCCTTTAATGTGTGTTCTATCACAATAATTAATACTGTGAGTCATAATAGTTCTTCGTTGCTGTACACCTGCAAAATCCACAAACTTGTTAAAGAAAACCATGCACGAGAAGGTGAACACAATGGGGGATAATGGTGGGGTTTATGGAAACGGTCATGTAGACTGGCGAAATGGTGAAACAATGCAGGGTGGTGGAAAAATGTAGAGGAAAAATGGTGAATGGACTGGCCAGAGCTAAAATGTAAAACATTTAAATTATAACTTATGAATGGAACACATAAGTGGCGAAGGAGAAGTGCGATGAACACGTGGGGTGGTGACGTGGAGGAACGAAATCATTGGCAGAGTATGCAGATGATATGGACCATTCGATCTCCAGGCGAGATCGACAGTTAAAAACACATCGGAGGGCAATGAGATGGTGGGCCAGGGGCGCGATGGGCTTGGACTAAATCTCGTGCAGCTTCGGAGCGCGACGGTCGTCGGATGAAGGCCCTCAGATCGGACAGCTGTGATGAATATCGCTGCATGACTTCGACGGCATAATAATGCACGATGGAGAGCGGTTTCGGGGCCGTATGCAGAGACACGCGACGGGGAATGAGTGGAATCGCTCCGTTTTGAAGAATACCGCCTGCCGCTGAAAAGCGGTGCGATATAAACCACCGATTTTTGAACGGTGTTTTGGGTGCGGGAACCACCAGGATCGGCGGGCTGCGAACCGTAGATTTCACAGTTTGATTGGACAGCTGAGATGCGGTTTTGGGCGATGAATGGAGGATCGTGAATGTCGTTCGATCTGCACAGATCAACGGCCGAGGGCACGCCCGATATATATATACGTGATAAGCATCTCCGGTTTTAGCACTCGGTCTAGTGCCCAGGTTACATGGAGAACAGGACAGAGGGGCTAGGGCCGAAGGGGCTAAGCGTTGAATATATTTAAACGCGGGGTTTTCTCCAGCCTCTTAGTGCATTTTGGTTTCAAAGGAGGGGAACGATAGATGGAAAATGGATTTCTCAGGAAAAACCAAGGGGATTCGCAGGATTTTAAAGGGGATTAATTGCCAAAAATTAACAAGGGCTGATATGATCAACACATTGGAAAGAAATCTGATTTCTATAAGCAAGATGGATGATGTAAGTGTAAAAATAGTGTCCGATAAGGATACCTGTAAGATGGTTTCTGGAGCACTAGTATTGATCCGGCGAGTTTAGATTGGAGCTATGTACAAGCTTCTAGGTAGCATTGTTATTGATGGGTGCAACAATATTGTGGTTCCTGAAAGTGGAGCTGAAAACCTTGTTGTCTCTGAAGAAAAGACGATGTTGTGGCATCAAAGGCTTGGACATATTGGAGAGAAGGGCCTTCGAATATTGCATGGTAATGGTATGGTATGTCTAATTTCTCTCTGGATTTCGATTTTTGTGAACATTGTGTATATGGAAAGCTGAATCAGGTGAGTTTCCCCTCTGGTGCTAAGAGGGCGAAAGGGATATTAGATATTGTGCACAATGATGTGTTTGGACCTATGTCAGTTCCATCAATGGGTAAGTCTATGTACTATGTATCATTTATGGATGACTTCTCAAGGAATACATGGATATATTTCCTTAGGAATAAATCTGAAGTCTTTGACAGGTTTAAATAATTTAAGGCTCTGGTGGTCAACCAGACAGAGAAGAAGATAAAGGTGCTAAGGACAGATAATGGTGGAGAGTTATGCAAGAAGGAATTTGAAGAGTTTTGTAAGACGTGTGGTATAACAACACAGAAGACTACTCCATACACACCTCAGCAAACATTAGAGAATTTTTGAGGTCTAAAATGGGGCTCCTAAGAAAAATGTACAACCAAAATAATATTTATAAGAATCAATAAGATTCACGATGATGATGTCAACTATGGGGGATGATTCACCATTTTTAGAGTAAAAAAGCAAAAAGATTAAAAAATATTAAAACTATTTTTTCAACTCGTATTTTCAAATGATATCCTTAAGGTTTTACTCAAATTTCAAATGGGAGTACTCGTTGGATGCAAAATTTAATTCCTCATCCAAGGAGTACCTATGTTGCATACTTTCGATGGACCCTGCTACACAAAAAATGAGAAATACATGAAAACCGTGATTGCAATCAATTTTTTCATGTATTTCTCATTTTTCATGTAGCAAGGTCCATTGAAAGTATGCAACATGGGTACTCCTTGGATGAAGAATCAAATTCTGCATCCAATGAGTGTTGTCGCTTGAAATTTGAGTAATCCATAGAGAGATAAGTTGAAAATACGAGTTGATTTTTTTTTCTTTTTTCTTTTTTCCCTCTAAAATTTGATGATGTAATCTAATATTTTTTTTTATTATTTCCACTATTATTTTATAATTTCCATAGGTGGCCCATTTTAGACCTCAAAATTACTTTAATGACGGATTTGTAGAAAAAGTGAACAGGAAATTGATGGAAAATGCATTGAGAAGCATGCTCAGTGGTTCTGGGTTAGGACAAGAATTATGGGCAGAGGCGGTGGAGACTACATGTTACCTGGTTAATAGATCACCTTAATAAACTTTGGAGGATAAGACTCCACATGAGGTATGGAATGGTAGGAAATAATCTCTTTCACATCTGAGGGTATTTGGCTGTGATGCATGTGTATGTGTTCCAAAGGAGAAAAAAACCAAGTTTGATAGTAAATCTGAAAGGTGCATCTTTACTGGGTATAGGGATGGTTTAAAAGGTTATAAGCTTTGGAACCCAGAAACAAGAAAGGTTGTGTACAACCAAGATGTGGTTTTTAGAGAGGTGAAATATGTTATTAAACATGAATTCCTACCAAAGGAACCTGATAATATATATTTTGAGCTAAAGGAGGAAGAATCAGACTATATAGTAGAACAAGAATCAGAAGATGAAGAGCCTCAAACTCTAGCTGTGAGAAGATCAGTTCAAGAAAGAAGACAACCAAAAAGGTATAGTCCATCTTCTTTCCGTTCAATTTTTTCTTTATCTATCAATGATGATGATCCCAGAACTATCAAGGAGGCAGTGGATTTAGAGGATGGAATACTCTGGAAGGAGGCCATGGTTGATGAAATGGCATCCTTTCACAAAAAAAATGGCATGGGAACTAGTGGAATTGTCGGCTGGAAGGAAACCCATTGGCAGTAAATGGGTGTTTAAGAATAAGATGAATGCAAAAGGGAAGGTGGAGAAATAAAAATCTTGGTTGGTAGCAAAAGGTTATTCCCAGGTGTCGAGAATTGATTTTGGTGATATTTTTTCTCCTGTTTCCAAGGTAGCTTCTACTAAATTTATTTTATATGTTGTTGTTGCATTTGATTTTGAGGTAGAACAGATGGATGTGAAGGAAACATTTCTTCATGGGGATTTGGAAGAAGAGATCTACATGAAGGAACCTGAAGGATTTTTGGTGAAGGGTAAGAAAGAAATGGTATGCATATTAAAAAAGTCTCTGTACGGGTTAGAAAAATCACCAAGGATGCGGTATCAGAAATTTGATACATATATACGGGAACTTGGCTTCACCAAAAGAAAAATAGATCACTGTGTGTATTTTAAATTAATTAGTGACTATGTTATTTATTTGGTCTTGTACGTGGATGATATGTTGCTGTTTGGAAATGACAAAGAAATTATCTAGGATTTGAAGACCCAATTGTCCTCCAAATTCGACATGAAGGATCTTGTTGCTGCAAACTATATTTTGGGCATGGAAATTAAATGAGACTGGGAAAAGAGGAAGCCCTGGTTAAACCAGAGGAAGTATGTCGATATAATATTTCAAAGGTTTAATATGCATGATAGTAAACCGGTGAAGGTTCATATTCCTGTAGATGTAAAGTTATCTGTTGAATAGTGTCCCAAGACACAAGAAGAGGAAGATGACATGTCTCGTATTCAATATGAAAGTATAGTGGGTAGCCTGATGTATGAAATGGTTTGTACTAGACCATACATTGCACATGCAATATTGGGATTATTGAGCAGGTTTCTGTCAAAACCATGGAAGGAACATTGGACATCAGTGAAGCAGGTTTTCATATATTTTCATGGCACTAGTGATTATGGTCTATGCTACTAGGGAATACTGGGATTGGACAAAGTTTTGGACATCTGTGGCTTTGTTGATGCATACTGGGCTCGAGTTCTAGATCCGAGAATATCTATAAGTTGGTATGTGTTTAACGTATTTGGAGGAGCAGTCAGTTGGGTGAGAAAAAGACAGTATGTAGTCGATATTTCAACTACAGAGGTTGAATACATGGCATCTACTCATGAAAACAAGGAAGTCGTTTGGTTGTGTTGGCTGTTAGGATACTCAGCTCTCACTCGAGAGACTCGGGTTCAAGTCCCAGCAGCAGAACCATTTGTTGGCTCGAGGGGTCTTGACCTAGGTTCGGAGGTGAAGGTTTGACAACAAACCCCTATACTACTGGTCCTTTCAGCAGTGACCTACTTGCGCAGGCCAAAGTCTCACCCGAAGTAGTATGGGAGGGTACTAGAACCAGGTTTTCGCACCCTAGGAGAGGGTGGGTAAGTCAAGAAAAGCTGTGTTCGACTTCAAAAATATCAAATCGCATATTACAAAACCCAGATCTATCAGTCCCTTCACATCCACGTGCACAATACCATATATAATCACAATAAATAACAGATACAGGACAATAAAGCAACTATTGCAGTGATTCTTGCCTAAAGTCTAATAAACAGATTCATATTAATTGTCAACGCAGCATAAGTACTTAACACAATTGCTGACGAAGCTCAATTTAGTATTATGCATAACATAACAGATCCAGATCACAATATAAACAAGTAACACAAGTAATCTCACATCTTAAATCGATGACACAGATTATACACCATCAGATATCACATATTCATAATTCCAATAGATTTAGATATTCAACATCCTTCCCCATTCATTAATCCTTCAAATCCTTTTACAATACCCAAAACCCAACCTATGCACACAACAGCAGGGTCCACACATAGCAGGACTGAGGATCTCCGTGCACACAACCAGCAGGATTCCTTTCCCCAAAAACCCAAAACAGATCTACTAATTCTCAATTTGCACCAATCTTAGTTCAATCTCTACCTTACAACTCAAAAAGGTTCAATTACTTATACTACTTTAGCCTACGCATCCAATGGTCTGCAAAACCTAGTTTGCGGACTCTTGGTCTACCCTTGACCCATTTACAATGCGTTAGGGGCTTTGACCCACCCAAAACCCCTACGTTAGACTAAATATAATTAAAAATATACAAAAATGGACCAGATTCGCAGCTTTTGTAGGAGACCCTGTTCCAAAAGGTTGCAAAGATTGTGTTCAAGTATGGGGTTGGTACAATGAGCTATAAGGATAGATTATGATATTCAAAGTGCAATTTTCTTGGCAAAGAACCTTGCTTATCATTCAAAGACAAAGCATATTGATGTTCAATATCAGTTTGTGAGGGATATGGTTGAGGACAAAAAGGTGTTACTGGTAAAGGTGGACACTTTGAAGAATGTTGCAAATGCATTGACGAAGTATGTGAGAGCTGAGAATTTTTCTTTGTGTAGAGAAACAATGGTGTTGCAGGGCTTGACTAATGACTAAGCTCTGTTGTGACCCCCTGTGTGGAATAGAAAACAACAAGTGGGAGAATGTTGGGTGTGTGTTATATTTTTTCCATGACTATTCACATGTGCGGGGGATTCATAGGGGGGGCATTAGCCCCCCATGTTCGTTGCGCCAGGCACAACAAGGGGGTCACAGGAGGGGGCGGTAGCCCCCCTACACGGGGTCCAGGGCAACGAGCCGGTAAATTTTTTTTGGTCCCTATAGTAGGTGGGAAGACCTACCTATGGATTTGTGCATGAGTTTTGCACATGTTTTTAGGCATGATGGTTTTATGCCCATTTTATTTTATAGATCCAGTCAAGGGAACTACGATTATGTTCTAACCCAATGTTAATGGATTGGGGTTTATGAATGCTTCGACATGTATATATATGTGTGTGTGTGTGTGTGTGTGTGTGTGTGTGTGTGTGTGTTGTAACATTGAAAGGAATATAATGAAAAATCAATCTTGTAGTCCTAGTTTTAGGATCTAGGGAAAAATATCTGTGTGTATTTGTTTTATGTTTTATGTTCTCGCCATTGTATATTTTCTATGTTAAGAATTCGTTTGCAGGTAATTTCTGTATAGGGTTAAAACCTACAAACACACTGAATTTTGCAGAGAACAAAGACATAACATGCAATTAGTAAAACAAAAAAATAATATGGTATGGAATATGGCATAGAGAAGAGGATATAGGGAATAATGCAGGAGTTGTACAGGAGTTACAATAGTAGAGGGAAACCAAAAAAAGGGGTAGGATCAGGAGTAACTCCAAATTCCAATTTTGATGTCTTTGCATTAATATAGAATATGACTATATAGAAGGAGAGGGAGACTATTGGGTTTCATATCCCAATGTATCTTCGTCTTCCATCTTATTTTATTTTTCTATTTACAATATTTACATAGGATTCCTAATCCCAAAGATTATGTGTTAACGAAATGGTTTTGTATATTAGTGTGCTTTGTCTTTGAATGGTAAGCTAGGTTTTTTACCAGGAATATTTCACTCTAACTGTCACAACTTATCCTTACCACTTATTTTCCAAAACGCATCCCTGAACACAACCTTTCCAACCATATGGATTCCTTGCTTGTTTGGGTGGTTTCCATGTATTCAATTTCCATTTTTTTATAGTGTCGTGACTGACTTCTTCTTACTCATCTAACTGATAAATTTGTTGAAATGATTGAAGACAAGCCCACTTTTCGACCTTCTCTTGTACAAATCATCAACTCAGTTGACATCAACAAATCCATCCACATATAATACTACATATATGAAACATTTTACTTTTTACTTGGAATAAACATAATTATTAGATTGGCTTCTCGCAAATACCAATCCTTGGATGTACGTGTCAAACTTCTAGTTTCACATCTTGGGTGATTTCTTTGGACAATAAATGGAATTCTTCAGCTTGCAGATTAGATTTTCTTTGTCCTTCATTACAAATCATTTAGGCTATTTCATGTAGATTTCTTATTCAAGGTCACCATGCAAAAGTGTAGTTTTTACATCCATTTTATCTATCTCCAAATCAAATTTTGCGACTAGAGATAATGTTACTCTAATGGAATTTAATGTTGTAACGAGAGAGGAAATATCACCGAATTTGGTTCCCTAGAATTGGGAATAACCTTTCGCTACTAGTCGAGCATAATTGGGAATAACATTTCGCTACTAGTCGAGCATTTTACATAACTTGTTGCCTTCAACTTCTTCTTGAATGCTCATTGTCAACCGACAAGTTTCTTTCCATTAGGTAGCTCTATTGAATCATATCACTCATTTTTATGCAAAGATTCTATATCGACCATGGCTTTTGACTATAGCTTAACATATGTAGAGTTTATTGCCTCCTTGGATGACTTGGGATCATCTTCAATGGAATATAATGCAAAAGTAGAATGGAAATCGGGTAGACTATACATTTCAGCTTGTTTCCTTTCTCAACTAGACCTCTTTAATATTAGAGTATGTTATTCCACCTCTTCGTTTGATTTAGTTGACTCATCTAGATAGTTTTCCTTCTTTTTCAAGTCAAATATCAGCTTTTGTGGTTCCTCCTTTAAAGCATCTTCAATCCTAGAAGTACAACTAACTTATCCAATGGTCACTGTGATATTTCCTGACTTGAAACTTTTGTGTAAATTTGTATTTATGGATTTGTATGACTGTGTCTTAACTTTAAAAGACTTATTTCAAAATAGTTTATTAATGTGATAAAATGATAAAAGTTGAATGTAAATCTTGGATTTAAAATGTTATTAATAAAATAGATATTCTGAAATGATGTTGAAATTACACCTGACTAGATGAGTTATGTCAAAAAGTAATTGTTGAATATTTATTACCACTCATTAAGTCCTAGGCATTTAATCTAAATTATTAAATTATTAATAATCATGGAAGTAATTTATCATTAACTTCCCTAAAATACAAGAAGTTGTCTTGGAAAGTGGGCAAATATTGATTACCACTCATTAAGTCTAGTTAGGAATTTAATATAAATTATTAAATTATTTATGATCATGGAAGTAATTGATCATTAACTTCCATAAAACATAGGAAGTAGTCTTGGAAAGTGGGGAAGTGGAGCTCATAAATGAGCTAGTAACTACCAACAACCTATTGGGTGAGGTGAAGGTAGTTACCAATTACCAACTAAATGGTAGAGAGGGTCATAAAATTTTGGTCACCTTTCTAAATAGAGGAATAACGCAGAGGTGATATACTGAGAAATCAAGAAAGGACAAAGTGAAATAGAATTGGTGACTTGCATTCGAAAGTAATCGGGGGATACTGTGAAGAAACCTTTCTAAATAGAGGAATAACGCAGAGGTGATATACTGAGAAATCAAGAAAGGACAAAGTGAAATAGAATTGGTGACTTGCATTCGAAAGTAATCGAGGGGATACTGTGAAGAAAAGTATCAAGGTTGGAAGGAGCCAGTTAATTTCTGTATCAGTTCCAGGCCTTAAAAATTTCAAGTCGATACCCTAAATTGTTATAATATGAATGATTTTTATCAGTGATTGGAAAACAGAAAATATCCTTTTTTAATTATTGACATGTTTGATTTTATATGCATTTGAGAATGCTTTAAATATTAGTACAAAATGCAATCTCTATAGTAAATAATGCGAAGGAGAATTTACTTTTTGTTTTATATATTTAGTGTATGCAAGAACAATAACTTATGTACAAAGGTATACATATTTGTTGAATAAAATATTGGCATGGTTAGTTTGTAAGTTGTGTTTATATGGACAAAATATACATGACTAAATATTGGTATAAATGTAAAATAAAAAATGTAATAATGTATATTTATGTATACATATATTTTATTAGTACAATATAAACACTATTGTAGAGTTTTCAATACTCAGTTTTTAAATCCTTTAGAATTTGTGAAAAATAAAGTTATATATATATATATATGTCCCTAGTATGACTGTAAATTATACAAGAAATAATAACAAATGATAAACACTGTATATTCAATTTTTTCAGCAAAAAAAAAAAGTATTCAATAAAACAAATTAGACATAAAAGTAAGAGAGAATTATATCATTGTATAAATAACTTAAATATAAAGATAAATTGAAGGCTTTATAAAGTCACATAAATTAATAACATAAATATCCTTTGTATATCATTAAAGAGAAAAATTGTTTTAATATCAGCATAGGTCTAGAATGACCCGAGTGAATGTCAAGTGACAGTCATTAGAGAAATTTTGAGGTTTAAAATGGGTCTCCCAAGGAATACTACAAAATAATAGTGGAAATAATAAAATAATATTAGATTACATCATCAAAATTTAGAGGGAAAAAAGAGAAATTACTTTTTCAACTCGTATTTTCAACTAATCTCCCTACGGTTTTACTCAAATTTTGAGCAGGAGCACTCATTGGATGCATAATTTAATTCCCCATCCAAGGAGTACCCATGTTGCATACTTTTGATGGGCCCTGCTACATGAAAAATGAGAAATACATGAAAAACGTGATTAAAATCATATTTTTCATGCATTTTTCATTTTTCTTGTAGCAAGGACCATCGAAAGTATGCAACATGTGTACTCCTTGGATGATGAATTAAATCCTGCATCCAACGAGTTCTCCCGATCAAAATTTGAGTAAAACCATAAAGAGATAAGTTAAAATTTGAAAAAATAGTTATTTTTATTTTTATTTTTTAATCTTTTTAGCTTTTTACTCCAAAAATAGTGAATCATCCCTTATGGTTGACATCATCATCTTGAATCTTATTTGTTCTTATAAAGTTTATTTTGATTGGACATATATTATTTTGAGACCCATTTTAGACCTCAAAATTTCTCTAATAAGTTTTGGGTTAAATAAAATACCCTTAAATTACAATACATTAACGAGCATGCCTTAAATTACAATACATTAACGAGCAAGCAAGTCTGAAGTACAAGATATCACCCAATAAAGAAAGATAAACCTAACAATGTCATCAATATAATAAACATTACAAACATGGGTCGTCACTGTAAAGATTACATTTTTTGTGAAATAAAACCATGAAGGCAATAATCTGAAACTCAAATATTTCTGAAATATGGGATAAATCTTCCCAACCATTCAAATACAAGAAAGGCTTAAAACCTTTTAGTGTAGACATGTGGAACAGTAGAAGTATCATTGAATGAAATAATTGAATAAGTCAACATTAACAACGAAAGACCCTGGTTTCTTTCTCTCACATACAAAATTCATGCTTAAGTAGATAAAAGAATCCAAGATTTCAGTTCATTAGATCTGGAAGAAGCTAAGAGTTCCCTATGATTCACGAGAACCTTAAATAGTCCCCCCAAAACAAAAAGCTTCAAAATATTATTTGAGAATGTCGATACCTGTAAGGAACAAGAAAAAATATATGAATTAGTCCTTATAATATAATATGTAAACAAATTAAAATAATCCATGTGAATGTAAGTAACATATGAAAGAGGGTTTTTTCCTGTAAAGGATTCATTCATTACAAAATTCAAGTTCCTATACAATATAGGCAGACTATATTAAATCTGGTAAATTTACTTAGTTACGATAAAAACCTAAAATGCAAAATAAAAGAGAGATTTAAATAAATTTATTGTGATACAGAGAGGGTTTGAAAAGCCTGTGTAAATTCCTACAATAAAAGCCGATATGGAAAATGAATATGTGAATTTGTATATATCCCATATACATATATAATTAAATTTAGAAGTTGTGTGAACCCACAATATGCAGAGGGTTATTGTTCGTATCCGACTTAAAAAATAGTCGAAAACCCAATTTTTAGAGGGAATTAAATCGTTTGAAGTAATAATAAATATCTACAGTCATACTGGAGGGTTAGGGTTTTTATAATTTGAAACAACCTGAACCCAATAATGGTATAAAAGGAAAGACAGCGAAGACAAAAATTAACTTAATAATAGAACACATTATCATACAAAAGATACATGGAATGTTGGATCCATTCTGGAAGAATTGGTAAAGCTAAGTTTTTGAGCTAAATAGGCCAAAACAATAGGAATGGTAGTTTGAAAAAACACCACAAGAAAAACACCTGGCACAATAACCCGTGAATGTACCTGCAAAATCCATCTGTGAGAAGAATAAATGTAACTGAAAAATATAATTGAAAATACAATATATATAGAGGAAACAAACTATTGCAATATAAAAAATGAAATCAAACCAAAAAAAACCCAAAAATTGAAATTCTCTTGTGTACAAGACCACTAAAATTTCTTCGAAAAATGTGTTAGGGTTTACAAACTTGCAACCCTGTAAGTTATGCTCAACTCACAAAATAATTTCGAAAGATAAACCCTAGGCCATAATCTAAATAAATTTAACTTGGAAAAATAATCTTGTACAATTGGTAAAGATGTCGAAACCAAGAATAGAACTTTGCAAGAAAAGCTCGACCAAGATATGGCCCAAACCTGAGATAATCCAACCACATATAAAACCTGCAAATAAAACATGCCAAGAAATCAAATCACGTCTAGAATGCTAGTAAGTTAAACGTTGAAAGAAATTTTGGCAAATAAGTGAGTATACCTTGAGAGTAAACGTGAATTGTGTTTGCAAGGAAACCTGTTAACTGCTTCGGAATAGACATAGGAATTAAACCATATATATCATCTGAGTTATCAAATGGGTAACAATATACACCAAATCCGAAGGAGTCAGAGCATTGTCCAGAGACCAAAGAGAAAATGATTTCACAAGTAGACATAAGTGCTAGTCAATGGGAATGACAAAACCCTAACAAAATAGTCATCGTTGTTTGCACAAAAAAAATCAATAACCCTCGATTGTAGGGTTAACTTTGTCCAAACCCTTGTGACATATAAACAAGAAAACACATGGCGCTGGATTAACTTGTCAAGTATTTTGAAATTTCCGGTCTTCGTAATATATACCACATGTATAACTTGTGCAATGGTTTTTCAATGTATAACAAGACCAGTTCAAAGGGTGAATACATACAATGCTATTGTAAAGGTCTATTAATGAGTAAGTTATATGTGGAACAAGATTCATAAGCGATGTTATACATATTTGATATTTGTAACAATAGGGATTGGGTTAACCAAATTAAAAAACTAAATATTTGTACATAATAGTAATATAAACATATTTTTAGGAAAGAAAATGAGGCATAGTATAATGGCGGGGAAAAATACAATATTAGGGAACTGTGAAATTGATATGAGATCACATACAATATTAGGAAAAGAAAATGAGGCATAGTATAATGGCGGGGAAAAATACAATATTAGGGAACTGTGAAATTGATATGAGATCACATACAATATTAGGAAAACTTATATAAGGCGCGAAGCCAACTTTTTGTAAGTAAAAATAAAATTAAAGTGTTAGTACTGTGTCCAACTACAAAAATGAAGTCAAGAAATTGTGTTTTGAGCCTTTATTGAATGAATGACTGAGAATAATTGATATAAATATATGTATCTTTTGGTGGACACAATTATATACCATTATGATAGAATTGGAAATAGAAAGAACAAAGTATAAACATGAATAAGATTTAATAGTAAAAAAAAAAGTATAGGTAAAAATTAATGTTCTCATAAAATACAATCACTGGGAATGATTATGTAGTTATGTTTCACAACAAGCGATAATTGTAAGACAAAAGGTAAATAAAGTATAAGTTATAATTAGTTTTAAAAAAAATTAGTATCTTAGTCGTATAATGAGGTTCCTTACAAGTGTTATCAGAGTTGTAGGTTATATCATTGGGCCTCTTATGGGTTCTAAACTGGAGCAATTACTTTATTGTGTCATGATCAAATAATCAAATAACTTACCCAGAAATCTTTCGATTATAATCACATGAGACATAACTTTGTTGATGTGTTTCGAACCAATCAGTGTGGTTCATCTTCAAGACAAGATGAGAGATTAGATCCAAACAATAGGCATAAATAGATGTAGAGAGGGCCAAACTAGCCGTTGGAATAATGTCTAATTTGACTAAGAGCTCTTCTCCTCGCTCCTCTCCTAGATCCTCGACGACCTGTGGGTATGGTCTCCCTAGAGAATTGGAAAAAGTTGAACAACTCACATCTTCTTCTTTTTCTAATGCTTCTTTACCTGTATTTCCATGCAATTTTTCATCTGGATTCTGTTTTAAGGATGAGCCTCTTCCCTTGGTGAGATACCCTTTATCCTGTTCTTGAAATTTCGCCTTTGCATTCGTGGCAAACGAGGGTTCCATGGCAGTCTCCAACTTTGACTAGCTTCCCATCCCTTCCTCATCTCTATCAAAGTGTCCCATGGCTTCCATCAACAATGTTTCCAACTCCGTTCGTGGTAAGGCGAGCATAGTCGGTGATAACCTCAACATAGATAGGTGTGGCAATTTTGATGATAATGATGTTAATGATAATAGTAAACATAACATCATTAACCTAGTTATTAATAATAATAATAATAGAAATAAGAAAAAAAATATTAATATCAAATATAATAATTATAACAATCTTAACAATAATAACATATATAATATGAATAGTAATAATAATAACAATATTAATTATGATAAATATTAGGACAACATTAATAAAAAGAATTGGGGTAATAACAATAAGAATGATAATTATAAATATGATGACAATACTATCAAGATTAACCTAAATAACAAGAAAAAAAACAACTCACACTACTAAATAATAATAATAACAAAGATGATTATGATAGCAGTAACACTTACAGGAATAACCTTATTTTTAATAAAAATAATAAAAATAATAACAATAATATTAATAATAATTATAAATATTATAACAACTTTAGCATAAATAACCTAGATATTATTAATAATAACAATAATAATATAATTAATAATAGGGATTACGACAACATGAGCAAGATTAATGGAAATAACATCAATAATGAAGACAACATTAACTTAAATAACCATAATAATAATAATAATAACAATAACAATAATAACCCAAACGATAATAATAATTATAATAATTTTTCTTGCTCCCCGTGTTCTAATAAGGTTGTTAATCTTTCTGATTTCTCTTTTGACCAACTGGTTTATAGTCTTTTGGAGAAAGGATTTAATTATGCCTTAGCTATGAGAAAGATCATGATTCATGATATCATTTATGACATCGAATATGGGATTAGGGACTTATCGAATGCCTCTAAGGACATTATTATAGAAGGTTGTGTACTCATCCCGAGAAAATCGAAGCCCCCTAAGAGAAACCTAAGTAAACCTGAGTTTGAGGCTCTTAAAACCTTGAAAAAT
This sequence comes from Pinus albicaulis, assembly GCA_034641835.2. NCBI lineage: Eukaryota > Viridiplantae > Streptophyta > Pinopsida > Pinales > Pinaceae > Pinus > Pinus albicaulis. The sequence goes on from CM076575.1 coordinate 1,807,138,410, forward strand.
AATAAGAATATTGTTGTTCTTAAAGACGACAAAGGAGGTGTTTCTGTGATCTTAAACAAAAATGATTACAGGAGGAAAATGTTAGATCACTTCGAGAATAGTGGGAGCTACAAGAAACTAGATAAAAATCCCCTTAAAAAGGTTTACAAAGTTGTCAATTTAGCCATTAAATCTAGCAACTCAGTTAGCTCCTTGAGTAAGAAGCTTATCGAAAATAATCCTCTTACTCCTAGGATCTATGGTCTGCCTAGGATCCACAAAGAGGGCACCTCCCTTCAGCCCATTGCTAATATCATAGGTGGTTCGACTTATCTTCTCGCTAAATTTTTATCCAATAAGCTTAAGCCTCTCATAGGTCATATCGCCTCCTTTGTCAAGGATTCTTCCTCTTTTTTTAATGAGTTAAAGGACGTTAAAATGGATATAGATGATAAACTAGTAAGTTTCGATGTTGTTTCTATTTACACCAATATCCACATTAATGAGGTTATTGATGTCATCGATCGCATTAAAAATCTAGATACTGGATCTGCCTCACCTCTACTTTATTTATTTTTTAGGGTGAATCTAATGAGCAAACCTGTGGTGTGGCCATGGGTTCCCCCATATCCCCGATAGTAGCTAATATTTTCATGGAGGCCTTTGAATCCAAGGCCCTTTCTTAAGCTATTTTCTAGCCAAATCTATGGAAGAGGTTTGTAGATGACACGTGCATCACGTGCATCATCTGGCCTCATGGAAAGGATAAGTTAGATCTCTTTTTCCATTTTTTTTTTCCCAAGAAAAAATCATAATTTTCATAGATAGAAAGAAAATTACATGTTGTATCATCTACATATACACTATGCAAAAAACTATGGTCTAACCATCAGACATATATGTTTGGAATAAGAAGGAAAATGAAATATTTACAAAACATTGAGCATGTCAACATAAATAGAGTCTAATATAAGTGTCCAAATATATGCAAAAAAATCGTCGATGATCGGATAGGCTGATCAAACGGCCCCAACTGCATTTTCCTCTTCAATGAAAGGTTTGTGGTAATATTGGTACTCTTCCTATCCATTCTGTTCAATAATAAACCATTGGCCCCATGGTAGTTGCGTGATTTCCTTGGAAAGGTAGTCAGAAACTTCGTTCCTTTCCCTGTAAATTTGAGCAAAAATAATGGCTTCAAAATGTGATTTAAGATTCATAACCTCATCTGGTAAACCTATGAGTGTGTGCACGTGACAGGGAGCAACATTGTTGAACCAATTAATCACAATTTTGGAATCCCCAAATATTCTCAAGGGAAAAAATAAGGAGTTTGAGGCTATTAAGTGTAGAATAGTTGTTGGTGCCTAGGCCTAATACCATTTTGATCTTGTATTGGTGAGTGTCTGAAAGGTGAAGGAAAACACCACCACCACAACTAGCAATGTTGGCTGCCCATCAAAGTATGCCCAAGGATAGGATTTATCAATGGATTATGGAATGAAGATTCTGCTATGGTCCTTGTTCTCATCATCACGGATCATATGGAATAATGAAGCAATGGTGTTGCATATAAATTTCCAGTTGATCGATGATTTTTTAAAGATGATAAGGTTGTGGGCTAGCCAGATACCCCAGCTCACCAAGAGATGAAGGTTCCTTATTTTCATAGAGGATACCGAGAGCCACTAGTTCTTCCAAGCCGATGTGAATGATTCTCCTTGCCAATTAATTCCAATGCCCAGTGCAGAAGAGGTCTGGCGCCAAACCATCCTGGTAATAGGGTAGCACAAGAAGAGGTGATCGATTTCCTTGGCCTACTCATTGCAAAAGAAACATCTGGATGGATCATGAAAAGATCAATTGGAAAGGTTATCTTCCGTGGGGGCACAATTAGTGAGAAAACACCACATAAATAGTCTAGCCTTTGGGGGTGCCTTCAACTTCCAGAGATGCCTCCACCACCACCTTAGATCATGGGGTTCTTGAGCCGATATTAAAAATACATAACCTTATTTAGGTGTATATTTTCCACGAGGGGTAAAAACCCATATAAGTTTGTCTTCCCTTTCATTTAATATGACATGGGATGCACTGAATGCTCTGACATAGTTGTTCCACTCCACACACCAAATATCATATATACCCAAATATTGTGAATATTTCCATGCCTACGAGAGCCTGGTGGTATTGGCCTCGCCTACAATATGAGACAAGGAGTGGATCACTACTTCCATAAGTGACTGCCTTAGTGCCAAAGGTAGTAAATGATACTGTCTTGTTGTAGCCGCTACAACACCACCCAAAATTTTGGGTATATTCGAAATTTTGGGTCCCCCTCTGCTTGCTTAGTCGTTAAAGTCTTTCACCCAACCTGCTGTCAGTGACATCCCGGCAACTTATCCCCAACCCCTCACAAGCTTTCTCACCGTCATGATCAGATGTTGTTGCTGCAATCATGCCATGTGAGGGATGGATCACCAGCATACGTCGAATAAGAACTTTCCGTGCATGCAGGATGTAAATTAACACCCCCCCTCGCCATGGGTCATTAAGCACATTATTTGAATACGTCTCTTATGTTCGTTGGCTTCATATAATTTATCTAGGGGCACTATTCTCAAAGAATAAATGTGAAATAATTAATGATTTTTTGTTTATACAGGTCAATCCCACAACTGATAAACTCATCAATGATTTTCATGGCACCGAGGGAAATAAGATTAAGCTCAACAACAAGGTCACAGCTGTGAACCATGACACTTTCATCCACATGCCCTGCTTAGGTGGATATGAGACATAAGGCCACCTTTGAAGACCATTGTCAAGGTAGATGAAAAGGGTGCACCCACAAGTGAGGTGGAGGAGCAAGTGACCAGTACTGTTAAAAGGAGGTTGGTGTAATACATGTCGAGCAGAGAAAGAAACTTTTATGTCACTGATGCAAAAAGCTTTCTTCACTAGTGCACACCAGATACGTAGAAATGCTCCATTTGGAAATGTCTGTACCGGATGCCATCTCGCATAAACCAAAAGCATTTGCTACGATCTAAGCTTACGTAGGGACTGGATGGAGTATTTTCTGAAGAAGTTTTGAAGATCCCGCACAAGACCAGCTCCATGTCGATGTATGCACACAAAGAAACATATTTCACCACTTCGACAAGTCTAGCCTGAAATATAGCCCGGTGAACAAAGCAGACTCAGAAGATTTCCCTAGAGAATGATAATCTCATTCAAGGTGTTCTCATGCCAGGCAGCAGTGCGAAAGCACACATGTTGGTGTGGCAAGCCAACGACAGAGTTTCAAATATGTGAACGCACCTTTGAGAAGCAACATTTATTAATCCTGAGCTACATAGTGTGGAATTATTTATGCTGCAAGGAGTACAACATGGGGGAATGAAAGAGCCTTAAAACCCTAGTCTCCTTGCTCTTACATATCCATAAAGTTTGTTTATGCGAGACCATAAGAGATGGAGAACTTCAAATTGAACCTAAAAGGTTATGTTTAAATGCATACACCTTTTGGTAGCCAGGCACATTGATGCATATGCAAATAAAGTCTTTGGAACCACAAGATAGAAAGGGTCAATATTAAAAGAGCCATCAATATGGTTTGAAAAAATGACTAGTCTACCATATGAAGCTGCATTGTTTTAAAAGAATAGTTTCTCAGGAAGGATATGCTTTCACTCTAAAATAGGAGGAATATTATTGGAGACTTCTCATCGACCTCACATTTCAAACGCATTCACAAGACATCCCAGCTTAGTTGCTGAGTAGCAGATGTCAAATCTCGATTTTTCAAAGCAAGAAGCATTCATATTATAAGATGGCGACCTTGGCATGAAAATTTTTATCCATTTGCGCTAACGATCTGAGGAAAAGCAAATGATAAACGTTATGTGATTAAATTAAGGCACGAAAGGGATAAAGACATATGGTTTCAAAATCATAAGACAGTTACAAATGGGCGCAAAATTTTTGATGGTGCAGTTTTAATCCACGTGGGTAGGTATATATGGTGGTCAACCTTATGTTTGAAACATGGCGCAGTACTGCATGGACACATTACATGGGCGCAAATGTTCGATGGTAGGTTTTCGACTTACGATAAATGTTTGAGAGAAAATACATATATGCAGCGGTCAAATTTTATGATTAAAACACGTACAAGTGGATGCAAGCGTTTCTATGATGGATTTTCAACCTGTGGAGCGGACATATATATATAATGGTCAAAGTTGAGGTTTAAAATAGAGGACAGAATGTTATAACAAATCTATAAAGACCGATGTCTGATAACTGCGGTGCGATGTGTCTGGTCCACGCTTCTGGCTGCAGTTTTGCTGGGCATTTTTTTGGTCGTTAGAGATGGCATGCTAACACCGTGCGTACACGTATTTCTCTGCGCATTAAGGATGGGGGGTATCGTAACGTATGGATTTTTGAGAAAACGAACGCTCTAGTGAACGAGCACAACGTCGACGTCTAATCTATGATTCTTCATTCTGTTGGTTTGCTCTCTTCATGCCTTTTCCTCATGGCTTTATATTTTACCAGACATCGTCCCACACGGGGTTTCTCCACGACAGTTTTTCTACGTAAAATTGGCGCATGATCTGCCATTCTACGTTATTTGAACTTGGACGAGACATACGCTTCACATCGGGAGGGGCCTCTTCACAACGTTCTCTTCCACAGAATGTCCAAGTACTCTCGAATACCAAAGCAGACGGTGGCCTTCAAGATTTATCATTTTAGGATGCAACGCAAAAAGCAACATAGATGCAAAGTCTTTGAGCATGACTGGCGTAGGATCGTGAGTGAAGATCGCAGTTTTTCTGGGTCGCTGGGTCACAACACATCCAAACCGAACAGCATGCGACTTGCCCAGAATCGCGACTATGTGACCCCCCATGAGGTCGCAGTCTTCCTCGGTCTCCAAGTCGCAGTAGATCCAAAGCAAACAGAATGCGACCTGCCCAGAATCGTGACTATGCGCCCCCCCATGAGGTTGCAGTCTTCCCTGGTCACCAAGTCGCAGCAGATCCAAAGCAAACAGAGTGCGACTTGCCCAGAATCGTGACTATGCGACCCCTGTGAGGTCGCAGTCCTCCTCAGTCGCTGGGTCACGTAAAAGAAAGGGAAAAACGATGTCTACCCAAATGAAGAGAGCTTCCAGCTCCCTCCAAAGGATGCGCAACTGGGCATTGCAATTACAAGTGGGTTGGTTTCAAGATCTAACAAGAGACTATTTTCTATGTCGGGGTAACTCTTGAAGAAGCTGGTTTCAGGTTCCCATGCGGCACATAACTCAGCAGACTGTAATTGTAGCCTTAAGCTTCCCAAAAGGCTTGCTGTTATGTATTCAAAAATAAGTGAGGACCCTACCAAGAAATAGTTAAAGGCAGAGAAATCTGTTTTACATTCATTAGCAGAGCCTCAAAAGAGGGAAGAAGCGAAATGCCCTACCCCTTCTGCTGGGGCATCAAGAGTACAGACTTGGATATGTCTTTCGAGTGGGGTATCCATTTTACCCTAACCTTTGGATTTCGCTATGATCATAGAGACTAATGATGATGCTTCTCTGTTTGAATCAAACACATATAGGGTTGGCATACTTCCTTTGATATTGGAAACGTTGAGAGGTTTTTATAAACATATATCATGACATTGTTTCGTTCCATGAAGCATTTGCATCCTTGTACCTCTATTGCATGAAATGGTCAAAGAAAACAAGATACCTGAGATTCTCCGATTGAAGATGACAAGTATTTCTCCTCTAATGAATGGGAAAATCGATGAGCATGAAGACCTACAGTGACCACTGAGAATGTGAATGAAGAAGCCCATGCCTATCAAGTAATTTAATCCAAGAATTGAAGAAAACCTCGTGCATGGGAAAGATTATGATCCTGACAGAGAAAGGGCACAGAGAAAGCTTACCCTAGCCATTCTCTCCGACGATTCAGTAGTTGACCACACAGGGGTCTAAGTTATTATTTTCATTCTTACAATTGATTAAAATGCCCTTAGCATTATTATTATTCAATCATGAAGACATGTGACCTGTGTTATTTTATTGCAGGAAGAACCTTTCTGTTTGCACATAAGAGCCAAGTTTTTCCCCAGCAAACAAAGGGACCTTTTCAAAACAAGTGGATGCTGGCGAACCTCCAAAGAACTCACTTTAAGTTCAAAGGCACCTAGCCCCGTCCACCGAAAGGAGGCCACAAGTCGCTGATCTTCCCAAGGTCGCAGGTCGCATATCTTCCAAGGTCGCAGGTCGCATATCTTCCAAGGTCGTAGGTCGCGGACTGCCCAAGGTCGCAGGTCGCATATCTGCCGAGGTCGCAGGTCGCAGATCGTGCAAGGTCACAAATCCAAGGAGGTCGCGAGGTCGCAAACCCAAGGAGGTCGCGAGGTCGCGAATCCAAGGAGGTCGCAAGGTCGTAAATCCAAGGAGGTCGCAGGTTGCAAATGGTCTGAGGTCGCGAGGTCGCAAATCCAAGGAGGTCGCAGGTCGCAGATTTGCTTGAGGTCGCAGGTCGCGAATTTCCCGAGGTCACAAGTCGCAAAGGTCGCCAGGTCGCTAAGTCGCATCCCCTACTAAATGCCCAACGACGTGACCCAGCGACCCGACGACTAAGTCACAAGGTAGCCCAACAGTCGGGAAAGCGAAAAGTCAGGGAATCCAAAGGGCAAGCTTTGCTCTATAAATGTTTCCTTCGGGAACTTAGAAAAGGCTTTTTGTTTGGGACTCGAGCTGAATATATTTTATTACTAGAGGATTATACATTTAAGCATGAATACAAGCATTTTGAAAAATCCCTTTGTGGATTTGGTGTTGTCTTATGTATGAGCACTGTTGAGTATTATATTTTTAGTTTCTGAACGTCTTTAGATTAAGGGAACTGTATCTTTAATTCATATCACAATTGCATAACAGTTTGCTGAGTATGTTAATGGTGGTTGAGATTATTTCACTTTCTTAACGAACACTGATGGATTTGTTTATTGGCATTTGTGTTATCATTTAAACTTTTAGGAAGTGAAGGGTGTTCTTGCCATGAGGAATTGTTTCCTTTGTGGTCAGAACAATTTACAAGCATGACCCTAATGAAGTGTTGTTAACAACACTTCCTTCGGTCTTCATGCTTTATTATTTCCTCTTGCTACTCACAGTGTTGTATGTAAATTTAATGCATCAATCATATGTCTTGTATCATTTGATTAGGTGTGTATCCACTGTTTTATAGAGTTTAAACGAGACCCAAAGAAAGGAGAAATCAGCGGTAGCCGGACCCACACCCCGGACGGGATCCCTATTCCAAATGGTTCAAGGTCTAATTGGGACCTTTTACCAAGGAGATTCCCTGTTGTTGGCCGAACAGATTTTCCCGTCAACATTTCCACACCCATACCAAGCATCAATGCCAATTAAAACCTTGGATCCTGAACCAATACACCAAACAAGGCCACATTTGATAATAGAAATAGATTTTGTGATGGAACGCTAGACAATGGAGAATCCAGGTCTGCATCAATTGGGTCCTCTGATCCATTCCAAAGTGGTCACTGGGGCAATATATTTTGGGCATGTAACCTCTTGCTAAATACTATTTGAATTTAATAGTTTCCACCCTATTTTTTGCGACCAAAGCAGTGGCGAATAAGTTTAAATATTTTAGTCCCCATCCTCCCCACTTTTTAGGCTTGGAAATCTTGTCCCATATTACCCATGAAAAATTCATTCCCTTCTGCTTCCCCCTCCAAAGGAACCTTCGACAAATCTGTTGAATTTTGGTTGTAACTCCCTTGGGGATCCGGGCTAATGCCATCCAGTATACCAGAATGGCCTCTAGGGTCGACTTGATGAGGACTAAGCGCCCTTATATTGATAATCATTTATGTTTCCATATATTTATGCTCCTTTCCACTTTTCAATAAGCCAATTCCAGTCTATAATTCTGTAATCATTAGGTTTAATTCGGAGTCCCAGATATTTGAGGCCATCCTCGATATCCCGATGGTCGAATTGAAACTGATGGAGGGAATTTTTTCATTCTTGGATGGAGCATATAACCATCATGATAGTTGATTTTTTGAGATTGGGAAACGTTCCTGTGGCTTTACAAAAGAAATTTAGAATCCTCTTGAAACCGTGGATTCCCCAATGGTGCCATCTAAAAAAATTAGAACATTATAAAAAAAAATAAGGTGAGTTAGATGTATGAATTCAGTAAATTTGACCCCAATTAAAATCTCATCTGACCTAACAGAGGAGATGAGCTTGTTCAACCCTTCCATGATCAATAGGAATAGTAACAGGGATAAACGACATCCCTGTCTAAGTCCTCTTCCCGCTTGAAAGAAATCAGATGCAACTCCATTAATAAGGATGCATTTGTGACGCAACACATAACCATTTTATGAAGGAGTGAGGGAAGCCAATATGACTAAGGATGAGCTGAATGTAGGTCCAACAGGCACAGTAGAAAACCTCGGCTAGGTCAATCTTGAGGATGGTGCTTTTGATGCTTTTGAGCTTGGTTGAATGCAGGGCTTCTTGGGTGGTACCAATGGCCTCATGAATTTTCCCTTGATGAAGGAATGCAAATTATTTCTTGGAGATGTAATGAGATAATATCGGCTTGATACAATTGGCTATAATATTGGCAATGATAATGTAAATGCAATTGCATAAAAAACAGGCCTGTAATCATTAAATTTCAAGGTATTATCGATTTTAGGGATGAAGGCAATGAAGGGAGAGTTGACCCCATCTTACTTCCTACTACCCACGGTTCTGCAATCATTAGGGGAATTTTGAGGTCTAAAATGGGCCTCATAAGAAAAATGTACAACAAAAGTAAACTTTATAACAACCAATAGGATTCAAGATGATGATGTCATCCATAATGGATGATTCGCCATTTTTGGAGTAAAAAAGTAAAAATATTAAAAAATAATAAAATAATAAAACTACTTTTTCAACTCTTATTTTAAACTTATCTACTTTTACTTCAAATTTTCGAAACAGATAAAATTTTCGAAACAGTATTTCTCGATGTGGAATTTAATATCCAAGGAGTGTTTCCATGTTGTATACCATGAACTCCTGTTTAAAATGAGAAATTACATAAAAAACGTGATTGTAATCACGCTTTTTATGTATTTCTCAAATTTTGTGTAGTAGATCCATCCGATCCATCGAAAAGTATGCAACATGGGTACTGATGGGGAATTAAATTCCGCATCCAACAAGTACTCCCGCTCGAAATTTGAGTAAAAAATTTGGGAGATAAGTTGAAAATATGAATTGAAAAAGTAGTTTTTTCATTTTTCCCTCTAAAATTTGATGATGTCATCAAATCTTATTAGATTGTTTCAACTATTATTTTATAATTTCCTTAGGAGGCCCATTTTAGACCTCAAAATTCCCCTAATGATTCAATGACCTTCAGTAGATCCATGCCCATGTCTTCAAAGAAGGTTAGATAAAATTCAATTGGCCAACCATCTGGACCTGGACTCTTATCTTTTTTGAACTATTTTAATAAATCTTCAATTTCCCCTAATGTAACAACATCATTGAGATTGTTAGTATCACCCTCCCCCACAGACCTAGGCATAGCACCTTTGTAATATTTTCCACCTAGGGATCTCTTCAAATTTGAGAGAAGTGTCTGATACCCATGTCTACAAGCTGATTGTGTATTTTGGCCATCCTTCCTACCTGATCCCGGAGCTCCCAGATGGTGTAGTTGCTCTTCCGACCCTTCGCACATTGCTGAAATAATTTTGTATTGTCATCACCCGCCTTGAGCCAAGTGGCCTTGCTTTTGAGTCTCTAGGTTTCCTCTCTTTTCCTTAGAAGTTTTATTTTTTCTAGTTTCCAATAGAATTAGGTGATTTTTTGTCTCACTGGATAGAAATCCCAGGAAATCTGAGCCAGTCAATCCAACTAACTTTTTCAATCTTCATATGTGTTTCTTCATCACGTATCCTTTTCTCCCTTACCCATTTGATTGTCTCGTCTTTAATTCTGATTATATTATTGGAAATGACCCTCGCTGACATGTTATTGGGATCATGGTGACAATGGATCCCAGAATCCTTAACAATTTTGTGGAATTCAAGTTCCTCCATCCATATGGAATTGAAATTTAAGGGTGAATGAGGTCTGCCATTCTCACTGAGGACTTCAAAGTATATGGGAGAGTGGTTAGAGATGCCCCCCACTTCCACCCATTGTCTAACCCTATCCACCCTATCCGTGAGCTTGGATTTGATCAGAAAATGGTCCAATCTGCGTGCAAGGGTTACTTCTGCGGTCCTTCTATTATTCCAAGTAGATAACTTCTTGGACATATCAATATCCAGTAAATCGACATTATCTATCATTTGCTCAAAGTATTCAGTCGGAGGATCAGGTAGTGCATTGGGCCCCCATGTTTCAACTTTCCCTATGGTGAATTTTAAATCTCCACCTATGATGATATGATCCTCCTGCATAAACGATGAGGCCATGAGCTTATCCCAGAATGAAATCCAGTTGTGGCATGGACCATATACATTTATCATCCGAAAGGGAGTATAAAATTCAGATGATATAATGTCAGCCCCTAAAATGCCTTCCCATCCTCACATGCTCTCCACTTTAATGGATAGGTTCTTGAAGCCGATGACACTTCCTCCTAATCTCCCTCTCACATCCAATGTTTGAAAGCTCCAGTCTGGGAGCAAGGAGGATAGAAATTTGTGAATAACCCCCCAATGTCTCTTATAGAAAAATGACATCCACTCTCTCTAAATCCAACAGTTTCCTAAGAGTTGTTCGTTTGTTAGGGCTGGCTAACCCTCAGTAATTAAAGGATAGACAAATCATTTATCTCCCATGCCAGAGGTGTCCTTTTATCTAAGAACCTAAGCAATTGAGGATTGTTTCCCGGAGGCCACCTCCATCCCAGCCCAAAGCATAGCTTTGGAAAGCGAGGAAGGTCGATCCCTCAAAAATTTCATATGCTTGATGGAGGGGTCATCACCTAATCTAAATGAGGGGATGGGTTTAGCATTAGCCAAGGATATAAGGTTATATCTATGGAAGGAGCTATTTCCCAAGTGCTCAGACTGTTTAGAGATGATAGATGCACCCACTAGAGTGATAGGGACAGGGTCCGAGGAGGATGGAGGGGCTGATGCAACAGGGCAGATAATGGGGTCGAGATTGAAAGAATTAAATTTTGATCTAGAATAATTAATATATATAATGGGATATTAAAAATGATAAAGAGAATAATTAATGGGAGGAGGGGTAGAGTTAGAAATACTCAGAATAGGCTCGGAACCTGCAGTATGTGAATGAGTAGCCCTAGCCAACGATTCCTGTGATGCAAACTAGATAGGCACCTTCCAAGAGTCCCTCAGAGTTCTCGACATAGTAGAAGGCATCTCATGTGTTGTATTTTATCCATCCACCTCTTGAGTTTGAGTCCCCACATGCACCTAAGCCTTGGGGGATTCTAATCTAGCCCCATTAATCAGAGGACTCTCCTTATATAAGTGACCGACCTCATGGCAGTGACGACAGTGGAAGGGAACCCCCTCGCAGTCCAATTTTTTCCACATTATGATATCCCTGTATTAGAGGGGATATATTTCCACCAAAACCTCACGTGTATCTAGGTGTACCAATATTCTAGCCATGGAAATATTACTGGTCTCCAAATATGACCTGTCGTGATCCAAATAGATCCCCAAGTCTTCTCCTATACATCTGAGAACATCCTCCATTCAGAATTAGAGGGGCAGGCCAGGTAAACAAACCCAGATGGGCCCAGATCCCATTTTTTCCTTATCTGGGTCGAAAATTGGATTCCAACACTTAAGCAGGACCGCGGTCATCTCAATGTGCCAGAATTTCAGGAGGACCCAATTGGCCATATCCGGGTGAGCGAATATGAGGGCGAACCATCCCCTATTCATGGTGAGCACTACTGGTAGTTGGTCCAAGATGTTCCCCAGAATCTCCAAAGTCTATTTTTAAGTCTGGCAATGGAGTAGTTTCTGCCTCTAACCCGTCCAACCAATACATTTTGTGATGTTTCCTCTGCTTGTGCCATGCTAATGCCTTCACCGAAGATCAATAATATGCCTTGTTCTTGGATCTTGGTAAATTTTGTCTTATTCCTTTTGGTCCTATGCATATTTTTATCTTGTGTGTGTCCAACTCCCTCTGGTTGAGTGTTGTCGGAGTCTAAATCCCTATTGTCTTTTGATAGGGGTATCTATTGGGTAATACCCTAAAAGAAGTGAGAGTTTTTTCTGGTAGAATAACTCCTTAGAATGTCATCCATGATGATGACATCTTTGTTTGAGTGTAACTCGAGATGTTCAAAACCAAAGGACTCATCCTGAGCACCACAAAAATACCCTGTTCCCACTGTAGTAGCACCCAACACCTCAGGTACTGTTTTTTCTCGATACCATATCCTAAGGACCGACAGAGATGGAATAGAAAAGGAGGGTGATGCTTGTGCCTCCGGGGTTATATAAGAAAAAAATCTCCATAATGAATGGATTAGTAACCACAAACCCTAACTGCCCATGTGATAACTCACCTACTTCCATGTCCCTAACCCCTAGTTCCACCTATGTCTTCGGGCCATTCATAACATACGGTGGAGGTCTAACTATCGGCTGATATGAGAAACTTGTCCATATCTGCGATGATTCAAGGGTATCGGAGGAGTATTCAACCTGTTCCTCATTCATGAATGAGATTCTAAAGAAAATGCAACCATAGCCAGTAAAAAATCCACCTCTAGAGGGTTCCGATAAAATCTCACCTTTGTCTGTAACCACGTGCCACTTTTGATGGGGTCTAAAGAAAATAAAACCTCTAATTATTTACCTGTATGTCGGATTGTCGGTTCTCGTGAAAGCCATGAGCACCCTCCAGCCAGTCAATCATTCCTTACTTCCTGTAGTGATCATTGAACTTCATGCCAAGTAGTGTAAACCATCTTCAAATCACCATTGATACAACCATGGCAAAGGTGTCGGCTAAGGTTTCACACCAGGGTTTCTTCCATTTTCCACTTCTCAAATCCCTATAATCTTTCTTGTAATCTATTATTATTATTCTATTTTTCCATCACCTTAATATAAATCCTGTTCCATTAATTTCACGATGGAATATGAGGTTAATGGAAGCCTTCCCTTCCTCGACGTTCTTATCTCAAGAAAGGAAGGCGGTTCTTTCTCCCATCAATTTTTTCGGAAGAAAAATCATATTGAGCAATATCTTCACGCTAACTTGCATCATTTCCCTGCTAATAAATTAGGCGTCCTCAACACCTTAGCCACTAAGGCATTGAGAATCTCTTATGAATCTCACCTTGAAGGAGAAAAGACCCACCTCCTGAATGTCTTTAGTAAGAATGGTTATAGCAGATCCTAGGACCTTAGAACTTTTCTTAAAGAAAAAAAAAGGTCCTAAGAATAAAAAAGAGCCTAAGGAAGGGTACGATGGAGTGCACCTTCCATTTATTTAGGGAACCAATGATAAGATCATTGGTATCCTTAAGAAACATAATGTTTCTTCGTATTTCAAACCCCTTAACACTATTCACAGATCTATTAAATCGGTTAAAGATCATGTGAAACCCAGCGATGGGAAGGGTGTCTACATCATTCCATGCTCCTGTGCCACTCCATACATTGGTGAAACTAGTCAGTTAATAAATCAAAGGATTTTTGAGTGTGCGACTGACATTAAGCATGGAAGATCCCACACCTTGGCCTTAGATGAGCATGCAGAAAATAATAACCATCATATCTACATTGAAGAGGCTAAGGTTATTGCTAGGATTGACCATTTTCATCACTGTAAGTTAAGGGAGGCCATGGAGATTTAGAAAATACCTATCAATCTCAATAGAGACGATGTTGGAATATTAGCAAGTGTTAGATCCCTGCCCTTTATTCCTAGTTGTTATTTTATTTATTTCCCACCCCCTTCCTCTTTCTTCTTTCTTATTTTTAATTGTTTATTAATCATTTAGAACTTAGGACCTTTATTTCGATTTAATTATTTTTTTCTTTGACCTTTGAACTCTTGTTTATATAATAAAACTTATATTTTAATCTAACTTTTTAATAACAAAATTTCCTCAATCTCAAAATTAGAATAATTATAAAATAGAAAATTTACAATATGTTGAAATTAATTATTAAAAATTATAAAAAAAATTAACAGATTTGAATTTTAAATTCAAAAAATTAATCAAAATTAATTAATTTATTATTTATTAAATTTTTTAAAAAAATCCTTCTTATTCAAATTAGTCGTTATTCCAACGACTAGTTTGGCCCTCTTTACATCTATTTATGCCTAATGTCCGGATCCAATCTCTCATCTTGTCCTGCTGATGAACCACACTGGTTGGCTCAAAATGCGTCGACAAAGTTATGTCTCATGTGATTATAACCGAAATATTTCTGGATAATTACTATCGATCACAAAACCTAAATTCAAATAATCCGAAGAACTATTAGGAACATTTAATGTATGGCTGAAGAAAAAAATGGATAAAATTCTATAGGGTCACCTAGAGGAGGTGAAGAGCCTAATATTGAAATTGGATTGATGGGAGGAGGAACCAGTGATATATATAGTTAGGAATTTGAAATATTACAAGTATTGTGTAGCTTGAAGGAATATTTATATAGTATAAAGGCCAATCAAGAAAAACTATCCAAAGCTAATGATGAGAAAGACGAAATTAATGACTACTTATTGAGGATGCTAGAAACGAATAGAGGCAATAAGAAAACAAGAGAAACACATAAGAAGATATCTAGAAGTGAATCCACTATTACAATTGATTTTATAGCTTATAGTGAAAGTAAGACCCTTGAGTTTGATGAAGGGAAAGAACAAAAATTTGAAAGTAGTACTTCAATGACAAAAAATAAAAGAACCACATCTCAGTTGCAAGGAGAATTAAAAAAGATTAGACATCCACAATTTGATGGAGAATCTGAAGGAGCAAAAGCATGGCTTCTAAATATGTAAAATTATTTCGAGGTCTACAATTATCTAAGAAATTTGAAGGCTATATTGGCTACATACCAGTTAATTGGTAAATAAGCCTTATGGTGGGAGGAAAAGAAATCCATAAAGATGGTCATAAGTAAAAATATGACATGGAAACTCTTTAAAAATGAATTTAAAAAGAAATATTTAACAAAAATATATTTTGATGAGAAGGCTAAAGAGTCTCATGAGTTAAGGCTAGGAAAATCCATTGTGGATGAATTTGTAATTAAGTTCATGAGTTTTTTGAGATATGTACCATATTTGAAAGAGGAAAAAGAAAAAATACAAAGGTTCATTATTTGTTTTCCTTTTTCATATAGAGAAAGGATTTAATTTGAAAATACAAAAACCATGGATGAGATTATAAGGAAGGAAAATTTGTGTTTTAATCAGAACAAACAGAAGAGTGGAAATTATAAGGGTTGTATGACCAAGAAAAATAAGTTAAATACTAAGAAAAAGGGTTTAATAAACATGGTTTTTCTAATACCTTTAAAGGTAACCAAGGAGGGTATTACAACATAACTATAAATCAACATGAAAATCTAGGACAAAATGGTGGACAAGGGGCAGGGGCATGATATAGGAATTTTGGTGAATAAAATAGACTACCAATCAAGTTTTGGTGCTACAATGAGAAACATTTGTGGAGGAGTTGTCCACAAAACCAAGTAAACAAAAAGGAAATAGTGAATAACCTGCAATAAGCATCTACAATAAATGATGTTGCTTGCAATATCCCAAGGATTAGTGTGGTGTTGGATGGGAGAAAAGTAGATCATTAGTCCACTATGGTGGAAATCCAAGGTAAAATTTCCAAGAAAAATGTCATAGTACTAATTGACCCTGGTTCTACTATAAGTTATATTTCCCCCACTGCAATTGAAAAGTAGGGACTTAAAAAGGAAAAACAAAGTAAGCCCTAGTTATTACAATTGGCCATAGGAAAAAAATGGAAGGTTATAGAAATAAGCAAAGATTGTTTATTAAATCTGAATGGAATGAACACTAATTTAAATTTGAACATTTTACATTTGGGGTCATATGATGTTCTTGTTGGGATGGATTGGTTGGAACCTCATAAGGTGATTAAATTTCTTAGAAAAGTATTTCACTTATCTTCATGATGAAGGAGATTACTATATAGTCAAATGAGTGTCAAGAGATATTTCAGTGAGGTAAGTTTTTGCCTTACAATTAAACAAATGTGCTCAGAAAGGTTGTCAAATGTTTGTAGTACAAATTGAATATCCTTTAAGTCACAAATAGAAACCATATTCAGAATACTACCCTATATTGGAGTAATATAAATACATCTTCACTGAATAAATATGAGGAATTCCTCCAAGGAGAGAGAGATATTTCACTATTTATCTCACTCCTAGAGAAGTTCTGGTATCCAAAGACACAAATAAAATGAATATTCCTGAGTTAATGGAGTTAAAAATTCCGTTGCAAGAGATGCTAGATAAGAAGTACATAAGGCCATAATGAATCTCCTTGGGGTGCACCAGTGTTATTCGTTAAGAAGAAAGATGAGACTCTTAGGCTATGTATAAATTATAGGAAGCTTGATAAAATTAACATAAAAAATAAATATCATTTTCCCTAGATTGATGAATTGTTTGACCAAATTCCAAGGAGATTCATTTTTCTCAAAAAATGATCTAAGATATAGATACCATTAGATTAGGATCAAGGATGAGGATATTCACAAAACGACCTTTAGGACAAGAAATGGACATTATGAGTTCGTGGTACTCCCATTTGGACTCACTAATAAACTAACCACTTTCATGCGCTTGAAGAATAGTGTGCTTTGTCATTTTCTTGACAAAATTTTCATTGTATTTATAGATGATATATTGTTATACTAAAAAATTAAAGAACATGATTAACACTTGCATATTTTTCTTCAAACACTTAACAAAAAATGAGTTGTATGTTAAGTTTAAAAAATGATCGTTTTACCAGAAACAGATTCATTATTTGGGAAATGTAGTATTTGAGGAAGGGATTTCTATGGACCCAAAAAAGATAAAAGCTATTTTTGAATGGCCAACTCCTAAAGATTTAGATGATATCACATCATTTATGGGAATTATAGCTTATTATAGAAGATTCATAAAAGGATTCTCTAGATTGGCATATCCAATTACTTATTTTCAAAAGAAGGGGAAAAAGTTTGAATGGAGTTTGAAGTGTCGGGATAGTTTTTAAAAATTAAAGCAACTATTAGCTACTGCTCCAATTATGAAATTAACTGACCCTAATAAATATTTTTTTATATGTACAAATGCCTGTAAAGAAGGTTTGAGAGGTGTTTTAATGCAAAAAAGCCATGTAATCAACTATGAATCTAGAAAACTATTATATCATGAGAATAACTATGCCACATATGACCTAGAACTAGAAAATATCACTCATGCTCTAAAGAAGTGGATGCATTGTCTCATAGGAAGAAGATTTCAACTAAAAATGGATAATGTTATTCTCAAATACATATTTGACCAGCCAAATCTGAATGGTAGGTAAGCAATATGGCTGAATTTCCTTATTGAATATGATTTTGAGATCACACACATTAGAGAAAAAGAAAACAAGATTGTGGAGACCTTGAATAGAAAATTAAATTAGATTTGCATCATTTTAGAAACTAGTTAGCAGACAAATCTGAAAGAAAATATTAAATCAACAAAACATTTTGATGAAGAATACATGCAAATTAAAAGAAAATTTCAGAAATCTAAACTGTTAGGTGAAGAGGAAATTGAGTTTTCAGTAAATAATGAGGATTTTCTAATGTACAAAGACAAAATTTACTTGCTTAATGATCCAAAACTAAAAAAAAATTCCTAGATGAATTTCACAAGAAACCAATAATTGGGCATCCTAGTTATCAAAAGTTAATAATTGTGTTGAGAAAGGATTTTTATTGACCTAGCATGAAAACTGAATCAATTAGATATGTAGCTAAATGCTTCGAGTGCCAAAAAGTTTAGGCTTCCCATCAACACCCAACAGGGCTATTACAACCTTTTCCCATTCCAGAATGGAAATGGGAAACAATATCAATAGATTTCATTATTGGGTTACCAAGGAATATGAGGCAACATGATTCTATCATGGTAGTAGTAGACAAAATTAGTAAATCTACAAACTTCATTCTTATTAATTCTACCTTCAAGGCCATTAACATAGTAGAAATATACATGAAGGAGATATTTAGACTCCATGGTATGCCCAAAACCGTGTTTCAGACTATGATGTCAAGTTCTTCTAAAGTTTGGAAGGTATTATTTGAAGGCATGGGAACAAAGTTAAATTTTAGCATAACCTATCATCCTCAAAATGATGGTCAAACATAATGAACCAATAATATCATAGAATATAAGTTAAGAATGTATGTTATGGACAAGCCAACTAAGTGGGAGGACTATCTCCACTTGGTTGAGTTTTCCTATAATAATGGATATCAAAATTATTTAAAGATGATCACCTTTGAGGTAATATATGGCATAAGATGAAAATTACCTCCAAGTTGGAACCATCCTGAAGATCAGTTAGTATTAGGACCATATATGTTAAAGGATGTGGAAGAAGTGTTTAAACGGGTCAAGCATAATGTGAAAAAAACTCAATATCAACAGAAGAGTTATGCAGGTTTGAAAAAAGTTCATAAAGAGTTCAATGTGTCGGATCATGTATACTTAAAATTGAAACAAAATAAAAGAACACTTAGACTTTGTAGTTGTTCCAAGTTATCACTTAGATATTGTGGACCTTTTGAGGTGTTAGCCAGAATTGGAATAATTTCCTATCAACTTGCTCTTCCAACAAATATAAAAATTCATAATGTATTTCATGTATCCTTATTAAATAAACATGTACATGACTCAACTCATATAATTTATTGGAATGTTGTATAGGCAGAGGGATAATTCCTAGGAGAGCCACTACGTATTCTATACCGAAGGGCAGCCATGCTCTGGAAGAGAGACATAGCTCAACTGAAAGTTCAATGGAAACATTTCAAACCATAAGAGGCGACTTGGGAGTTGGAGGATGGTTTTAAAGAAGTATATCCATCTCTATTTTAGCAATATAGAATGAGTTCTAGAGTTTATGAGCAAACACCGAGATCGTGTCAAATTCAAGTAGAGGAGGATGTGATATCCTCTCACTTGAACCTTTGGTGTAAATTTGTATTTATGGATTTATATGAAAATGTATTAATTTTAAAAGGCTTATTTGAAAATAATTTATCAGTGTGATAAAATGATAAAGTTTTAATGCAAATATTTTATAATGTTATTATTAAAATCAATATTTGGAATTGATGCTGAAATTACACCTAGCTAGATGAGTTATGGCTGCAAGTTAATTTTTCAATATTTATTACCACTCATTAAGTCATGGGAATTTAATATAAATGATTAAATTATTAATTATCATGGAATTAATTGATCATTAACTTCCCTAAAAGACAAGAATTTGTCTTGGAAAGTGGGGAAGTGGAACTCATAAATGAGCTAGTAACTACCTGCCACATGTTGGGTGGGGTGGAGGTAGTTACCAGCTGCCAAATAAATGGTAGAGAGAGTAATACACTTTTGGTAAACTTGCTGAATAGAGGAATCACATAGAGTTTATATGTAGAGAAAACAAGAAAGGAAAAAGTGAAAGAGAACTGGTGACTTGCAGTCAAAAGTGCGTAAGGGGATACTATGAAGAAAAGTGTGAAAAGTTAGGAGGAGCCAGTTAATTTCTGTATCAGTTCCAGGCCTTAAAATTTTCAAGTCAGTACCTAAAGTGTTATCATATGGATGATTTTTCTTATTGATTGGAAAAATGAAAATATGTTTTGCTAATTATTGACAAGTTTTATTTTATATGCATTTGAGTATGCTTTAAATATTAGTACAAAATGAAAGCTCTATAGTAGAAAATGCGACAGAAATTTTATTTTTTGTTATGTACATGTAGTGTATGCAAGAAAAATAAATTATGTATAATGGTATGCATATGTATTGAATGAAAGAATGGTTAGGCTAGTTTGTAAGTTGTGTTTATATGTACAAATATTGGTAGACAAAATGTAGTTGACTAAATACTAGTATAATTGTAAAATATAAAATTTAATAATGTATATATATATATATATATACATATACTACATTATTACAATATAAACACTTTTGTAGAGTCTTTAATACTCTATTTTGAAGTATTTATAATTTGTGAAAGAAAGTTATGTGTGTGTGGGTGTGTGTGTGTGTGTAAGTAAAATCCATATAGGGACTTATTGTAAACCAACAAAAATAAGCGAGGAGATGATATTCCTATAAGGATCGTAGGCCTAAAGATAAAAATTTATTAAACATGTCCCTAGTATCGCTGTAAATTATACAAGAAATAATAACAAATGATAAGCATTGTATATTCAGGTTTAATTTTATTCTTTTTTGTATTCAATAAAAAAAATTAACACAGAAAAGTAAGAGAGACTCTCTATCACTTTATAAATAACTTGAATATAAATATAAATGAAAGGAATTTATAAAGTCACAAAAATGAATAGCATAAATATCCTTTGTATATCATCAAAGAGAAAAAATATTTTAATAGCAACGTACGTTGAGAATAACCTCAGTAAATGTCAAGTGAGAGTAGTTCTGGGTTAAATAAAATACCCCCAAATTACAATACTTTAACATGCATGCCAGCCTAAAGTAATTTATTAAGGGAATTTTGAGGTCTAAAATGGGCCTCCTAAGGAAATGATAAAATAATAGTGGAAATAATAAATAATATTATATTACATCATCAAATTTTAGAGGGAAAAAATGAAAAAAGCTATTTTTTCAACTCGTATTTTCAACTTATCTCCATATGGGTTTACTCAAATTTCAAGCAGAAACACTCGTTGGATGTATAATTTGATTCCTCATCCAAGGAGTACCTATGTTTCATAATTTCGATTGACCTTCCTACATGAAAAACGTGATTGCAATCACGTTTTTTCATGTATTTCTCATCTTTTCGTGTAACAGTGTCCTTCAAAAGTATGCAATATGGGTACTCCTTGGATAAAGAATTAAATTTTGCATCAAATGAGTACTCCAACTCGAAATTTAAATAAAACCTTAGGGAGATAAGTTGAAAATACATGTTGAAATTTTTGTTTTATTGTTTTATTATTTAATCTTTTTACTTTTTTACTCCAAAAATAGTGAATCATCCCCCATGGTTGACATCATCATATTGAATCCTATTGGTTCTTATAGAGTTTACTTTGGTTGTACATTTTTCTTAGGAGGTTCATTTTAGACCTCAATATTCCCCTAATTCAAATATTCCCCAACAAGGGAAGAGAAATCTAAAAAAATCATCAATAATATAAACATTAAGACATGAGGAGTCATGTATAGATTACCTTTTTGGTCAAGTAGAACCATAAAGACAATAAATTGAAACTCAACTAAATCTGAAGTATGGGATAAATTTTCCCAACCATTCAAATACAATAAAGGCTTAAAGCCTTTTAGTGTAGACATCCAGAACATGAAGTATCACTGAAGAAAATATTTGAAAAAGAAGACATTAACAATTTAAGACCCTAACTTCTCGCTCTCGCATATAGAATTCATGCTTAAGTAAATAAAAGAATCCAAGGTTTTGGTTCATCTGAGTAGAGAGAGCCTTAAATATTCCCCTCGAAATAAAAAGTTTCAAAATATCACTTGAGAATGCCAATACGTGTAAGGAACATGAAAGAATATATGAATTAGTCCTTATAATAGAATATTTAAACAAATTAGAATAACCCATGTGAATGTAAGTAACATTTGAAAGATGGATTTACCTATAAAGGATTCCTTCATGAAGGAATCGAAGTTCATGTACAATATAGACAAACTATATTAAATTTTGTAAATTTACTTAGTTCAGATAAAAACCTAAAATGTAAAATAAAAGAGAGATTTAAATAAACAAATTATAATACAAAGAGGATTTGAAAACCCTATGTAAATTACCACAATAAAAAATGATAGAGGAAAATGAATATGTGAATATGTGAATATGTATATATCCTATTACTGCCTAAATCTACCTCAGGCTGAAGGAAGGCAGAGTCTAGGGTAACATCAAACCACGCTTAATCTGGTAGCTAGCCCTACCAGATCAGGAGAGGGCTCTCTCCGGGTCAATCTCAGCAAAAATAATCAATGAGGCTTGAGATGACTTGAAATAAAGGTTGATTTTAGGCTATGTATATATGTAAAAAGGTTGTATTTGATTTTGGGGGTTTTTGATGGAATCAAAGGGAAAGGCAGATTTTGGGTCCGGGAAATGATCAGTTTTGCAGAGGGCTGAAGGGGGCAAGGAAAGAAATTGTTTTGATGCTTCGAATTGAATGAAACGGATAGCTCAGACCGGTGAGGATTTGAAGAGGGAAAGAGGCTTTCAGGAATCCTCTTCAAACAGTTGAAAACATGAAAAATTAAACAAAAATCAAGGTAGAGCACTGCAAATCTAATGAATTCCACCTTTATTACTTGTTTGTTTAATTTAAGAAGAAAGGAGAAGGGGAATGATACACATTAAACTTTAGTAAAATTACAATCACAGAGAGAAATACACCATCAAAACATAGATCCACATGCATCCCAAGGAGTGCTGCAAACCCTAGTCTATTCCTTTGCCAAAATGAAGAGATGAAATGTAGAATGAAGCTCCAAGCAATCCCAAGTGTCCCACCCTGAAAATGACTGAGAAAATACAAGATATAGAGAAGCCTAACTCATCCCCATGCCTCTATGGGTCGAGCTCACTAGTTTAGGAGCTGTTTCAACAAGATCTAAACTAAGAACTGGAAAATAGGCAGTGGAACAGCTTGCCTCTATAAGATAGGAAACTGATTCATTCAGTTACATTTCACTTTTTGGTGAATGAATCTACTTGGATGAGTAAAAATGTGCCAAAATTATATCAAAGTCATGAAATTACATCAAGTTACATCAATATCTGTACATATGAGGGTAAAAAGTCAAACTGACCAAAACTAGGCGAAAATTTGAACTGCTGAGTGAAAATTAGGCCAAATTTCCCAATGCGTCGCGCCAAAAATCTCTATGCGTAGCGCCACTTTGAGGCTGATTTTGAGGGCCTTCAAGAAGTAAAAATTGAGTGTAGGATAGCTCTTTGGAAATATCTGCCTGTCTTTTTTCCGACCCAAGTGGAATTTCTAAATTTTTTTGTCATTTTCCCCTCCAAAAATCAAATCTCCCAACACTGCTTCCTGTGTGTCCAAAAAGTGGCAAAAAGGCCATTTTTAGGGTGTTTTTGACCCTTCAGGCAACCCAAAACTTGTAAAAATATTTAGGTAATGGGTTGGCATGAATAATTTTTGATGAAAAATCTAGGAATACAATTTTTTCTTCAACAGGAGCTGCCAATTATAAGCGCGCACCAAGTGGCGCTACACGTCGGGCAGGAAAATCTATGTTTAGGCCAAAAAAATCAAAATTTGCAAAATGTGTCCCAAATTTCTTGAAATTTGGGCTGAGTGTCCTCCATCATGCACTATGCTAGGCCAAGGAAGCTTTAGCCAAAATTTGAAGTCTATCTTGCCTTTTCCGACGCTTTAATGCCCTCTTCAACTTAGCCTTCAGGATCTTGATTCGTGCCTTGAAAACATGATTTCTTGCCCAATAATGATTTTCCATGTGCCTAAACATGTTCTTTTCCTTGTTGGCCTTCTCCAACAGCTTCTCCAAATGAATATTGACCCTTTCAAGCCAAGTTTCATGATCAGACTCAATCTCTTGCTCAATGGATGTCATCTCGGTTTGGCTCCTTTTGGCAACTGGCCAATTTTGCCTTCATGTTTTTGAGCGCCATGGATGAGTGGGACTAATGAAGGGAGGATTTGATGCTAGCTGTAGGATTTTAGGGAATGAAAGGGTTTAGGGGATGACATCTAGGGTTTGGGATGGCAATTAGTGTTTGGGGATATTTAACTAGGGTTTGGGATAGTGGGATTAGGGATTTAAGGTTAGTTGATTAGGGATATGGGAATTAAGGAATGAGTGGACGAAATGTAACCAAAAGGGAAAAATGAAGGAACAAATGAGTGAGGGAGTGAGAAATGGCTAGGAGTGGAATTGGTAGTAAGAAATGCAACTCATAAACCCTATGCAACTGCTTTTGGCAAGAAATGTAAAGAGGTAGGGTTTTGATTTTTTCTCATTAAATCACCATAAGCACCAAGAGAAATTCATTAATTGGTCATGGAGGGATGTTAAATTACTTGGGAAATGAAGAATTTAGAAATTTGAGAGCTTTGGTGGAATATTTGAATGGATTTTAGGCTTTTTAGCCCAATGCGTAGCGCCAGTTACAAAACTACACTGCAAACCACTACCCAATGCGTAGCGCCATCTCAATGCGTAGCACCTTTTTGCAGGAGGCTTTTGGAGGCCTTCATGGTGTCCAAATTGGGTACGGGATAGCTGGTTGGAAATATTATTGAGTCTGCTTTCCAGGCCAACTGGAATTTTTCAATTTGGAGTTCATTTACCCTGTCAAAAATCAAATCTCCCAAGACTGGTCAAAATGTGCAAAATGAGGCTGCCTCAAGGCAGAGTGCTGTTGTAGTCAATTTTGGAAGGTCTTCCTCAACTCCAAATTGAGCGCATGATAGCTCATTGGAAAGCTATTTGTGTCTAGTTATCATTTGAATAATCAAGAAAGTAATTTGGCCAACCAAGCTAGGAGAAATCTTGATTTTCCCAAGGTCACTTCAGAGGTGCATTAATTCTCCTGAGGCGACTGTATTTTTGACATTTCTCTAAAACCATGACACTTGTGTAAAAAGTGAAGGATTTTTTCTTCCTTGACCTATTTTTGACAAAAAAATCTCTCATTTTTCCCAAATTCATCTTTTATTGCTTGGAAACATCATTGGATAAAACCTATCCCGATGTGTGGAACAGAGGATTTGTCGAAATGAAGCGGAATGAAGGGGATAAGGGGCTTCTAAATTTTTGAGAAAATTTTTGGAAGTAGGGAGGGATGTTAGGAAGCAAGGGAAAGTTGAATTTAAGAAATTGAGTGAGGGACAAGGGTCCAAAAGGGAAAAACACAGGCCTAGCCTAGAAAATTGCCAAGTTGTAGCAAGAAACTAGGGTTTGTGTGAAAATGAGGAATTTGGGGGATCTCAGTGATGTGAAGTGTTTAATAAGGTACATTAAGGATAGGGGAAGGTGTATGAACATCAGGATACAAATTTTTCTGATGATTTGACCATCCAAGAGAAATTACCTTCAAAACCCTAGGAGAGGGAAATGAACCTTACCTAGGCACAACTGAAGCATGAACAAGGTGTAAAATGACCCATTGGAACCTGACATGATGATGAAAACCTCTGAATGATGGTACACTCAGCTGAATGGTGACATGGAACGACATTTGAACAACTTTGAAAAGAGTGAAAACAAACCCTAGACCTAATACCTAGTGACCAAATTTTACTTGAAGATTCACTGAAATGACAAAATTTGACCTTGACACCTTAAAATCACTTTGTAAGAGCATGTTTGATCACTGGAGGAAGGCTGCAAAGACTGACACTAACATATCCTATATACATATATAATTAAATTTAAAAGATTTAAATCCCTTAACATTGACTACAATATTAACCTTGTGCGAACCCATGATATGCATAAGGTTTCTCGTTGTTTGTGACGGGCTAAACAAATAGTTGAAAACCCAATTTTGAGTGGGAATCGAATCATTTCAAGTAATAAGAAATATCTACATTCATACTGGAGTATTAGGGTTTTCATAATTTGAAAAACCCTGAACCCAATAATGCTATAAAAGGAAATAGAGAGAAGACATAAATTAACTTACTAATAGAACAAGTTATCATACAAAAGATACCTGGAATGTTGGAGCCATTCTAGCAGAACTGGTAAATCTAAGTTTTTGAGCTAAAAATGCCAAACAAATAGGAATGGTAGTTCACAAAAACACCACAAGAAAAATACCTAACACAATAACCCTTGAATGTACCTACAAAATCCAACCATGAAAAGAATAAATGCAAATGAAAAATAGAATTTAAAATAGAGTATATAGAGAGGAAATAAACTATTTCCATCTAAAAAATGACACCAAATAGAAAAAAAAAACCCAGAAAATGAAATGTTCTCGTGTATAAGGACCACTAAAATTTCTTCATATAATGTGTTATGGTTTACATACTTGTAACTCTGTAAGTTAGGATCAACCCACAAAAGAATTCTAAAATATAAAACCTAGGTGATAATCTAGGTTCATGTGTCAATGGTAGGGTCATATAATTCATTTCTCATTACTTGGTCAAGGGAAATTTTGAATTTTTCTTGTTTAAATCTTACCCTAAGGTCTAAACCCACTCACTTTCAAGCTCCCTCATGTCACATCACTCATCATTTTCTGACTGGTTTCAATTTTCAAGATTTTTTTACCGAAAATTCCATTTTTGCCAAGAATCCCTACTTTCATAGCACATTCAATGTAAAATAGGCAGAAAATGCTACGAAACTGGCTAATAGTTTCGTAGCGAATGTGAAGCATTTTTCTGTTTTTTGGTTTGGAGCAGTCAACTTCAAAGGCGGTTTCTAAGCAACTGAAAATAAATTTTGGAAATATGAAAGAGGTTATTCTTCATAATAGACCTAGCTACAAACACCTCCCTTAGTTGTTTAAAATTCATTAGGAGGTGGCAGAAATGGATAAATTAAAATGTGCTACGAAATTGTTGTTACTAAACTGTCATGTACATGACTGTTTAGCAGTCAACTTCAAGCTTAGTTTCTGGCCAAATGCAAAAAAAAATTCAAATTATGAAAGAGGTTTATCTTCATCACAGCCCCAGTTACACAAAACTCTCTCATTTTTCTCACAGGTTTTATCAGTTGGGAGATACAAGGATTTAATTGAAGCCATATTTTCAGAAACAAAGTTTTCATGTTTTACACGTTTTTAAAATGTAGTTTCTAGAGAGCAGGAGATGTGTGTCAAAAAAAAAGGAGAGGTTTTTATTCAAGACATAATGGCCTACAAAAAACTCCTTTCGTTTCTCAAACTACATCATGGATTAGGAGATATAGGCTCTGTTCCAAGACCTATGTTTAGGAAAAAATAGGAAAAATCTACAAGGACGTCTCAAATAATGAAGAAGAAATGTCTCAAGGAAACTAAAATGAAATTTTTTTATGGATTGTATGGTTTGCAGATGATGACCACAGGGTACATTTTGAGTTTTTAGGAAACCAAAGTTTTCATTTGACAAATTTTATGAAAAATCTGCATACTCAGCCGATTCGTAGTGCCTCCAGGCTTAAAAAGCATAAAATCGCTACGAAACTGTTGTAGCTGCCTTTTTTGTTTCTTTTGATCAATTTTTAAGGTGTTAAAGGTTGATTTCAGAGCTGAAATTGCTATGAAATATGTGTTTAAGGGTGATTAAAATAATGCAAGAGGAAAGATTCAATTTTTTGGAGGACAAAAGCTTGTAATGGCAGCGCTACAGAAAGCATTGTGAAACTGTTGTATTTTTGTAGCGTAATACATTACATCCTTTTGAGCAGTTTTGAAGCGGGTTTTAGATCGCTGGAGTCTAGGAAAGAGTTATGGGACATGTTAGGCCAACTTTAAATAGCTAAGGACCATGAAATGAAGATTAAATGATAGTCATAATGTTCAAAGAAGGAAAAATATCCTATGCCTAAACAACAGGGTATTGTTTCCTATTTTTGTGGAGGTCAGCTAAGTGGTCATGAAGAACTGAATGCCATTATCCAAATTCGACCATGTGATGATGCACTTTTCAATGACATAATTTCAAATAGATAAGGTTGTTATAGATGGTAATAAGGATTTTGAGTCCTTTTTGAAATAGGACTATCAAGTAGGATAGGTGTCATTTTGTAATAAATTTCATGTTTTATGGTTATTCAAGGTGTCAATGGACAAAAATTCAATGTATCTAGCCTAGAGGTAGATCATCTAAGGATGTAAGAGGTCTATTAAAGGCCATTGGGTCAAATTTGTCAAGGGTTGGAAGATTTTTGGCAAAATAGCAGCTTATTGGAATGGACTTTTTCAGCTAATACAGAGATCTGTTACTTGAACAACTTGAGATTTTGAAGGAGGTTTTAGTGATTTCCTATTCTATTTATACCTCTTATGTATCTCACTTGCAGTGGTTTTCACTTATATTACTCAGAATCCATCTATGAGATGCTATGACTTCCTTTATATGTGAATTGACTGTGTATACTCATGTTTTATTTGTGTGTGTCCTACTTCTAGAAACTCGGAACAACCTCAAATTCCATGTCAAGTAACTCACTGAATCACTGAAAGTTTTAAATCCATAATCCAATGCCTACATACTGATATTATTTTCAATATACACTCATCAGGTTGGAGATTTTATCTCATAAGACTATTTGATTGTAAAGCTATTGGAGTGTCCACTATATACAGTACACAACTTTTCTTCACTTGAGATTCTTATTATATTTCAATGAGTTTTTATCCTATATTTTGAAAGGTTTTCTTCAATGTCTTAATTCTGATTACTCAAAACTCATGATTTTTCATGCTCCAACTTCCTTTAAGTATTAAGCCATGATTTATCTCTCTTAATAGTTTTTGTCGAATGTCTTGATGTCTCATTACTCAGAATTCATGTATCATACGCTCTAACTTACTTTGAACCTCAAGCTATTGAAAACATCCTGTTCTCTTTCATTGAAATATTTACAAGCCTCAACTTCCACAAGGAAAGCCTTGTTATTGATATTCCTTTCACTCACTCCATAGCCCAATGGTATTAAGCTCTGATCTTTTCAACCTACATTCATCATAACCAGTTTATTTTCTAAATAGAGTTAGCCATATATATCTTTATCCATATCATTAGCCCTTGAGAGAGCCCTCTTAGGCTAAGGAGGCTAAGCCTCACTCACAAGACTAGGTTTGAAATAGTTACATGAGATTATCTGATCAAGTAGCCTATCAGCAGGGAAAATTTTAAGGATGGAAAATTATTTTGAAGTTTAGAAAATTGGCGAATCACACTATTCCCTAATATGAAAAATATAAAATGTTTATTGATGTATTTGTAAAATTCTTCAAACTTATAATGATATTATATATCTTTTCTATATAATGTTGGCGATTTTTAAGGTAAAATAATTTGATATTTTAAAATTTGGGCGAATCACTTTTATAAAAAAATGGAGATTGGCGAATCTTTTTTTTGGAAAAACCACGGAAAATTAGCCCACTTGTGAATATTAGCCCCTAAAATTTTCCATGCCTATCAGGTCCAATTTTGCGATAACATTTTGGTGTGTCTGCTAGGATTCTGAAGATATACATCTCCCGAAAATTATGAAGCTGAACTCTTGAAGGTAGCAGGAGCTCAAAATCTATTCGAGGCTACAACTACCTTGGCGAATCCATTTTTGAAGAATTAAAAATGCATATATTCATGGTGATTCCACTGGACATATGAAGAGCTCAGATGCTACTGTTCTTGTTTCAAGATATGCATGTATATATTCTTCAGGAACTCATGGTTTCCCAAATCATTTTCCCAATGATGCATATTTTTTAAGGAATGGTCCAAAATTCAATGGAGAAGATTTGAGTTTGAATTTGAAGAATATATAAGATTTATGTGACTTTACTGAGCTTATTAGAGTCAAACATGAATATGTTTGCATCAAATTGTTCTATGATTCATTTCAAGGAAAATGTAAACAGTGGATTGAAAGGTTTCCTATCAAATCTATTCAGTCATTTGCAGATTTTTGGCTTATGTTTTTAGAAGAATGGATAGACAGAACAAATTTGGTGGAAGACTCTCCTTCTATTCAAGGCTTTAAACAATGGAATGATGATCATATTAATGAGGAAGTATATGAAAAATTTTCTTTGTCCTTGTATTCTTATCTAAAATCATTTGAATGCAAGTCAAAAGATAAGATTCAATTTTTGGATGAAGTTGCTAAGAACATTGAGATAGACATTGAAGTTTTACAAGGTCAAATTCAATCATATAGTCTGCATGATCATGATCAATATTTTCAAAATCTTTCCATTCCAGAACACAAAGAGAGGGTGTTGCTTCCTTTCTCTTTTGAGATTTAGGAAGAATACATTGTTTTTGAAAATAAGTTTGAACAACAGTTTGATAGCACACAACTAAAATCTTGTGTGGCTGAGAAAAGCATACAAGAGTTGTCCAAAGCTGCAGAATGTCATGAGAAGCATCAAATAGATCATGTCTTCTTTGATCCTATAGTTGTCTACATGGAAGAGTTCTACAGTCCAGATTGTCAATTATATTTTCATTATGAGGATCAAATCTATTTTATGTTTCCTTGGTCATTTCAGTATCATGCTTACTGTTGGTTCAAGTGTAGTCAATAGGTTCAAGTGTCAGATCATATCAATGACTAGCTTCATTGGAAGTTTCATGTTGCTTGAGTTAAAAATGGATATTGCAGTTGTTAGGGTAGGTGGGAGTGTGTGAATAAGCTCAAAGTTGACTGAGCATATTTTCAGTAGGTATAGATTTGGTTCTTTTGCAGTGATCATCAAGCTTGAGCCTGAGGTGAAGGACATAAGAGCTTGGTGAATTTTTCATAAATTTCAAAGTTTTTATTTCCAAGAAGATGGATAGCAGCACTGGAACTATTGGTTCTTTGTTGTACCACAAGGGCACACCATCCCAAGTGGAGCCACTATTATCACTCATAAAAATGAAGCATCAGTTGACAAAGTCCTAGAGGTTCATGTGTCAATGGTAGGGTCATATAATTCATTTCTCATTACTTGGTCAAGGGAAATTTTGATTTTTTCTTGTTTAAATATTACCCTAAGGTCTAAACCCACTCACTTTCAAACTCCCTCATGTCACATCACTCACCATTTTTTGACTAATTTCAATTTTAAATAATTTTGTACCGAAAATTCCATTTTAGCCAAGAATCCCTACTTTCGTAGCGCATTCAGTGCAAAATAGGCAGAAAACGCTACGAAACTGGCTAATAGTTTTGCAGCGAATGTGAAGCATTTCTCTGTTTTTTGGTTTGGAGCAGTAAAATTAAAAGGCGGTTTTTGAGCAACAGAAAATGAATTTTGGAAATATGAAAGTGGTTTTACTTCATAACAAACCAAAATACAAAAACCTCTCTCCATTTTTTCAAATTCATTGGGAGGAGGCAGAAATTGATAAATTAAAATGCACTACGAAACTGTTGTTACTAAACTATCATGTACATGACTGTTTAGCAGTCAACTTCAAGTTCAGTTTCTGGATAAATTAAAAAAAAATTGGAATTATGAAAGAGGTTTTTCTTCATCACAGCCCCAGCTACAAAAACCTCTCTCAATTTTCTCACAGATTGTATCAGTTGGGAGATATAAGGATTTCATTGAAGCCCTATTTTCAGAAATAGATTTTTCCTGTTTTACACATGTTTTGAAAATGCAGTTTCTGGACAGCAAGAGATGTGTTTCAAAAAACCAAGAGAGGTTTTATTCAATACATAATTTCCTACAAAAACCTCCTTCATTTTATCAAACAGAATCATGGAAGAGGAGATATAGGCTCTGATCCAAGACCTATTTTAAGGAAAATACAGGAAAAATCTGCAAGGATGTCTTAAATAATGAAGAAGAAATGCCTCAAGGAAACTAAAATGAAGTTGGTTTATGGTTTGTATGGTTTGAAAATGATGTTTTTAGGAAACCACAATTTTCATTTGAAAAATTTTATGAAAAATATGCATACTCAGCAGTTTCGTATCGCCTCCAGGCTTAAAAAGCAGAAAATTGCTACGAAACAGCTGTCACTGCCTTTTTTTGTTTCTCTTGACCCGTTTTTAAGGTGCTAAAGGGTGATTTAAGAGCTGAAATTGCTATGAAAGATGTGTTGAAGGGTGATTAAAATAATTCAAGAGGAAAGAGTCAAGTTTTTGGAGGACAAAGGCTTGTAATGGCAGCGCTACGAAACTGCTGTATATTCGTAGCGTAATACATTACATCCTTTTTAGCAATTTTGAAGCAGGTTTTAGACAGTTGGAAGCTAGGAAAGAGTTATGGGACCTGTTAGGCTAACTTTCAATAGCTAAGGACCACGAAATGAAGATTAAATGATAGTGAGAATGTTCAAAGAAGGAAAAATATCCTATGCTTAAAAAACAGGGTATTGTTTCCTATTTTGTGGAGGTCAGCTAAGTGGTCATGAAGAACTGAATTCCATTATCCAAATTCAATCATGTGATGATGCACTTGTCAATGATGTAATTTCAAATAGATAAGGTTTTTATAGATGGTAATAAGGAGTTTGAGTCCTTTTTGAAATAAGATTGTCAAGTAGGATAGGTGTCTTTTTGTATTAAATTTCATGTTTTATGGTTATGCAAGGTGTCTCTGTATAGAAATTCGATGTATATAGCCTAGAGGAAGATCATCTAAGGATGTAAGAGGTCTATTAAAGGCCATTGAGTCGAGTTTTTCAAGGGTTGGAATATTTTTGGAAAAATAGCAGCTTATTGTAATGGACTGTTTCAGCTAATACATAGATCTGTTACTTGAACAAATTAAGATTCTGAAGGAGTTTTTAGTGATTTCCTATTATATTTGTACCTCTTATGTATCTCACTTGTAGTGATTTTCACTTATATTACTCAAAGTCCATCTATGAGATGCTCTGACTTCCTTTATATGTGAATTGACTATTTATACTCATGTTTTATTTGTGTGTGTCCTACTTCTAGAAACTCTGAACAACCTCAACTTCCATGTCAAGTAACTCACTGAATCACTGAAAGTTTTGAATCCATAAGCCAAT
The DNA here is from genome assembly GCA_034641835.2 of Pinus albicaulis. Classification (NCBI taxonomy): domain Eukaryota; kingdom Viridiplantae; phylum Streptophyta; class Pinopsida; order Pinales; family Pinaceae; genus Pinus; species Pinus albicaulis. The sequence continues at coordinate 1,807,171,430 of CM076575.1, forward strand.
GCCTACATACTGATATTATTTTCAATCTACACTCATCAGGTTGGAAATGTTATCTCATAAGACTATTTGATTGTAAAGCTATTGGAGTGTCTATTATATACAGTAACAACACAACTTTTCTTCACCTTAGATTCTTATTATATTTCAATGAGTTTTTATCCTATATTTTGAAAGGTTTTATTCAATTTCTTAATGCTTATTACTCAAGACTCATGATTTTTCATGCTCCGACTTTCTTTAAGTGTTAAGCCATTATTTATCTCTCTTAATAGTTTTCTTCCAATGTCTTGATGTCTCATTACTCAGAATTTGTGTATCATACGCTCTAACTTCCTTTGAACCTCAAGCTATTGAAAACCTCCTGTATGTCTTGCCCTTTCATTGAAATGTTTACAAGCCTCAGCTTCCACAAGGAAAGCCTTATTATTGAGATTCCTTTCACTCACTCCATAGCCCAATGGTATTAAGCTCTGATCTTTTCAACCTACATTCATCATAACCAGTTTATTTCCTAAATAGAGTTAGCCAACTATATCTTTATCCATATCATTAACCCTTGAGAGAGCCCTCTTAGGCTGAGGAGGCTAAGCCTCAATCACACGATTAGGTTTGAAATAGTTACATGAGATTGTCTAATCAAGCAGCCTATCAGATTCTGTGATAACATTTTGGTGCGTCTGCCGGGAGTCTAAAGATATACATCTCCCGAAAATTATGAAGCTGAACTCTTGAAGGTAGCAGGAGCTCAAAACCTGTTCGAGGCTGAAACTACCTTGGCGAATCCATTTTGGAAGAATTCAAAATTCATATATTCATGGTGATTCCACTGCACATATGAAGAGTTCAGATGCTTCCATTCTTGTTTCAAGGTATGCATGTATATATTTTTCAGGAATTCATGGTTTCCCAAATCATTTTCCCATGGATGCATATTTTTTAAGGAATGGTCCAAAATTCAATGGAGAGTATTTGAGTTTGACTTTGAAGCATATATCAGATTTCTGTGACTTTACTGAGCTTCTTAGAGTCAAACATGAAGATGTTTGCATCATATTTTTCTATGATTCATTTCAAGGAAAATGTAAACAGTGGATTGAAAGGTTTCCTATCAGGTATATTAAGTCATTTGCATATTTTTGGCTTATGTTTTTAGAAGAATGGATAGATAGAACAGAGTTGGTGGCAGACTCTCCTTCAATTCAAGGCTTTAAACAATGGAATGATGATCATATAAATGAGGAAGTAGATGAAAATTTTTCTTTTTCCTTGTCTTCTTATCTAAAATCATTTGAATGCAAGTCAAAAGATAAGATTCAATTTTTGGATGAAGTTGCTAAGAACATTGAGAAAGACATTGAAGTTTTACAAGGCCAAATTCAATCATATAGTCTTTATGATCATGATCATTATTTTCAAAAGCTTTCCATGCCAGAACACAAAGAGAGGGTGTTGCTTCCTTTCTCTTTTGAGATTGAGGAAGAGTACACTATTTTTGAAAATCAGTTTGAACAATAGTTTGATAGCACACAACTGAAATCTATTGTGGCTAAGCAAAGCATACATGAGTTGTCCAAAGTTGCAGAATGTCATCAGAAGCATCAAATAGATCATGTCTTCTTTGATCCTATAGCTGACTACATGGAAGAGTTCTACAGTCTAGATTGTCAATTATATTTTCATTATGAGGATCAGATCTATTTTATGTTGCCTTGGTCATTTCAGTATCATGCTTACTGTTGGTTCAAGTGTAGTCAACAGGTTCAAGTGTCAGATCAGATCAATGATTGGCTTCAATGGAAGTTTCATGTTGCTTGAGTTAAAAATGGAGATTGCAGTTGTTAGGGTAGGTAGGAGTGTGTGAATAAGCTCAAAGTTGACTGAGAATCTTTTCAGTAGGTACAGATTTGGTTCTTTTGCAATGATCATCAAGCTTGAGCCCAAGGTGAAGGCCATAATATCTTGGTGAAGTTTTCATAAATTTCAGAGTTTTTATTTCCAAGAAGATGGATAGCAGCACTGGAACTACTGGTTCTTTGGTGTACCACAGGGGCACACCATCCCAAGTGGAGCCATTGTTATCACTCATAAAAATGAAGCATCAGTTGACAAAGTCCTAGAGGTTCATGTGTCAATGGTAGGGTCATATAATTCATTTCTTATTAGTTGGTCAAGGGAAAGTTTGATTTTTTCTTGTTTAAATCTTACCCTAAGGTCTAAACCCACTCACTTTCAACCTCCCTCATGTCACATCACTCATCATTTTCTAGACTGATTTCAATTTTCAATATTTTTGTACCGAAAATTCCATTTTAGCCAAGAATCCCTACTTTCGTAGCGCATTCAATGTAAAATAGGCAGAAAATGATACAAAACTGGCTATGTAATGTCCCAAATTTTATGGGTATTAATTTTTGCTAAAAGGATGAATAAAATGGGTAGGGGACCCATTCTTTGCATCATTGGAGAATAAAAATCCTCTAAATATAAAAGAGGATCATATTGGAGCTGGAATTCACACCTCCATGTGTGAAAGGAGGTTTTTGCATACATGCTTGACCAAGGTTGACCAAGTCAAACTGCGTTGGCATGAGTTGGAAAGCACTATGTGGGACAACGTAGGAGGGAAGATTCTAGAGAAGAGGAGACCCTAATTCGAAATAGGGTCCATGGAGGGAAAGCTCATTGTATAAAAGAGAAGCAAGGTAGCCATTGTGGACATCTTTTTATCATTTTTACATCCAAGTCTTGGAGACTTGTTGCTGCCTCTTGTTGTTCAATAGAGCTGCAGTGCCTTCGGGCACGAGGGAGTCCTGTTTAGGAATTCCTCTCCTTCTTGAGTAGCTCATGAACTATTTCACTCCATTCCCCATATTCTGGAATTTAGGCCATAGCTTCAACCATCTACATCAACACAGTTTCTGCAGCAGATATTGTGCAGTGTTGCTGGGTGTTGCTGGGGAGGTTTCCACACACCATCCGGAGCTTGTTTTTTAGTGGAGAGAGGTTATATCCATTGGGAGGTCATCAAAGGAGGTTTATGAGTATATCCCATCATCTTTGGCATCAGGCCAATCACATTCCATCTTTGGCAGTGCAGTCCCTCTCTTAGACAACGTTTTTCTGAGTGAGTATTTGTTGTGAGGGATTAGCAGATTTTGGAGGGGAAGTCTTGGGTGAAAGGATCAGCCTTTCACTTCAGATTTCTATTGGAGAAGGGTTATTCATTTGTTGCAACCATTTCAGCCTTCTCCATGTATTTCCAGTTCTTGAGTAGCTGCTACCCAGCTACTCCGGTATTCTTGCAAAATGCCATTTTTTATATATTTCAGCCAATCCTTTTAGAGGATTGATGTTATGTATTTTCAGGGGTTGAGATCTTGCTCCCCCTTCTTATATGAGCTCATATTGTCATATATTTATATATTCATTATTTATGCAGCATTTCCTCTCTATAACTGCGCAGTCATGGCCTAGGGCTTTATTTATCCAGCAATGTACTTCACATTTTCATGTACAGGTTTCTTGAAGCTTCTAGTGCCTTTCTTGAGTGAACATTTACTCAAGGATTTGTATTCTTATTTGCTGCTATGATCTAATATGATGGCCATTTATTTCTCCGACATTTTATGTGCTCATGGATCCACTGCTATTTTCCATTAGATGTATTTGCTTATTGTTGTAGCTCTATCCTGAGACATTCTCAATAGAGTAGCTTTTCCTAATAGGAAATTTCACATAGCTATAGACAGAGTCTGTGAAGGGGCAGGTAGCCTCTGGATCTCACCCTCTCTTTAGAGGTGACATATCAGGAAAATTCCCCGACAGTCTATCTTTGGAATAGACTTGTGATATTTCTGAAAAAGGGATATTACAGTGGTATCAGAGCATGATCTCTGGCACTGCCTGTGAGATCAAGCTTTTAGAGAACTAAAGAGAAGAGTAAGAAGCAACTATTTTGGCTCAGCCTGTGGATTTTAGATCCACCCAGAAAATATGAAGAAGAGGAGAACAAAGATGGAGAGGATGAGGTTACTCTCATCCATTTTTCAGGTAAAAAAGGAGCCTCTCCAAAGGGGTTCAACCAATGGGAAAGAAAGGTGTAGTGAAACTCCAAGAGGGTTTCCAGATGAGAAAAGCTGTAGTGAAACCTCTAAATGGTTTCAAGAGGTAGGAGAAGATGAAAGCACTTCCTATGCCCATGAAGGAAGTGAAGAATATGGAGGGCAACAAGAGGGAGTGGGTAGATGGCCAGATGAGGAGGAGCATCCTTATCCATCTGAGGGGACTTCTACCAATGATGTCCAATTCATGGAGGAGCAACCCCCCATATCAATAGTTGGATCAACCAAAAAATCAGAGAGAGAGACTCTTGTAGCCATACAAGATGTCTCAAAGATCCACAAAGTTATGCAAAAATTTCCATGCAGTGATATTTTAGAAAAGGTCATAAGAGGCTTGGGAAATTTTCATTCACATGGCCCAGGATCAAAACTTCATGCTGATAAAGAGGAGCAAGGTTATACAACGCTGTACAAGAGGGGTTTGATCCAAGAAGGGATCAACACTCATTCCTTTGCACCCTTATTGAGTTGCATGCAGCATGAGGAGTTATGGTGCAAGGATTTGGAGAGCATCATGCATGATGTGCCATCTCCTAAGGATGTCTTGTCCTTAACACTCTTGGATTCTTGTAGATTCAAGAGTTTGATTGATGAGAGGCTTTTCCTGGAAATTGTTCAAGGGGTTACATCTCAACATCCCATGAGGTGTAAGGAGGGACACTTGCTTTGGGATAATGGCAGTCTTCATTGGGAAGATGCCAAAGGAGAGAAGGATTGGGGACAACCATACCTTGATGGAGGAGAGCGGGTGGAGAGAAAGAGGCTTGTGATCCACTTGCATATCTATGACACAGGGAAGCAAGAGGCAAAGCTGAGCTGGCTACTCAGGAGAGAGTTTGGCCATCTTGAGACATGTCCTTTTCTCAAGGGTATGAGGATGGGAGGAGATCGACAGGATACTTTAATAATGGGACAACAAGGAGTGTGGATGCAATATGATGGTAGGGTCATTTTGTTTCCACCACATACGATGAGTGATGGAGGTGTGAAGGGGCAGCAAGGATACTTGTTGCTTCGGAGGATTGGGAGAGAGCAAGGGCAATATTGCTCTCCTGCTTGGCATAGTGTTGCAAGAGTGAAGTATGGCAATATCATGGTGCAAGAGGTGTTTTCATCATGGAGGAGACCCCTCCTATATGGAAACATTATGGATAATATCTTTGACAAGCTACATGTCAAAGAATGGAGCTTGATATGGATGATATCCTATGTGTATAGGCCAACATCGTTATCTCTTTGGAGCAGTAACTGATGGATGAAGTGTGCCCAGCGGAGGTGTGGTGGTTCCATAACCCACAGGTCCCAGGATCATTTCATCATGGTTGCACTTGATGAGGAGAGAGGAGGTGAGATGGATGAGGTAGTAGATGAAGTCATCTATCACTATGCTACATTCTTCTTGACTTGGATTCCCAAGCATGAGAAGAAGGATATTCTTGCAGCACCTAGTTCATTCCTCTTCTTGGGAGCATGCCAAACAACTATGGAGGATTCATTCATGGATCCATACATCATGTTACTCCCAGAATATGGTAATAATTCTATTTTTACATTGGATGATTTATATACTCTTACCATTATCTTGCAGTGCATGGCTCTACCAAAGGGCAAGCTGACCAGATTGCTCCCCGGGCAAAGTTGGGCACAATTATATGATGGAGGCAGCCATCTTTCACATGGCCTATGGCAGATTTTTTTCCATTGCATACATGTTCAGCTAATTTGCATTATCAGTCATGAGTCACAAAGCATTTTTCCATGTAAATTTCTGAAGCAGCAACTTGGGAAACTGCGCTGCCACTATTGGGGAAGTTGTTGGTACTTCATTGCATCACATGAAACCTTCAACATTTTCCTCATTTTGTTGCTGATCATGACTCCCCTTGCTGATGTGGATCTGATTTACATTGGGTGCATTATTGGAAGGATGATACATGAGTGGGGAGTGTCCTTAAAGGGGAAGGATTCCCACATTTTCTGCATTTCATGTTCTAAAAGGAACACGAGAAAAACTATGGCCACTACAGCTAAGAAATTGTTCTCTCTTGATGTGGGCCATAAGTATGATAATAATTCATTGTATAATCATGGGAAAGTGACCAAATATGACTTGTATGTTCAGCTGATCCATTCAGCTATTTACTTTCTAATAGTGGATGTGAGAATTCTCACCACTAGTCATTTAGCAGCATACTACTTGCCATGCAGTTTTCTGAAGGAGAACTGGATGAGATTACGTTGTGTCCTTTTGAGACCTTGTTTGTATCATAAAGCAGCATGCAAAGCCTACAAAAAAAATCTCATTTGGACATTCTATGATTATCATGTCCTCTTCATCATGGGAGAAATGTTTTGGGGCAGCTTGTTCTTCAATGTTGAAGGAGGAATCCTTGGTGGATTGCTCTACATTTTGCCACTTGAGGGTAATAAATTTGCAGCCCATGAAAAGCACAGGCTCTGCACTATTCATAAGTGGAGAGGAGGACAGCATGGGATAGGCCTTCTTGCCTATCATGTTCAGTCATTCAACCCACCTACACTTTTGGAGCCAAAGGTGGAGGAAACTTTTCATGAGTTACCATGCGGGATGGTGACTCATTCCATATGGATGATAGCTTGGGGTTGAGGTTTCACATTGGGGAAGAGGAATTCCCATACATCCTGCACTCCATGCCTTGATAATACCTCTAGACCACACATGGTTGTCTCTTTGAGCACTTTCCTTCTCACGATCTTGGTCATTTGGGGTGTTTCACCAAATGCTAGTCTATATGCTTGGAAGAGGCACTATGGAGTTTCATGGATGAGATGGCATCATATTCTTTGGAGGATTCCACCATATGTTGATGCTACCAGGAGGAGGTAAGGAGATTCACTCAGTTCTTTCCTTGCAGTTGCTTGAGGACAAGCAACATTTGGGAGGGGAGGACTGTAATGTTCCAAAATTTTCATGCATAAATTGGAACATTAATTTTTTCTTATATTGCATAGTAGGTGAATAAAAAGGAAGATGGGACCTCTTAACATGAATAAAACCATTCCTAATGTGAAAAGGGGGACCTTTGAGCAGCTTATTTTTCACCTCCTAGTGTGAAAAGGGCCAATTGTATGAGGACAAGGTCAAGTTGACCAAGTCAACTAGCGCAGCCTAAGGAGGAGTAGCTTGCCTAAGAAAACAACTCAGTTTTGGAGGGAAGGGATTCAAATGAAGATGAAAACCCTAAGAGGTGGGACCCAAGGTGAGGGAGCTCACAACTTCATAAGGAGGAGAAGGGCAGCATTATGGGGCTAGCTTGTGTATTTCGATTTCATGTCTGCTTAGACATTTTCTGCAAACTCCTGCTGCTCAGTAGAGTTTGGAGGAATTCCTGTTTAGGAATTCCTTCTCCTTCATTGAGTGATCTCCTGAAGGGGTTGTGCTTCATTTCTCCCACATATGGATTGTAGGCCAAGAATTTCTCACATTTATAGCGTTATTTCTGTAGCAGAGGATGTTGTGTTGCTGGGTAGTGCAGTGGGAGGGTTGTTTCATCTACTCTTGTGCATTTCTATTTAGTGGAGGGAGTTTCTCTTGCATTGAGGGAGTTGTATAGGATATTTCAGAGCTGATTTCAGATCTTGGCATGTGGCCAACTCATGTTCCATCCATTACAGTGCATTTCACTGGGTAAACTGCGTTATTTTTGTGAGAGCAGCAGCTGTGGGGTTTGATCCCTTGCTTGAGGGCTTGTTCTTTGGAGAAAGGGACAAAACTTCTCCCAAAAAGCTCTATATTCTATTCCTCTTCTGTATTTTCATATTTCAGACATATTTATGTTCAGTGTTGCACTTACTGCATTTTCCAGCTACATATATTTGCAGATCTGCACTTGTACACTTTGTATTCCCATGAGCCCCCTTGTGGGTGATCTTTATTGTGTATAAAGAGGAAAGGAATCACATTTTCTTAGCCATTGGATGCTTTCTCATTTCAGATATGATATGTCACTTATTTACCATAGAAACCCTACTAGGAATAACATTGTTCTGGTTTCATTATTTTCTGTATGTGCTAGACTTTGGGGTTTTGAGCTAGATTGAGGCATATTGTTTTGGGAGATCTATTTATATGAGCTAGATTCATTTGTTTTACCTATGATTCTGTAATTGAGTAATATATTGAGTCATCTAAGGGACCTCAGTCCCATTTCTCACTTATACAACGTTATTTTCTGGAGACAGCTATTTTGTGCTTACATGTTGCTGCCATTTTCAGCTAGTTCACTATGGGAGATCTGAATAACCTTCTTAAGGTTATTTATTTGAGCTTACATTTTGCAAGGAGGTTGAAATATATATGTTCTAAGGCATTCCAGCAGTGGGGAACATTAATTTTTTCTTATATTGCATAGTAGGTGAATAAAAAGGAAGAGGGGACCTCTTAACATGAATAAAACCCTTCATAATGTGAAAAGGGGGACCTTTGAGCAGCTTATTTTGCACCTCCTAGTGTGAAAAGGGCCAATTGTATGAGGACAAGGTCAAGTTGACCAAGTCAACCAGCGCAGCCTAAGGAGGAGTAGCTTGCCTAAGAAGACAATGCATTTTTGGAGGGAAGGGATTCAAATGAAGATGAAAACCCTAAGAGGTGGGACCCAAGGTGAGGGAGCTCACAACTTCATAAGGAGGAGAAGGGCAACATTGTGGGGTTAGCTTGTGTATTTCGATTTCATGTCTGCTTATAAATTTTCTGCAAACTCCTGCTGCTCAGCAGAGTTTGGAGGAATTCTTGTTTAGGAATTCCTTCTCCTTCATTGAGTGATCGTAGATCCAACCAATACACCAAAATCTTGAACTTTTAGTGAGGGCGGCATCCCAGGGTGTTAAGGATGGGCCTAACCCCACCGGAGCATCTGAGGGCGGGGGCCAGTTGCGCAACACCCCTTATTACATAGAATCAGACACATGGCTGTGGTCCCTACTCACACACGGGATATTACAACCCACCATGCTCCACGAGTCTAGACCTCAAGACCTCGGCTTTGATACCACGTTGGTCCAACCACTACACCAAAAGCTCGAACTGTTAGTGAGGGCGACATCCTAGGGTGTTAAGGGTGGGCCTAACCCCACCGGAGCATCTGAGGGCGAGAGCCATTTGCGCAACACCTCTCATTACATAGACCCAGACATGTGGCTATGGGCCCTACCCACACACGGGATATTACAGGCTAATAGTTTCGTAGCAATTGTGAAGCATTTCTTTGTTTTCCGGTTTGGAGCAGTAAAATTCAAAGGCAATTTTTGAGCAATAGAAAATGAATTTTAGAAATCTAAAAGAGGTTTTTCTTCATAACAGACCTAAATACAAAAAAATCTCTCCATTTTTTCAAATTCATTAGGATGTGGCAGAAATTGATAAATTAAAATGCGCTACGAAACCGTTGTTACTAAACTGTCCTGTACATGATTGTTTAGCAGTCAACTTCAAGTTAAATTTATAGCTAAATTAAAAAATTTTTTGGAATTATGAAAGAGGTTTGTCTTCATAACAGCCCTATATACAAAAACCTCTCTCAATTTTCTCACAGATTGTATCAGTTGGGAGATACAAGGATTTCATTGAAGCCCTATTTTCAAAAACAGAGTTTTCATGTTTTACACATGTTTTTAAAATGCAGTTTCTAGACAACAGGAGATGTGTTTAAAAAATACAAGAGAGATTGGTATTCAAGACATAATGGCCTACAAAAACCTCCTTAATTTTCTCAAACTACATCATGGAAGAGGAGATATAGGCTCTGTTCCAAGACTTAATTTTTAGGAAAAAACAAGAAAAATCTGCAAGGATGTCTTAAATAATGAATAAGAAATTCCTCAAGGGACCTAAAATAAAGTTGGTTTATGGTTTGTATGGTTTTCAGATGATTTTTTTAGGCAACCACATTTTTCATTTGACAAATTTTATGAAAAATATGCATACTCAGCAGTTTCGTAGCGCCTCTAGGCTTAAAAACCAGAAAAGCGCTACGACACTGCTGTAACTGCATTTTTTGTTTCTTTTGATCATTTTTAAGGTGTTAAAGGCTGAGTTAAGAGCTCAAATTGCTATGAAAGATTTTTTTAAGGGTGATTAAAATAATTCAAGAGGAAAGAGTCAAGTTTTTGGAGGACAAGGGCTTTTAATGGCAGCGCTACAAAAAGCGTTATGAAACTGTTGTATTTTCATAGTGTAATACATTACATCCTTTTGAGCAGTTTTGAAGTGGGTTTTAGAAATATGGAGGCTTGGAAAGAGTTATGGGACATGTTAATCCAACTTTCAATAGCTAAGGACCAGGAAATGAAGATTAAATGATAGTCAGAATTTTCAAAGAAGGAAAAATATCCTATGCCTAAAAAACAAGGTATTGTTTCCTATTTTTTTGGAAGTCAGCTAAGTGGTCATGAAGAACTGAATGCCATTATCCAAATTTGACCATGTGATGATGCACTTTTTAATGATGTAATTTCAAATAGATAATTTTTTTATATATAGTAATAAGGAGTTTGAGTCCTTTCTGAAATAGGACTGTCAAGTAGGATAGGTGTCTTTTTGTAATAAATTTCATGTTTTATGGTTATGCAAGGTGTCAGTGGACAGAAATTCAAGGTATCTAGCTAGAGGCGGATCATCTAACGATGTAAGAGTTCTATGAAATTCCATTGGGTTGAATTTGTCAAGGGTTGGAATATTTTTGGCAAAATAGCAGCTTATTGTAATGGATTGTTTCAGCTAAATCAGAGATCTGTTACTTGAACAACTTGAGATTATGAAGGGGATTTCAGTTCTTTCCTATTCTATGTGTACCTCTTATGTATCTCACTTGCAGTGGTTTTCACTTATATTACTCAAAATTCATCTATGAGATGCTTTGACTTCCTTTATATGTGAATTGATTGTTTATAGTCATGTTTTATTTGCGTGTGTCCTACTTCTAGAAACTCTGAACAACCTAAACTTCCATGTCAAGTAACTCACTAAATCACTGAAAGTTTTGACTCCATAAGCCAATGCCTACATAATGATATTATTTTCAATCTACACTCATCAGGTTGGAGATGTTATCTCAGAATACTATTTGATTATAAATCTATTGGAGTTTCTGCTATATACGGTAACAACACCTGAGATTCTTATTATATTTCAATGAGTTTTTGTCCTATATTTTGAAATTTTTTCTTCAATGTCTTAATTCTTATTCCTCAAAACTCATGATTGTTCATGCTCTGACTTCCTTTAAGTATTAAGCCATGATTTATCTCTCTTAATAGTTTTCTTCCAATGTCTTGATGTCTCATTACTCAAAATTCGTGTATCATACGCTCTGACTTCCTTTGAACCTCAAGCTATTGAAAACCTCCTGTATGTCTTGCTCTTTCATTGAAATATTTACAAGCCTCAACTTTCACAAGGAAAGCCTTGTTATTGAGATCCCTTTCACTCACTCCATAGCCCAATGGTATTAAGCTCTGATCTTTTCAACCTACATTCATCATAACCAGTTTATTTCCTAAATAGAGTTAGCCATCTATATCTTTATCCATATCATTAACTCTTGAGATAGCCCTCTCAAGCTGAGGAGGCTAAGCCTCAGTCACAAGATTAGGTTTGAAATAGTTACATGAGATTGTCTGATCAAGCAGCGTATCAGGTCCAATTTTGTGATAATAGATGCCAAAACCAAAAATTTAAATTTGCAAGAAAAACTCGCCCAAGATATGGTCTATACCTGAGATAATCTAGCCACACACAAAAATTGCAAATAAAACATGCTAAGAAGTCAAATCATATGTTTGGAATGCTAGTAAGTTAAATGTGTTATGCATCCAACTCACAAAATAAAATAAAAGATAGATCAATGACTTAAAAATTAACCTCTTTGAGGGGAAAACCTCCTTTACATTACATAAATGAACAATTCTTGGATGATTCAAATGACCAAAACATCCTTTCTATATATAGGAGTATAAGGGGTCACAATATAATCAAAGCTGACATAACAATATAATGTAAGGGCACAACAATAACAATAGTGGGCTTATATGGGGAATAATAATAAAAATATGAGGACTACATGGGTACAACAATAACAATAAAGGGGATACACTAATAATAACAATAAGGGGATACAATATTATTATAGGGACCTAACATGCCCCTCTCCTTCAAAAAATTTATGTCCTCAACACTTGAGTAGTTCTATATGCTTATGTATAAAATCATCATCCTCCCATATGGAATCTTCAACGAGTAAGTTCTTCCACTTGATGAGATACTACGAAATTGATCGATTTCGTAGCTTTCGAGTTCTTGTTTCCGTGACTACTTTAGGTTCCAACATGAATTTTTCCCTCCTAGTCAAGTTCTAGAAATATTGTTTGAACTGGGAGCTTGTCTCCTATAACCTTCTTTAAGCATGAAACATGGAAAATTGGGTGCACTCAAGAGGATGCAAGAAGCTCCAATTTGTATGCCATAGTACCAAGCTTTTGCAATACCTTATAAGGACCATGATACTTCTTTGGTGATAATTCATTATCCTTCTTATCTTTCTTGAGTGAAATTTGTTTGTATGGTTGTAGTCATAAAAAAACTCAGTCACCTATATCAACAATTATTTTTTTGTGATGTTGATATTCTTATTGTTTCATTCGATTCTGCTCCAAAGTGAGGTCATCCTTTAATACTTGGATAAGTTGTTGTTGATGCTTGATGTGATCTTCCACTGCTTGAACCTTAGAATTTTATCTTAAAGATGATGTGATGGACGGTGGATGATATCCATAAAGTACCATAAATGGGGTTATTTTTGTTGTAGAATGGAAGGAAGTGTTATACCACCATTCAGCCAAAGGTAACCACATGACCCATTTTGTCTGTTTATGAGATAGAAAGCAATGAAGATATCCTTCCAAACATTTTTTCAGTATCTCAGTTGTCCCTTCAGATTGAGGATGATAAGATGAACTATGATCTAAGTGAGTATCCAGACAAGAAAATATTCCGTCCAAAAATTTATATTGAAAATGGGATCTCTGTCGCTTACAATAATCTTTGGGTTTCCATGTAGATTTTGAGTTGTTTCCATAAATGCAATAGCAACTATACTGAATTTAAATGGATGTGATAATGCACAAAAGTGTTCATACTTGATAAGTCTATCAACTACCACCATGATGAAACTATTTCCTTTGGACTTGGGTAAAACTGTGATAAAATACATTGAAACCTCCTCCCAATGTTGACTTGTAATGTATAAGGGTTGTAACAAACCCGGGGTGTTAATTGTCTTAACTTTATTTTTTTGGAAAACCAAACATTATGCCACAAAATTTTGAATATCAGATTTAAGGCCATCCCAAAAAAATTCCTTATTAACCCTGTAGTAAGTTTTTAAAATACTAAGTGCCCTCCTAAGGGAGAGGTGTGAAATTCCAAAAGAATCTTTTGTTCGAGTTGAGAATTCTTACAATGATATAAGCAATATTTGTACCATAATGAATCATTTTTCCAGCTAAATATATCATATGTACTGGGATCTTGCTACAACTTCTAAATGATTTCCCACACTTCTTCGTCATTATTCCATTCATCCCTTGCTTCGATTATCCAATCTGGTTGGATAATAGAAATGGAAAAAAGCAATGCTTCCACATCCTTATCCATGCTTGAGAGTGCATCTGCAACAACATTTTCTTCCCTTTTTTGTATATGATTTCAAAGTCATAACCCAACATCTTTGTGTCCTATTTTTGCTTCTCTTCTGAATAAAATCTTTGTTATAAAAATTATTTAAGACTATCATGATCCGTTTTTACCTTGAAGTGTATTCCCATTAGGTAAGGTCACCATTGCTTAAGTGCATGTAGTATTGCCAACATTTCCTTCTCATAAATAGGTTTTTGTAAATAATTTCCTTTGATTGGAAAACTTTAAAAATAATTTGGTTCTCCTTCTTGCATTAAGACAACACCAATTCAATTTCTTGATGCATCACATTCCACAATAAAGGTTTCTGTGAATTCTAGCGTAGCTACGACTGATGCTTGGCACATTTCCTCTTTAAGACATTCAAAGGCCTTAGTTACTTCTCGAGTCCAAGAAAATGCATATTTCTTCATTAATGTTGTTAGAGGTGCTTCTATTCTCCCATAATTCTTAAAAAACTTGCAATAATACCATGTCAACCCAAGAAGTCCTCGTATATGCTTAAGGGTTGTGGGGATTTTCCATTCCTTAATGGATTTAATTTTGTTAGGGTCTACCTTAACACCCTCATGAGATACAATATGACCCAGATATTCCACCTCCTGTACTCCAAAGAAACATCTGGAGGTTTTTGCATATAATTTTTTCTCCTCCAATAGTTTGAGCACTCTATCAACATGTTGAACATGGTCCTTCAAAGACTTGTTGTATATTAGTATATCATCAAAAAATACTAACACAAATTTTCGAAGGAAGGGTTTGAAAATTGAATTCATCAAACCTTGAAATGTATAAGGTGCATTGGTAAGGCCAAAAGGCATGAACAAAAATTCATAATGACCCTCCTGAGTTCTAAATGTTGTTTTTGGAATGTCTCCAGTCTTCATTCTTATTTTATGATATCCTGAACGAAGACCCAACTTGGTGAAGTAAATTGATCCATTTAATTCATCCAATAATTCATCAATGACAGTAATGGGAAATTTATCTTTAATAATGAGCTTGTTGAGCTCCCTATAATCCAGACACATGCACCATGATCCATCCTTCTTGTACACCAATACTACTGGAACAAAGAAAGAACTTTGACTAGGTTGAATTACACCAGTCTCTAGCATTTCTGCAACCATACATTCAATCTCACTCTTTTGGGCATAAGGATATATGTAAGGCTTGATGTTTGGAGGAAAACTTCCTGGAATCAAATGAATAAAATTATCATGATCACGAATAGGTGGGAGGCCTTTGGGAGTCTAAAAAACCTTGGAATAATTTTCCAAGACTTTTTGGAGATCTAGAGAAGTAGATGATTTCAATTTTTGAATCTCTAATGAGCATAATTGTGCAATTACGCCTCGTTGTTATTTCTTCAGAAGCTTTGGCATGACATTAGAGATGATTATCTTTCCCGGTTTCCCTGTGATACCCCATAATTCAACTTCCTTTCCTTCTCAAAAATATTTCAAGAAAAGTTCTTGAAAAGTAAAATCTATAGTCCCCAAAGATTGTAACCATTGGTCTCCTAGTACAACATCAAAACCACCCATTGGAATAGAAAGCATTGGACTATTCAATACATATTACCCCATGGTTATCTTGATATTATGGCACTTTCTAGAGAAATCTATAGTTCCTCCATTTACAACCATCACTTGACACTCTAGTGTTGGATATAGGAAGAAATTAAATTCCTTGATTATCTTAGAGTGAATAAAATTATTGGTACTAACTGTATCAATCAACACTACTAGATTTTTATTCTTGATATATCCTTCTATATTGAGAGTTTTATGAGTGGTAATTCCTACCAATGCATTACAAGATATGGTCGGATTCATTTTGTCTTTCTCTGAGGTTGCTTCCTGGTGTATACCCTCATATTTTTATATTTCTTGTTCCTTTTCTTCCTCCTATTCACAATCTATGTAAAATAATTTCTTCTCAACACACTTATGACCTTTAGTGTATTTTCTATCACAAATATAAAAAATCCCTTTTGCTCTTTTTTCCTCCAATTTTTCTAGTGTCAACCTTGTAGGTTGCAGAAGGCTGGGAGAAACAACACTTCCATATTTATAGTTGTGAGTGGTAGACTTCTTTGTTGCCATAATTTTTCTTTCAACTTTTCTTTCCACCCTGAATGCCTTCTCCAATGAATCAAGTATCCAAAGGTGAACCTCATTTTGCATGTTATCCTTTAAATTACCTATGAAGACATCAATCCTATGCTCCTCTAGAATATTTTTTACCATAATATCCAATTTTTGGAAGTCTTGAATGTGCTATATCATTAATCCCTTTTGTTTGAGATTTATCAATTGGCTAAAGAAGGTGTTTCTCTTTGTATCCTCATAGTGTGTTATCATTTCCTCCCTAAAAATTGACCAAGTGACAAGCATTTATCAAGAAAAAATCCATCGATACCATGCAAATTTATTGGGTTCTAAATATAAAGTTGCAATGTTTACCTTTTGTGAGTGTTGCATGGAGATCAAAACATTGCTCCATTTGTAGTATCCATGTTACCAAATCCTTGCCATTAAAATTCCTCATATCAATCTTTGGAATGTGGTGGTTCTTAAACCAAACATTGGAGTTTCTAAAATCAGAATTCATATTCCTTTTGTCCTCATCATGATTTTCATGGATTACCTTGTCACAACCAGGAAGCCTTTCTTGCAACAACTTTGTCAAACCTTCCATGTCTACTTTCAAACCATCCATATCAGCTTCCATGCCATCCATGTTAGCTTCCTTGTCTTCTTTTAAACCATCCATGTCACATTTTAGTTCATCTTTGGTTGCTCTTTGTGAGAGCGAAATTTGTTGCACTCAGTCTCGTAATTTTGATATATCATGCTGCAATTCTTCCTCTTCATGTGTCATAATAGAGTTTTCTGAGGGCTTAATGGGTCTCAAATTATTTTGTTTCGGAGGAATTTTAGAACCCAATATTGATATATATGCTTCAATATTCCCTTGGAATCACTTCAAACTGATTTTTCAAACAAAAGTTATACAATTTAAAAATAAATACACACCTTTTTCTTGCATTTTAGGAGCTTGATATTGAAACTATTGTATCTATGTTATTTTAGATCTCCAAGATTTGAAATTAAGTCATGTGGTAGCCCCACAAGTATTCTTTCCAATTCCATAAGCGAGACCAAATTTGGATTCTTCAAGATAAAGTTATGCCAAATATCCCACGATGGCCTGATTATGGATTGGTTCAATAGAGAGAAGTTTTAAGGGATGCCACGTGTCACTATTTAAACGTTTGGATCTGAAATTGATATAGGATAAAAATAAATTCCATGCAATTTTGTCCACTTTTTTTAGGAATTTAAATCTGATTCCCGAAACGAAATTTATGACGATTTTCACTCAGTCACCTATTTAAGATGAAATTTTGGAGCCTAGAAAAACCCTAAATTCCTTAGATAATATATTAGAAAATATAGTGAATCAATATATGAAATTCATACACAAGGTTCAACAATATTTATACTCTATGTGATTTCAATTTCAGCTTCTAAAGCTTCGTAGAAAAACATTTATAGCGAAAATTCAAAGATGGACTATTTGAAGAAGCGAAACCCAAAACTCCAAAGCTCTGATACCAAATGTTATGCAAGCAACTCACAAATAGAAGAAAATATAGATCAATGACTTAAAAATTAGCCTCTTCGAAGGGTAAACCTCATTTAGATTACATAAATGAACAATTCTTGGATGATTCAAATGACAAAAACCTCCTTTATATATATAGGTGTCTAAGGGGTCACCAATATAATTAGAGTCGACATAACAATAATAATGTAAGGGCACAACAATAAAAATAGTGGGCTTCTATGGGGGGAAATAATAAAAATATGGGGACTAGATGGGTACAAAAATAAAAATAAGGGGGTTACACTAACAATAAAAATAAGGGGATACACCAATATTATAGGGACCTAACAAAATGTTGAAATAAATTTCAGAAAATAAGTGAGTATACCTTCAAAGTAAACGCAAATTGTGGTCGCAAGGAAACTAGGTAACCTCTTCAAAACAAACAGAGGAATTAAACCATATATATCATCTAATTTATCAAAGGGTAACAATATACACCAAACCTGAAGGATTCGATGCATTTTCCAAAGACCAAAGATCAAATGAGTTCATAAGTCTATGGAAGTGGTAGTCAATGGGAATGACAAAACCCTAAAACAATAATATCTTTTATTGCACACAAAAACATCAAAAATCGTCAATTTTAGGGTTTGTACAAACCCTTGTGGAATATCAGCAAGAAAACACATGGAGCTTGATTAACTTACCAAGTATTATGAACTTTCCCCAAGGTCTTCATACTATTTTCCACATGTAAAAATTATGCAACAATTTTTCAATGTATATCAAGACCAGTTAAAAGGGTGAAGACATATAATGCTATTGTAAAGGTCTATTAATGATTAATTTATATGTGGAAACAAATTCATATGAAATGTTATCCATAGTTTATATTTGTAGTGGTAGGAATTTGGTTAACCAAATTACAAAACTAAATATTTGTCCATAACAATAATATAAACATATTTTTAGGAAGGAAAATGAGTCATAGTATAATGGCGAGGAAAAATACCTTATGGGTAATGTTAAAAAAATAAAGGGAATTGTGAAATTGAGATGAGATCACATAAAGCACTAGGAAAACCTATATAAGGCGTGAAACCAAATTTTTGTACCATGTAATATAAGTAAAAAAAAAACAAAGTGTTTCATTAGAAGCATTGCAAGGTCAAAGTATGGTGTCTAACTATGCAAATGGTAACAAATTAAGTCAAGAAATATTGGTTGGAGACTTTATTGAATGAAAGGGAAAACTTGTTAAGACTAATTGATATCAATATATGTATCTTTTGGTGGAAACACTTGTTTACCATTACAACATAATTGGAAACATAAATAACTAAGTATAAACAGGAATATGATTTAAGAGTAAAAGAAAAGTATAGGTAAAAAATAAAGTTCTCATAAAAAAAAATTATTCGGAATGATTATGAAGTTGGAAAGAAGCGATAGTTGTAAGACAAAATTTAAATAGAGTATAAGTTATAATTAATTAAAAAAAATGTTAGTGTGTTAGTCTTATAGTGTGGTTCATTACAATAACATATCGAGTATAGATTATTTTCTTTGTCACTAAATCCCACAACTTATATACTTTCATTTCATCCTGGTGCTCGATGAAAATATACTTGACTGCTTTGTTGTACAACTTACTCCTCTTCTCTTTAGGGAACATGGAAAAAAAAACCTCACAACCAAATACTCCAAGATGTGTGAGTGATGGATTTTTACCAAAACATACTTCATGTGTAAGTCTTATCGATCAACACTAATGAAGGAGATATATTTACTAGATAACATGCAATATTGACTAATTTTGCCTAGAATTCCTATGCTAGTCCTGCACCATTGAACATGCTTCCTTCCTTTTCCATCAATGTTCTATTCATTCTCTCAATGACTCAATTTTGCTAAGGGGTGTATGGAGTAGTTTTTTTGTGTACTATTTCATGTTGCTTACAAAATTATTCAAATTATTTACCATATAATTAATCTCCAATATAAGTTCTTAGCACCTTTATCATCCTATATGTGTATTTTTACAAAAAGAATTAAAATCTTTGAATTATTTCAAAAACTTAGACTTCTTCCTTAGTAAATACAACCATGTCATATTGGAGAAATCATACATGAAGGAGACATAGTAAATATACCCAGGCTTAGTGATTGAACCAACACTGGACCAAACACATAAATATGTATAAACTTCGTAATCCATTTTTCCCTTGTAGGATTAGATGGGAACCTCACAAAACTTTGTTTCCCATAAACACAATGTTCATAGATATCAACCTCCAAAGAACAATTGGGAAATCCTTCAACCATACCTTTTCTTTGCATAGCACGAAGACCTTTTTCCCTTATGTGTCCCATCCTTTGATGCCACAACGTGGTCTCATTGACCCAACAAAAGGTTGTATTATCTATTTCAGGAATGAATGCATTATTGAATCCACTTGGGTTTAACTACCCCAACAACTTTTCCAATGCTCCAATTTGAACTCCTTTCATCAATATTGTTCTACATAAACCATCTTGCACGTATCCTTCTCGAATGCAATATGTATACTCACATCACCCATTCTATTTATAGACATTAGGTTTTTTCCCAAACCTAGAATATGTAGCACACCTTGCAATGTTATATTCATCTAATCCTTGAGTAGGAGTCGAAAATTACCTTGATCAACTATCCTAGTCGTTAAATCATCCCCTAGGTAGACATCACCTCCATCATATTCATAATATTCACAAAACCATTCCCTATGAGGTGCCATATCATGGGATGGTCTTGAGTCAAACCATGCCTCATGATTTGATCATGTACTCATTAAAGTTAAGTACATGTCCCCTCCATTTGAAGAATTTATTCCTCTAGTTAATTATGCCTCATTGGGTCCATTACTCTTCTCAGTGACCTTAAGCTTATAATATCTTTTGTAATTCCTTTATTGTATTTCCAACATCTTCTCATGACTGAATTGGAGACTTACATCTTCCCTTTGACCTAGATATCCCTTTGGAGAATTTATCTTTACCTTTGTTGATCGATTGACCTTTCACCAACAAGGCACCCTTGGTACATCCTTCAACCCTCTTATCCTCATTTCCTCCGACAATAGAGATGCATCCATATCATCAAGTGTTAGTGTGGTTATATTACTCCAAATAGCCATGAATAGACTATTTCACGAGTTTAATAAAGAATATGATACATTGATACATTTCTCCTTCTTTGAAACTGAAATATCTATATACAATAATTAACTGATCACTTTTAGTAATGCATTTAGGTGCTCTGCGATTGAGTCACCTTCTCTCATCCAAAAAATATACTACTAATTTTGAAGAAACAACTTGTTTATAAGGGATTATAACTAGTGCAAGTTCCAAAACTTTTCCCAAATATTCTTTGAGTCTCTTCCCCCATGACATTCAACAACACTGAATTTCCAAGACAAAGTTAAATCACACTCCTAACTTTTCTTTCAAGTTTCTCTTAATCCTCCATTTACACAATAGTTAGACATGTTATAAGTGTAGAAATTATATAACTGATATGTTATACATCTAATATTTTCCTGATCACACACTATTTGACTTCATGCACAATACATAATCTCTTCTACCATTGATCATTAATTGCGGAAATAAAATCAATTGCATGCACACATTAAAACCATAAAAATTCACACATATGAACACAGTAATTTATGGGAAAACTTAAAGCTAAAAACCCCCAACTATCTGTATTATATGTCATAGAGATCATGTAACAATCATCATACAAAGCTCCTCACAAGCTCAAGATAATCATTGTTACATTATAATTCAGCTCTGATCTTAATTCCATGTACCGATTTTTGCTACTTTTAGCTCGCCTACTACGTAATCACCGTCGAAGAATGGCTTTGAATAAATTGAATTCATCCCTATATTGATTATGCAACTCGCTTGGAATCTCCAACCACCGTGTGTTGCAAATCATGCAACACTATAGTCACAACTGATAGTCACAATCGCTCTTTCACCTACCCTCCACCGTCTCCACGAAATCAGTCTATGCATCAGAAGTTAACTGATGTATTCTTCAGTTGACTAATGAGTTAATAATTAGTGAATTAATTAATAATTAATTCACACCACTCTCACTAGTGTATCAATCAGTTAGACTAGATACAACTAGCTCAAGTGTGTCTAACTGAGTTAAACTGAACACAACTCCACCAAAATCTGTCACATGAGTTCTAACTGAAGTCTCCATGCAATAGCTCCACTTAACCCTCAGGAATAGCGTAATTCCTTCTGTCAGCTCCTGTGCCACATCTGTACACTTAACTGAAGTGCTCCAAGAGAATAAGATAATGTTTATAGTCCAAATATTATTAAGAGCTAACAATATTCAACATATCTATTTTTAGACTGGCAATCTAAAAATAGATTCCACCCAATATGTCTAAAAATAGAAATCCATCTATTTTTCCAACTTGACCAAACATCCACAGATAGCATCCTGCAACTCATAGAATATGATTGAAATGTCTAAAAATAGACTTTGCGACAAAAATCACTTGTGTGGGCCCCACCTAGTTTAGGTGATTACTTTCAAACTAGGATCAAAAATGATGTTTCAGGATGCCTCCTTCATTGTTTCTTGTTGCAATCTTCAACACTCCCTCTCAACAAGAAATGACTGTCTTTTCATGCGACATGCAACTCAATGCATTCGCCCTGCAACTCCATGCATTCGCCCTGCAACTCTTGTTGCAACACTTCTGAAACTGAATAGGCTCCAAACAACTCAATCAGTCTTAATGCATCTATCATCAAATTCTTCGACTTCTACTGGTACCAAATGCACATGTCTTTAGGAACCACTACGCTATTGAACTCTGCACCCATGCACTTTGCACTTGTTGTCAACTCTGAACCGCGCTCCAGCATCCGACACTGTCACTTTGATCTTCTTGCATCAATCCAACTGATCATGCTATTGCTACTCTGTGGGCACCTCGTAGCCAGGTTCAATTCATGAGATCCACACCATCTCAATGAATCCTGCCCAGAAATATCCTCTTGGGATTACTCATGCATGTTGCCCCACCTCTTCCCTGGTGGTATAACTGCATGCACTCCCTCTGCCCATCTGGCACGAAATTTCTCTACATGAGTGGTTTCTCCCACTCCATGATCCTCATCTTGTGATTTATCCACATCCCGAGGTTCACTCTTACCTGCATGCAAATCCTGGTCCCTCTCAATCTTCAATTGCATGTCTTTCTTGCACTTCCCAACAGTAGGAAGCCCTGTAGAAATCCCATATACATCAAATCTATAAAAATTCTTCTCCATCTCCAGTTGTGGCTGCTCCACAACCTTCTGAGACTACTTCTCACGTTGTATGTTGAGAGGCTTCCTCTCAACCACCAAGTCACTAACCTCTGCTTTGCTCCTCAAATCTTTGCATGCATCTTGTACCTCAGTGCATGTATATTCTTGGCTCGCGCACATTGCAATTGTCCTGCCGTCGCAAAAGTTTCTAGCAAAAGAGCTGATTTTAAATCGATGATATATCCCTCATCCGAGCTCCGATTCGACCGATTGTTTTTTTCAATTTGGGTATTTTTTCGCAAGGAATCCAAATATGCTATTTGTTTCTGAAAATATTTCACCAAAAATTTCAGATATTCTCTGCAAACTCGCGCACCCAAAAATTCTTGCTCTCATTCCATGTAGAAAATCTACAACACAACTCTGATACCATGTAGAAATTATATAAATGATATGTTATACATCTGAGATTATCCTGATCACACACTATTTGACTTCATGCACAATACAAAATCTCTTCTACCATTGATCATTAATTGTGGAAATAAAATCAATTGCATGCACACATTAAAACCATAAAAATTCACACATATGAACACAGTAATTTATGGGAAAGCTTAAAGATGAAAACCCCCAACTATCTGTATATTATATGTCATAGAGATCATGTAACAATCATCATAAAAATCTCCTCACAAACTCTCAGTACAATCTCCAATTGCTACACACTAATCAGGCCCTGATCTTGCAAATCCATGCACCGATCTTCGCCAGCCTTTAGCCTACCTCTACTACGCAAACACTGCTGAAGAATGGCTCTGAATAAACTCGAATCCATCCTATATTTACCATGCAATCCTCATTGGCATCTACAACCACTGTGTGTTGCAAATCATGCAACACTATAGTCACAATTGATAGTCACACTGCTCTTTCACCTACCTCTCCACTGGTCTCCACTGAAACTGTCCATGCACTGTAGTTAACTAATGTATTCTTCAGTTGATTAATGAGTTAATAATTAATGAATTAATTAATAATTAATTCACACCACTACTAGTGTATTAATCAGCTGTATCAGATAACTAGCCTAACTTGTCTAATCCAGCAACCTAACAAATCCACCAAAATCGTCACAGTTCTAAATCAAGTCTCCATGCAATAGCTCCACTTAACCCTCGTGAATTAGCTTTAATTCCTTCAATACCTCCTAAAGCACATCTCAGGCACTTAATCACGATCATCAGACACCAACAAGGATGTTTATAGTCCAAATATTATTAAGAGCTAATAATATTCAACATATCTATTTTTAGACTGGCAATCTAAAAATAGATTCCGCCCAATATGTCTAAAAATAGAAATCCATCTATTTTTCCAACTTGACCAAACATCCACAGATAGCATCCTGCAACTCATAGAATATGATCGAAATGTCTAAAAATAGACTTTGCGACAAAAATCACTTGTGTGGGCCCCACCTAGTTTAGGTGATTATTTTCCAACTAGGATTAGAAATGATGTTTCAGGATCCCTCCTTCACTGTTTCTTGTTGCAATATTCAACACTCCCTCTCAACAAGAAATTACTATCTTTGCATGCGACATGCAACTCCATGCATTCGCCCTACAACTCTTGTTGCAACACTTCTGAAACTGGATAGGCTCCAAACAACTCAATCAGTATTAATGCATCTATCATCAAAGTCTTCGACTTGTACTGGTACCAACTGCACACGTCTTCAGGAACCACTGCGCTATTGAAATCTACACCCATGCACTCTGCACTTGTTGTCAACTCTGAACCGCGCTCCAATATCCGACACTGTCACTTTGATCTTCCTGCATCAATCCAACTGATCATGCTACTGCTGCTCTGTGGGCACCTCGTAGCCAGGTTCAATTCATGAGATCCACACCATCTCAATGAATCCTACCTAGAAATCTCCTCTTGGGATTACTCATGCATGTCGCCCCACCTCTTACCTGGTGGTATAGTTGCATGCACTCCCTCTGCCCATCTGGCACGAAATTTCTCTGCATGAGTGGTTTCTCCCACTCCATGATCCTCATCTTACGGTTGCTCCACATCACGAGGTTCACTCTTACTGCATGCAAATCCTGATCCCTCTCAATATTCAATTGCATGTCTTTCTTGCACTTCCCAATAGTAGGAAGCTCTGTAGAAATCTCATCTACATCAAATCTATAAAAATTCTTCTACATCTCCAGTTGTGGCTGCTCCACAACCTTCTAAGACTACTTATCATGATGTATGTTGAGAGGCTCCCTCTCAACCACCAAGTCACTAACCTCTTATTTTCTCCTCAAAGCTTTGCATGCATCTTGTACCTCAGTGCATGTATATTCTTGGCTCGCGCACATTGCAATTGTCCTGCCGTCGCAAAATATTCTAACAAAAGAGCTGATTTTAAATCGATGATATCTCCCTCATCCGAGCTCCGATTTGACCAATTTTGTTTTTTTAATTTGGGTATTTTTTCGCAAGGAATCCAAATATGCTATTTTTTTCTAAAAATATTTCACCAAAAATTTCAGATATTCTCTGCAAACTCGCGCACCCAAAAATTTCTGCTCTCATTCCATGTAGAAAATCTACAACACAGCTCTGATACCATGTAGAAATTATATAACTAATATGTTATACATCCAAGATTCTCCTGATCACACACTATTTGACTTCATGCACAATACATAATCTCTTCTATCATTGATCATTAATTGCGGAAATAAAATCAATTGGATGCACACATTAAAACCATAAAAATTCACACATATGAACACAATAATTTATGGGAAAGCTTAAAGCTGAAAACCCCCAACTATCTATATATTATATGTCATAGAGATCATGTAACAATCATCATACAAAGCTCCTCACAAACTCTCAGTACAATCTCCAATTGCTAAACACTAATCAGGCCCTGATCTTGCAAATCCATGCACCGATCTTTGCCAGCCTTTAGCCTACCTCTACTACGCAATCACTGTTGAAGAATGGCTCTGAATAAAATCGAATCCATCCTATATTGACCATGCAATCCTCATTGGCATCTCCAACCACTGTGTGTTGCAAATCATGCAACACTATAGTCACAACTGATAGTCACACTGCTCTTTCACCTACCTCTCCACTTGTCTCCACTAAAACTGTCCATGCACTGTAGTTAACTGATGTATTCTTCAGTTGATTAATGAGTTAATAATTAGTGAATTAATTAATAATTAATTCACACCACTCTCACTAGTGTATCAATCAGTTAGACTAGATACAACTAGCTCAACTGTGTCTAACTGAGTTAAACTGAACATAACTCCACCAAAATCACATGAGTTCTAAATCGGTTCTGCCAACAGTTCCACTAACCCTTAGAATAGCGTAATTCCTCCGTCAGCCTCAGAAGTATCCGTGCACTTAACTAAAGTGCTCCAAGAGAATAAGATAATGTTTATAGTCCAAATATTATTAAGAGCTAATAATATTCAACATATCTATTTTTAGACTAGCAATCTAAAAATAGATTCTGCCCAATATGTCTAAAAATAGAAATCCATCTATTTTTCCAACTTGACCAAACATCCACAAATAGCATCCTGCAACTCATAGAATATGATCAAAATGTCTAAAAATAGACTTTGCGACAAAAATCACCTGTGTGGGCCCCACCTAGTTTAGGTGATTATTTTCCAACTAGGATCAGGAATGATGTTTTAGGATGCCTCCTTCACTGTTTCTTGTTGCAATCTTCAACAATAAGAAGAAAAATAATACACTGAACTTAATCCACAAGGAGATGGTTCTTCCATTTTAAGCTTCCATAGTTAACAAATATGGCCATTAAATTTTTCAATCTCAATTATTGCTTTATTAGCCATCCATATTTAATTGAAGCATTGTCTTAAAGCTCCCATTAAAACAAGGCTTATTTTGGATCTAATCAAGAAACTAGATCTAGGTCCAAGTTTACATCACTCTTGGAAGCAAATGTATTCTACAATAGCCAAAATATTCCTGGATACCACTTGTTAAGGCATCAAACTATATTTATTGAGATTTTATACCAAGAATTGAGTCAACTTGAGTACTAAATTGGACCTAATGAATCAATTTCCATAAGCCTTGGCCGAAAGGAATTAAGGCAAAAAATAAGAAATGACAAAAATAACATAGTACATATATATTTATCCTATAGACCCTTAATTTGGTAAACCAACCAACCTTTGAGCTTCATTGCTATTATATTCTACACTAAATTTTTAACTAGATTATAGTGAAAATTGACCTTGGTTCACACTTAGGATCAATGCTCTCATTACATCACCTGATCTCTATCAGCCATGAATCTCTCATTAGCTTACACATCCTTACATATCAATATATTTATAGGCATATAAAATCCTAATTTGTAGCACTCAAATCAATTTTCGAAGGTTGAATCTCATCGGCCAAGATCCTAGGAATCTTCGGATTCCTAAACATTTTTTACACAGATTGACTGTAATCGATTGCCACTCAAAAAAAAATGAACTAGTGTTAGTTGACCATGAATTCCTCTAAATATGATTACTTCAATTGATCCATCGAGTATCATACTTCCATCGACTTCAAGTATGATCCCTATCTTTGACTTAACCATCTACTATTTAATCGACTTAACCATCTCGTTGGTCCTGCACCTAGTTTATTTACCTTGTCTAGTGAGTTACTGAGTGAATCCACCTTAACTAGATTGTTGAGCTTCATCCTATTCGATCAACCTCAAAAAACCAGTCAACTAAGTGCATCCCGACACATTGAGTTTGATTTGTAAATAATATAATGCCTTACAAAAACTAAAGCCCAACATTTATTATTTTGTGGTGGATTTTACTTGTTTTTTTTGCCACATATGAAAGATTCCATTCAAAATTAAGATCTTAGCCCTCTATAGAAACAACTATGCATTGTTTCCTTCATTTATGCAATTTAGGTCTACCTTGAGATGTTGAAGTTTCATATCAATGGGTTTCATATGGTATTTCATGATTGTTGGAGTTTTGTGCAACAATCATTGTTTGTTTGGAGTTGGGTGAAACAATCATAATTGGTTTTATTGTTGTTGTGTTGGATTGTTATGGAAAGAAGAAACATGAAGTGTGAACACCGTATGTGTATGAAAAGTTGACAGGTTGACATAGATATGTTTCTTGTTGAAAGAAAGGTAAAGGAGCATTAAATTATGATGGCATATGCACAGTTGATGGTAGCATGAGCATAACATATTGTTAAAGCTTTCTTTCATATGTTTTTTATGATGCAAAGGGTGTTGGTGAAAATTTTATTGTGCTTACATATGTTGATTGGTGTTGATTAGTGAGGCATATTGTGTGCATATAGAGTAGTATCTAATGGTAAACATGTATGCATATGATGAGTGATATTTTTTGATGCAAGAAGATTGTTGTGATGCAAGGCAAAGGCTAAGGAAAAGGCATGAATAACTTGTGATGCAAAGGGTGATGGAAAAGGAGCAGTAAGGCAAAGGTGTTGACAACATAACACAACTATTAACAAAAAAATAAAGGAGCAACAAAGGGTGATGACAAAGTGTATGAAAAATTGATGAAC
The DNA here is from genome assembly GCA_034641835.2 of Pinus albicaulis. Taxonomy (NCBI): domain Eukaryota; kingdom Viridiplantae; phylum Streptophyta; class Pinopsida; order Pinales; family Pinaceae; genus Pinus; species Pinus albicaulis. Next base: position 1,807,199,858 of record CM076575.1, read on the forward strand.
AAGTTGATGTATTATGTCAATATATCATGTGATGAGGTTTTTGATATACAAAGTTGCATAAATTGCAAAGGATATGTTGCTAGTGTGCTTGATATGAAAAAGTATTGTTGATGCTTGGTAATGCTTGGTGAGTGGAGTGAAAATTTTAACTTACATGGTCTTGGAATTATGTTGGTGTATCATAATAATTACATGTGACTCAAAATAATATTGTATGGATAATTTATTTTTGTTTTAGTATTGAAAATATGAAAAGGTGTGAAACGAATTGGTGGAATGTTGTTAAGTCCCTATATTAATAGTGTAGTCCCTTATTATGTTAGTGTAGCCCCCCTTCTTGTTATTGTTGTACCCCTGTAACCCCCATATTGCTATTATTGTGCCCTTACATTATTATTGTTAGGTCGACTAGGATTACATTGTGGCCCCACTAGGATTACATTGTGGCCCCTTGAAATCCTATATATAGAAAGGAGGTTTTGTCATTTGTATCATCCAAGAATTGTTCATTCATGTAATATATTGGAGGTTTCCCCCTCGAAGTGGCTTATTTCTAAGGCATTGATATCTCTTTTCTTATATTTTTGGAGCTGGTTTCACAACATTTGGTATCAAAGCTTTGAGATTCTAGGGTTTCACTGCTCCAAACAGGGCATCGTGGAATTTTTGCTGTAAATTTTTTTCTATGAAGGCTCAAAAGCTGAAACTTTTAGAGTACAAAGCGGAAATATGAAGGAACATCGTCACAGAATTTCAGAGCTTGGTTTGCAATATTTTTGGAGATATGATCTGCGGAAGTTAGGTCTTTTTACATGCTCCTGAATTTAACCTAAACAGGTCATCGTGGAATTTTCACTATAATTTTTTTTCTACGAAGGTTCAGAAGTTGAAATTTTTAGAGTGCGAAGCCAAAATCCATAGGAACATCTTCGCAAAATTTTAGAGCTTGGTTCACAATATTTTCGGAGATATGGTCTGTGGAATTTAGGGATTTTTCAAGCTCCTGAATTTCATCTCAAAGAGGGGATCGTGGGAAAATCTTCATAGCTCCCTCTTTGAGCATCAGATTGGAATTTCGTAAAAAGTGGTCACAAGTACACAAACTATATTTTCCTGTCAATAAGTTTTAGAGCCAAAGGAGGAAACAGTGACACGTGGCAAGTCGTACAAGTTCGCTCTATTGAACCAGTCCATAATTAGGTCATCGTAGGAGATTGGGAAAAACTTTGTCTTAAAGAATCCAAATTAGGTCAGACCTATGGCATTATAAAGAGAATTTAGAGGGCTACCTCAATGCCAAATTTCAGATATTGAATATCTGAAATCACAAAGGTAATACGGTTTCAATATTGAGCTCCTCAAAATCAAGAAAAAGGTGTGTTTGGTTTTTAAAATTGCATAATGTTTGTTTGAAAAAGAAGTTTGAAGTGATTCCAAGGGCATATTTTAGAATTTTTATCATATTGGACTCTATAATGCCTCCAAAAAATAATTCCATACCCATTAAGCCCTCAAAAATCTATACTATGACGCATGAAGAGGAAGAATTGCAGTATGAGATATCAAAATTACGGTACCAAGTGCAACAAATTTCGATATTACGAAGAGCAACTGAAGATGACATAGATGGTTTAAAAGTAGAAATGAAGGTTAAGTTGGAAGGTTTGAAGGATCAAATAATAGCTAATATGGATGATAAATTAGTGGAAGATCACATCGAGCATCAACAAGAAGCTCTCCAAGTCTCAAAGGATAACCTAACTTTGGTGCAGAATCTAATGAAACAACAAGAAGATCAACATCACATCGAAAGAAGTTCTGAAGTAGTCACAGAAACAAGAACTTGACAAGTATGATCAATTTCAGAGTATCTCAGCAAGTGGAATAACTTTCCTGTAGAAGATTCCACATGGGAGGATGAGAATTTTATACAGAAGCATCAAGAAATAATCAAGCGTTAAGGACAACACTTGTTTGAAGGAGAGGGGCATGTTAAGTCCCTATATTAATAGTGTAGTTCCTTATTATGTTAGTGTAGCCCCCCTTATTGTTATTTTTGTACCCCTATAACCCCCATATTGTTATTATTGTGCCCTTACATTATTATTGTTAGGTCGGCTAGGATTACATCATGGCCCCACTAGGATTACATTATGACCCCATAGACTCCTATATATAGAAAGGAGGTTTTGTCATTTGTATCATCCAAGAATTGTTCATTCATGTAATGAATTGGAGGTTGCCCCCTCGAAGTGGCTTATTTCTAAGGCATTGATATCTCTTTTCTTCTATTTTTGGAGCTGGTTTCACAACAAATGCAAATAGGCAAGATTGTCCACTTTATATTCTTGTGTGGAATACTAAAAGATAGTCAAACATATTTGTAAAAATATGTACTTTTGAAAGGATAAGCGGTTCGAGTATGAGAGAATGTAAGAGATAATTGTAGAATTGTTCATTGAATACTTGGCACACATAGAGAGAAGATGTGAAGCAAATTTGGGGAGAGGAAGGAGTTGAGACAGAAATGGAGATATGAAAATTTATGGACTTAGGTAAACCAATATGTCATTTTATGTATGTATTAGGGGATCATAGTATCCTTTCAAGTGGAAGCTTGATAAATAACAAGTTGGATCTTGTTGAGGTAGGAGCCTCCTGTGCATTGTAGCATGCAGAAAACTTAATGAAGTTGGAGCTTCCTTGCATGTTGTAGCTTCCAGAAAAATTGAGGTAGCAACCTCTTGTAGGTTGGAGCCTATATAAAATTGAATGTAATAAGGGAGTACAAGCTTGCCTTTGCATCACAACATTAAAAAAGTTGTGGTTTTCTCCCTTTATGGGTTTCCACTTATATTTGGTTTCCATATGTGTTGTTGTTATGTGTTGATGTGATTATATGGTTTATTTATTACTTGTTGTTCATATATTAAATATGGTGTTCATTATGTGTTAATGTGCTAATTTAAAAGTCCAATTAATGATTTTAAATAAAATAAATTAATGTCCATGAATGTACTAAATTGATTAATCCCCTTCTCAATTTAGTCGAGTTTCCATCAAGGATGCAATTGTATTTCTCACCATTACCTTATAACTTACGAGCAAGGCTACATTTCTCACACAAATTTAAGGTCAAGAATAACATGTCTCTAAGATGTTGGAGTTAGGTGCAACAATCATTATTCCTACACTTGATGAGGATATAACCACATTTAGCACCATTTCCTTCTAGCTTCTGAGTGAGGTTGGATTATTTAGTAACCCTTCACAACTCAAATTCAAGGTTAAAAATGGTAGGTCACCCAAATTATTTCATAAATCACATAATTCCATTGGAAATTAAACTAATTACATTGTTCCATGCTTGCCTAGTATGCATGAGAGTTGCCTTCCATTATCAAGCTACTAAGTTGAGTACTTTATATTTCCTATTATATTTATGTAAATGTTCAAATATGTAAATTTTTTGTATTCTATTCAATTATTGTAAATGATGTGATGGGTAAAGCATGTAATGGGATGGATCCCTTTAGAGTATTCTAAGAATGATATTTTTTTTTCAAAATAAAAATGAGCATTTTCATATTTAAAGGGGATTGTAGTCAAAATGTCAAGCAGATAAATACAAAATTTACAAGGCAATATTGTCTTAAATACTTCAAAATTACTCAATTTACAATGTAATTTTTTTAAAATACTTCCAAGTTCCTCAAAATTGCTAACTATTTGGCTTATATATATCCTTATATATTTCCCTTAAAAGAAGCTATCTTACAGAACATCACAAATTTCAAAGATTATTAGGCTCATACCTGGTGGGATAATTCTTGTTACTAGTCTCTAATGAAAATTTTATTGAGGTTTGATTCCTTGCGTTGTGTCTTATAGAACAATGTCTTCCTCCATAACTTAGATTTGATCTAATTCAAAAAGGATAACATAGGGATTAGGGGAGACCCATTTCCTTATTTTTTCATATCTAGGGCTTTATTCCACTTCTAGTTTTAAAATTTTTTCTTGAAATTTTTTTATTTTCTTCTCAACATCCTCTAATATCTAACTATTACTTTCCACACTTATGTTCAACTATGTTTTCTTGTTCTTGATATTTTTTATTTGTGATTTTGTGTTCATAATTTTCATGTCTCTTGAATATTTTTTCTCCCAATGTTTTTTCCAACCTTATAATTTTCTTACATGTAACAAAAGGCATTCTTTGGCTTCATCATAGTGCCTTTCACATCTACAAATTCCCTTGTGACTTCAAAATTATAACAAAATGTGCATTTTTCTAGGTTTTCATGTGAATTGGGCATCTTCACATTCTCGAGCCTGAGTGAATTTCTAGCCATTGATGTTCTTGATTAATTCAAGGCCTTCATAAAACCAAAATATTCAATGCTCTTCTTAGACTCCATCTAATGAAAATAAGTGACAAGGTATGGAAATGGGGATGGGATATGGCTTGTTCTAAGATTAATAATACATGCTTTAGGGGTCCCATCTTGAAAATATAGAAATTAATTACATCTCGTGGTAATAAGTAACGGATATGCATGAAGGATTGGAGCCATTAATATTGAATTTACTCTTGTTAAGACTTTTTTCCACTTTTACATTGACAATAAATGCATCACATGATAAAATTTTGAATTATGATTCAAGGGAGTGCAGTGAATAATTTACTTTCCTTTTTTATTCTCAATGCTTTGGGTTGTAGTGTGAATGCCTCATTTTCCATCCTATCCATTGAGGAATTGAGTACCTGTAAAACATGGAAGCATGCCACATATTTAAAGCTCTCAATTGTGCTTTGAACTATATCGACTATTCTGTTTAACTAAGTTTATTCAACATAATATTTGGTTTACCATTCAAAAAATTATTTCCAATAAATTCATTATCATATTACTTCTCTTACACCCATACGTTTACAATCATGGTCCCATGCATTAGTGTCAAATATTTGACTTGGTTGTTAGTGGTCTCTCATGGCCCCTTCTCAAATGTTACTCGATTTTTTTTAGGTAAATAATGACCCCTTCGTGCCTACCACCACTAGATTTCCCTTCTATGCTCCATCAAATAAAAGAGAGTGATGCTTTCTACTTAAAATCCATATGTGTAGGTCTTCCAATATCATTCTTAATTCCCAATATGAAATATATTTTGGTATATCATTCCGAATTTTGGGAGGATTTATTCCTCTTGAGAACAGATCAACTAGCCACAATATTTCCTCAACCTATAGTGATGTAGGATTTTGAATTTTCACTCCATTTGACATAATAATCTCATTAAGGAGGTCATATGCCTAGAAAGCCACCATTATTGGAGGAAGGGCTTCTTAATGAAAAATCACTTTATTTAGTTCTATTCAGAGCTTCCAAGTTATGTACATATGTATTACCATCCAAAACTACTTTAACATGTTATTAAATGATCTAAATGAAGTATGTAAGTTATTTTGTGCTCATTCCTCTTTCAGATTTTTAAACCAAGTGCTTAAGGGTTCAATTCTCTTGCAAGTTATTGAGTCTCATGAGTGTTTTTCATGTTAATTTTAGGAACAATTTAACATAAAATAAATATTGAACAACAAAAAATAAAAGTACAGTAAATCACCATACAACACATTAACATAGGGATTTGATGAAGGAGTTCACCCCTCTTGGGATACATCTCCTTGGTCCAACGTCCATGGCTTGGGCCTCTATATTATGCTCAAATTTTCAAAAATATGTGTCTACAATGATTTTCTTCTCTTGAAACCTACACCATTGAGTTCAGAATGCCCAAAAATGGTCACCTAGCCTCTTTTTTCTCCTGATTTGGTCGAAAAATCCAAAATTTATGACCTTCTCCAGTTTTTCCACATATTTTGGCCTAAATTTAGCTAACTAGAGCTAAATTCGGTTAGCTAGCGCTAAAACTGGAAGTTTCACTAGATTTGGAAAACTGCTAAATAATCTGGTTTAATTTAATTAACCCACATTAAATTAATTAAGCTTGGTTAGCGCTTAATCCGCGCTTAGTGCTAATTAGGATTAGCACTTATTAATGAGGATTAACGTTAATTACTAGCAGATTAATATTTTAAAATCTGTGCTTAATGTTTAGCCCTAAGGTGCTCCTCCATGGTCACATACCTTGGTTCCATGGCTTGGGATTGGCCCCCTCTCCCCCCATCAGCAAACCTTTGAAACATTAAATATATGCGTCATGGTAAGTTAGTTAAGATCTAATGTGTGGCGTTGGTGGGGTGGAGGTCCCATGTTCGACCCCTGTTGGCCCCTCCAGTATTCAAACAACAATTTTACACCACCCTAGGGGGCACGTTGTGGCCCCAGACTAAGCCATGTGTCCTCTCCTGTTATGAAACCATTTCCAAAAATAGAAGAAACCTAGAGATCAACACCTTAGAAATAAGCCACTTTGAGGGGGAAACCTCCCATTACATAAATGAAAAATTCTTGGATGATTCAAATGAAAAAACCTCCTTTCTATATATAGGATTCCATGGGGTCACAATATAATTCTAGCTGACCTAACAATAATAATGTAAGTGCAAAATAATAATAATATGGGGTGTTAGTATGAATCTTGATTCGAGGTGTACGAAAAAAGACCGCTTTAGCTGTGCATAACAAACAGCCCTAACAACAGAAATGACTGCTAATATCTTCAGATCTAAAGTTAGATGATCAAGAGAAATGCTGCAAAAATCTAGATCTATACATTAGAAGACATTAAACAGTAGAAAAATAAGATTTACTCCATAGATCCAATAGACAAGACAAGAATATATCCAATGAAATTTTTATTAATGGCACCTGGGAGGAAAACACAAGAGGGTGTTCCATGTTCTCCTCAATGGGATGGGTTCTTGTAAGTCCTCAACACTTCATATTTAGAATTCCTCTCTCTTGATGGTGTAGAAAACCCAAACAAAAATGGAAAAATATGGCTATGATAGTGGATCAATAGCCAGACCAAGAGTTGAGATCCAGAGTGATCTTTAGGCAACAAAAGGTGACAAATGAATGGGAAAACCCTTCTATTTATAACAAAATATTGAGTTAGTCTAGATATTGGTGCATAATTAAAATATTATTAACCAAATCAAGATCCAACTTTTATGGAATATTTTATTATATTTGTTGGAGGGAAAAGGAATTTGACTTGTGTCAAATCCCCTTATTTGTAAATAATAAATAAATAAATGATTTATTTATCATTTTAAGGATGTGATTAAGTAAAAATAAATAAATAAATGATTTATTTATCATTTTAAGGATATGGTTGAGTAATAATCAAATAAATAATGGTTTATTTAATTATTTAAGGGAGATGTAGTCATATTTAACAAAGAATATTATTTAAATAATGTTTAAATAGTTATTCTTAGAAAATAATAAGATAAATAATGATTTATCTCATTGATTTCCTTGTTTTGGGTTAAATATAACCAGGAATATTAATTAAATTGTTGTTTAACTAATTATTCCTTGAGGAAAAATCAAATAAATATGGATTTATTTAATGTTTCCCCATGGGGTTTCTTGTTTAGACCATAAACAACTTAATAAAGGTGGTTTACTAAGTTATTTTTCATAGTGAATGCGATTTTACTTGGGGTAAAATTAGTCTTACTTGGTGTACTTGGGTCCATCTAATAACAATGGATTAGATGACCAAAAAATGGTGTAACGGATTGCCCCCGAGCGTGTGAGAATTAGGAGCTAATCGTATGACCGAAGTACGTTGTAAGAACTCAATCACCAGACAGTTACCACGAGGAAGTCAAAGAGAGAGGATTGTAAGGTAGACCAAAGTGCTGAAAGAACTAGAACCTGAGGAGGTGACTTGCAGGTGCGACAAGTATTTTTGATAAGTAAGTACCTACTATAGGCGGCGGGGGAGGCATACCTATGCCCACCGAGGAAATAGTACAAAAATAAGGCATCCGGAAAACCACAAGATGGAATAATGTTGGCATAAACATGAGCCAGATAAACAACACGATAATGAATCCCACATACATATTGTGCCTGGGATAACAGCCAGGACTTGTACAATAATATCTGAGTACATGAGATATAAATTCAACCCAGATGCCCTTGAAAACAGGAAAGGGCTCTGAAAATCTGACTGATTCATGCAAAAAAAAAGGCGTTGCAAGCGGCTAAGGCCAACATCATCAAATGTATGGAGCTGCATCGAAGGCTGTCATGAAGAGGTCATCCGAGTGTGTGGGGGGCTACCTGTAGGGCCACCCCCTTATGAGGGCTGAGACATCTCACACACACCCGGGAATCACCGATGTCAGCTGCCACATCACTGGACCATTGAGTATACGGATCTCGATCATGCTGAAAAGGAGTTGGAGCTAAGAAAAAATCAAGTCAAAGGGCTATGAGGAGTCCCTTTGCCTGATCTGAGGCCCCAAACAAGAGTGGAATCTAGAACCAAGGTACACCGTCCTCTAGACCTGTCTTCTGGAACGAATGAGCTGATGTCGATAGAAGGAGGTTTGCCATAAGTGAGGTAATAAGGGATCCTCAACTAAGGCATGAGAGAAACAGTAGAGTGACTGACAGATTGACACCAATGATGATGATGAAATGGGGGGAAATGAGTAGCGAATGGACAACTTCCCTTGTTAGAGCATAAACAACATGGATGACCTGGCAGTGACTGCCTCAATATCATGGGGGATATGGGAAAATGGGACTGAAAGCCATAATGAGCAACACGAGAGAGGGACCAAGCAATGAAGGAAGGAGGACTATAGCGGGGTGCGAAGTGACTCAGGATAGACTCCATGAAAGCAATGATGACTCAACTCGGATGCTCTAAAAAAGGGTGAATCGATGGTGCTGCCACACAAGAAAAGGGTCCAATGGGGACCATAAAGGCATGAGTACAAGATGGTAACTCACGACGAAAGTCAACACGAGCATGGACAAGTATGGAGGCAACATGGTGCCCCCAATACGAGTGTTGCAAGGGAAGAAATTTTATTTTGATGAAGGGTGAAGTGGCGCTTCATGGGAAAAATGTGTCCCAGTGAAGTATCAAATCACTAAAAACTAACAAATACCCATTTGAGGGCTCGGTGAGAGATTTCCAACAGTGCAGACAGTTTGGTAAACGGAGCTACGGTTGGATCATGGGCGAAATAAAAAACAGTGGTTTCTCTTTTAATAAGGCATTTTCCCTCCAAATTCATTCATTTGCATGTGGAGCTGTGGTGAATGTAGAGAGGAGAGAAGGCCCTAAATCTTGCGGCGATCGTAGCAGACAAACCGACCATTGGAATCGAGATCTGTCAGTTGCAGGGAAGAGGCATAACCCTACTCTTTCTTTTCAGTGGATTAAAAGTTCAGATTAGGTCCCTAGGGCTCAGGAACAACCCCTTACTCCTCCTCATGGCCAGGTCACACTTTTTGGGGCAAAAAGTGCGACCAGGGTAGCAGGTTTTGGGCAGAAAAGTGCAACCTGTCCCAGGTTTGGGCCTGAAAAGTGCAACTTGGTAGTGAGGGGTGTTTCTGTGCTATTTTTTGGTTGAGAACTAGGCTTTTGTGATGAGAATAAGTATTTCCTATCTATATACTGACAAATATGATGCTTTTGTGTAGATATGGCAGAGTTACGGATTAAATGGAGAGAGAGAGAGACTTGGGCACATTACGGTCAGAGATCCGGGAGGATCAGGGTGTCTGCAGTGCTTTGGCCAGGTTTGGGATTCTGAAGTTTGTGGAGAACCCTTTGATGAGAGCTGGGGAGCCCTTATTGGCCCAGATTTTCAACTATTGGGACCCGGACCATAAGATCTTTATAGTGCAGGGGCACTGGATCGAGTTGACGGTCCAGGATATATATTTCCCAACTGGTCTCCCACCACTTGGGATGGTAGGGAATACTCAGGCAGTATTACCATGTGGGCAGAATATCATAGAGTTTTTAGAGTGCCATTGTCAGCCAGGTTTCCAAGTCAGGGGGACTCGGATACCCATCGGGGATTTGGAGAGGTTAGAGAGCAGTGTTGTAGATCCTGGGCAACCAGGCACTCCATCACATCACAAGGGGTCAAATGATGCTTTTGGAGAGTGTTTTGAGTGGGACCTACTATGGGTGGGCCCAAATGATGTTTTCGTCATTGAAATGACAGTTGTCTTTATGTAAGCGAAAAGTGAACCATGACTGTACATATGGTACAGTTTTGTGCTCTTTCTTCTTTGAGAAGATCCCGACACTTCGACCTCGCATACAGCTCCCAGATGGAGGCCTGAGAGAGCCTAGGATGCGCTGGTGGGGGAAACTACTGTGCAGAGGAGGAGGTGGAGCAGTTGGACGGGTGTTTCGTCCTAATTTCTTTGTTCATTGGGATCATATATTGTTGTATATAGATGACTATCCCTATAGTGGGATGCGTTATTGTGGGGACCCGGATCTGCCACTGCCACCTGGTCGTATATGGGGAGCCCTTATTGGCCCATATTGTTAGCTATTGGGACCCGGACCATAAGATCTTTATAGTGCAAGGGCACCAGATCGAGTTGACGGTCTAGGATATATATTTCCTAACTGTTATCCCACCACTTGGGATGGTAGGGAATACTCAGGCAGTATTACCGCATGGGTGGAATATCATAGAGTTTTTAGAGCGCCATTGTCGGCTAGGTTTCCAAGTCAGGGGGACTCGCATACCCATCGGGGATTTGGAGAGGTTAGAGAGTGGTGATGTGGATCCTGGGCAACCAAGCACTCCATCACATTAGGGGGGGTCAAATGATGCTTATGGAGAGTGTTTTGAGTGGGACCAACTATGGGTGGGCCCAGATGATGCTATCGTCATTGAAACGACAGTTGTCGCTATGTAAGCGGCAAGTGAACCATGACTATCCATATGGTACAGTTTTGTGCTCTTTCTTCTTTGAGAAGATCTCGACACTTAAGATCTCACATACAGCTCCTAGATGGAGGCCCAAGAGAGCCTAGGATGTGCTGGTGGGGGCGACTACTGTGCAGAGGAGGAGGTAGAGCAGTTGGACAAGTGTTTCATCCTGATTTCTTTGTTCATTGGGATCAGATATTGCTATATATAGATGACTATCCCTATAGTGGGATGGGTTATTGTGGGGACCTGGATCTGCCACTGCCACCTGGTCGTATATGGGGACCCGATGGTGAGTGACAAATTGCTAATCTTTTATGTGCATGTAAATCTTCTAGAATATTATATGTCGTACTGATTCTTTTACTTTTGGTATGCAGATACAGCACCGGTAAAACTAGCCGGGTACATGGGACGACCTACAGTATCAGGGGTCGTAGGATCTAGTGGATCAAGGGTGCAACACAATAAGGATGCAACAGCCCTTATGGAGGATATCCATCATAGATGTGAGAGGCTTCTGACCGGTGTTTTGGAACGCAGTTGGCAGGACTTAGATGACCAGTACATAGAGCCATGTATTGGTTTACCCTCAGAATGGTGAGGGGTCATGCGGCGCACAGCGATGGCCGGACAGGGCATGCGTGATCTACGAGAAACAGGGGCAGAGCCATTGGCTCGGGATCCTCCAGATAGTGATTAGTGTGTTTTGAGTTTTTGTAACATGCTATGGGTATGTCATATGTATCAGAGTTAATGAACTCTAAAACATTTTATACGACACATACTATGGATATGCATCATTTTGATTTTTTTATGTTATTGTCTTGTTTTAAATGTGTGTGTTAAATGCCAATCCAGAATATGGTTTGCAATGCTATCTACATAGTGATTTTTTGCTCTAGGTACATGACTGAAAGTAATGATTTCAAATTCATGCATCAAAAGCTTCACTCGTAAATATCTTCTAAAAAGGATAGGATTCTGCACACGATATACATCATTCAATTGCATGACAAGAAGGGAATCTAAATGAACATGAAGGTGGAGGATGCAATGTGAAAGGGCATCAACTAATAAACCTCGTACAGCATCATATTCGGCTTGATTATTAGTAGCAGTACCAATGCATACACCGTTTGAAAGAACAAGCACTTCCAAAGGGGTAAAAATGGCCCAACATGCCGAGGCTAAATTTTGGGAGTAGCGACTTGCACCATCGGCAAAACCGATATAAGCTGTAATATTCCTAACTAGCCCAAGCTAGTAGGAATATTCAATGTCATTTTATTTTTATGTTTTATGAATAAAATGTAAAGGAGAAGAAATAAAAACTCCTAAACATGAGAATAAATCAATGCCCAATGTGAACAGAGTCAAATTAGGGCTTACTCAATAAAATCCACTTGTATGTGAAATAGGTTCAAGCTATTTGACTGGGTCAATAGGACCAAATCATAAAACAGTCCAGATACAATGAACCTCCTAGATGATCAGCGCAGTCCTATGAGGAGGTCCTCCATGTGAAAAGGGACAAATGGATGAAGGTGGTTTAGGGTTTTGCAAACCATAATCTTATATAAGGAAGGGAAAGGCTCAAGGAGAGGTTGTTGATGATATTTCAATTTTGAGATTGCTTGAGCAACTCAAACTCTCTTGGCTGTTTAGCTAGAGAAAGAGGGATTTCCTGTTTAGGAATTCCTCCCTCCTTCCTTGAGGGTCTCTTGGAGGGGATTGTGCTGCATTGATCCACTATCTGGAATTTTTGCCAAGCTTCACCTTACATCTACAGCGCTGCTCCTTGTTAGTCATCAGTATTTTTCACCTATGGATGATGACTATTTTTTAAAGCCAAGTTTTCTAACAGCTAATCTCAAAATTTGTCAAATTTTCCGGCTGGAAAACACCCATAAACATTTTTTCCCTCCTATCTTTTCAATCAGCCCATGACGAGATAAAACCTCATTGTCAAGCCCTATCTAGCCTCAGCCATACTAGCTTGTCCATCAGCTCCAAAGAGAAACAATCCAAATCTGTCCAAGTCTCCCCTAAGTTAGGTAGGGGCGCTTCAGGCATTTCTCCCTTGGCAAACTATCCTAAATCCAAAGAACCTCTATCTATTATCAACCAGTCCTAACAGACTTTCCTATTCTGCAAATAAATTTTGGTTACACCCTTAAATCGCACCACTAACAAGCCTTGAAGTCTCAACAATACATATGCCACAGGTCAAGCTGATATTAGGTAAATGTACAATGTTTCAATGTCTTTGTCAAAGAGCAGAAGTCTACTAGTGTTCCAAAAGACAGTATTAAACTCAACATGAGAAGACAACTGCTTCTCGTGTGGTTTTTAGCCTGGGATGCAAATTTTGGACAGAGAGTTATCTCATTAAGCTCCTGCAATCACAGTCAAAGGTTAGTGAATTATAAATGACAATAAATGCTTTGCAGATACTGGCCAAATTTCTTGTGATGTCTAAAGAGGCACAAAGGTATTTGAAAAGCAGAATTACATGTCTCAGAGAAATTCCCATCATAACTTATTGTCAATTTGTCCTATTCATTTGCTTAAGCATAAATAGGCAGTGAAAGGAAAGATAACACTGTTTAAAAGCTGATGAAATGGCATTACTGATAAAACCTCCTCCATACATGAGCAGAGGGTTGAAAGACTGAGAAAATCTCCTTCATTTTACAAGTAGAGGGTTTGGCACTGTGATAAAGGCCTCCTTCATCTAATAAGCAAAGCGCCAGGGACAGAGGTTGATTTTAGGGTTTTCACTGACTGAAAGGAAAATTTTAAGAGCAGTGGGAGACAATTGAAAGCTTCTGAATAGAAAATGGTGTTAAAAGCAGAGGAAAAGCAGTGGTGCTTTTCAAGGTGTTTACATGAGTTTCACTGTTAAAACATAGAATTGAAATACAGTGTGAAGCTAATGGGGTAATTATCAATGAAGAAATATTGTTAAGCAAATGGCCAAGGAAGTAAAACAATCTTGGTCTCAAACTGAATTCTGCTATCAAATACGAAGAAAACCACTAACAGTGTGTTGATAAAACATTCTTCACTTGGTTAAAACAGGGGTTGAAAAGAACCCAGGCATTTGTCAAAAATAAGCCTCCTTCATGAAAAGTAGAAGGCTCACCATTGTGTAAAGGTGAAGAGCATTCATTTTCAGTATGGCTTAGATTTCAAAGGGACTGCTATCAAAATGGTAAAATGAATGAGAAATTAATTATTCTTGCAGACCTTCTTCACAAAGGAACAAAGGGACAGTTTTCCAATTTTACATTTTAAACTTCAACTCACCATCCCCTGCTATATCTCCGTAGAAGTTGAAGACTGGATTGCTTTGTCAATCTAAGGTTAGTCAGTTGCCTTGATGGTGGAGACTTTTTGTAGCAGAGTTTTTCACTTACAGTTTCAAATGAGTTTCTTCACCCACAGTCAAAAGAAAGGCTCAAAGAGCACCTAACAGTTCAATCAACTTCACAGTGGGCATGATCATTTTCAGAACATCAAGAGCAGAGACTGTCAAAATAAGTTTCAAAGTGGTGATTTTTCTCCTTGCAAGAATGGAAAAGAAATCCTCACATATCATTGATATTTTCAACAAAGTTTCTTTTTCAATGAGAAACAGTGAAGAGGCAGTAGAAGGGTATTGCCTTAATGAGAAAAACACTGAGAGAGATGTTGGCCTTCAAAATGGATTTTTCACTTTGAAAAGGGGTCACATGTATGAGGATCTCCAAAAATTTCATCCACAACACTTCAAAGAGTCCTAGTTGAAATATTGGGTTTGTTATGTTTTGAAGATTATAAATGATAAAGTCGTGCTTAATTTTTTGTTTTACAGCTATTACCTCTTTCAAAAAAGCTTCAAAACCCTCATAAAGCATTTCAAAGCTAATTGGCCTTTTCGCCTTTCAAAAGGGAATAAGAGACCATTGCAAGCCCATTTTCAAAGTTTCAAAAACGCAAACAAACGTTCAAAATCGCTCCTAGCCATCCATTGAAGAAACAAGAGAAGTTTGAAGCAGTTTGCAGAGTGTTTGAAGGCTTTAAGCCCACGCGGTGTGCCTAGAAAAGTGTGCGGCGCGTTCAGACAGAATTTTACACAGGATTTACACTACTGCACGGTGCTCCTATAGTGGCGCGCCTGTGCGCGTGGTCACAACTGCCCGAAGGCCGACCCGACACCCTTTTTGTTGCGCGACGCTCTCCCTTTTGAACGTGCCGCGCTTGTTGAACGATCAAAATGCCTTCAAAAGCATCTCTGCACTTTCTCAACTCATCAAGCAAAGGCCACAAACCATCCTCAAGGTATTTTTATTTGCATCCTTGGTGCTTTCGAATTTCTAAAGGGCAATTGATGCCATGATTGTCAAGACTAAAACAATGGTAGGAGAGCAAATTGTTTGAGCAAAATCCGAGGTTTCTGTTGCCATAATTTCCCAAGATTAGTATAGTAAAAAGGGGTGTGTTTGCATTTAGTTTCAAAAGGCCTAAAACTACCCTCAAAAATAGTGATAAGCCATAACACTAATTGCAAGGCAAAAACGCAGTGGTAGAGGGTTTTCAAGTTGTTGAAGGTGTCCTAGCAGTGGTGAAAACAAAATTAATCCCTATTGGAAAATCTTAAGGTCAAAACAGTGTTTAAAGGGTGAAAATTTTGGTCCAAAATTAAAAGGTGTTATTGCTATAAATGCCAAGAGAGAGATTGATTAGAGGGCAGTGTTTCTGAGCAAACTTAGAGCGTTCTGTTGCTGTGATTGTTACACATTTTTACATTGTTGGGTGGGTGTTTAAAACCATCTTAAAGGACCCTAACTTCCTTTAAAAAACATTGAATAGCCCATAGGAAAAATAAGAGCAGACTTTGTTAAAAATCAAAGGGGAAACAGTGGTCATAGTCTCAAAACCTTGTCATTTAGAAAACGTCTTCTCTGTGTGGAAAGACAGTGAAAACGAGTGCTGCCTCCATTGTCCCATAAAGCAGAGTGTGGTGAAAGATATTTTAACTCAATTCGAAGGTTTTTGGATTACCTTTGTATAGAAACCAGTGAACAATAGAAGAGGCACTGTTTGAGGGAGGTTGTTTTTTGTCTTTGTCTAAACACAAGGCTGTCTTGTTTCTACCAAAACACAAAGGATCCTTGTGACCTTACCCAAACACAGTAACATTTTGACTGTGTGCTTTCTATTTGACAAAAGATTTTTTGTTTGGCATAAAAGAGGAAAAATCAGTGATTTAAAAAGAGCAGAAAGTTGGTGTTGGAAGACTATTCCACAAAGAATTTGAAGCAATTTGTTTTGGTCAAACATTGATTGATAAGCAGGATAGAGGTGTGTTTGAGAAAAACATTCCAAAGGCCTTTTGAGACAGCTTGGTGTTGCAAAGAACATTTAAAACAAGATGCCTCCCAGGAAAGACAATAGGAGCGACCTTCACAAGAGATTTGAGCCTGTTTCCACTGAAGAAGTGAATGCTCATCCATCAGTCTTGTTTCTTCCATGAGGTTTGGTGTCTAGATTTTTGCCAAAGAGTGCAAGAGGTGAAGAGCTATTCCCCTTTGACACATCTTTGTGCTTTGACGTTTCAAGAGAAGCACTTCTAGCTGGCAGGCCTAGACTTCAAATTCTCTCCAAGGTCCATCTCCAAGGCCACCAAAATCCCTTATGTCAGGGAGAAGTGGTTTAAACAAATCCACCTGGACTCGGAAGAATACAAGCCTTTTCTGAAGCTTGAGCATAGAGACTCATGCCCATCCATTTTCCCCTTCTCATATCTATTGACTAGTTATGCCCCCCTCATGAAGATCATCATGAAATACTTCACTTGCGAGGGAAGATTCTCTCGAGTCTATGCCTATCATATCCGATTGCTCATGCACTTCACGAGGGCCAAATTTCTAAATCTCCCTTTATTCATACATAGAAGTATTGAGAAAATGGCCTCCACTATTTAGAAAAAAGCCTCCTTCTCAGCAGACAGCCTGCCTCTTCCATCACTCCCTCATCAAAGTTATCATTCTTCATTAGATTGAGAAGAAGGAGGTCTCTTGGGATACTTTGATCACACATCCGGATTTCTCCACTGTCCCTTCATTTCATACATCTCCTTCACCTTCTACTCACCATCCTTCGCCTTCTTCTAGCAAACCTATTCCCAAGAAGCTCAAGTTTACCATAGAACAAGCAAAAGAGCATGATAAGGAAGAACAACATGAGCAAGGGGATGAAGAGGAAAGTGATGATGAGCAACATCATAGTGAAACAGGGCAGCAAGGGGGAAAAGAACCCAGTGAGGCAAACAGCAAGGGGAAGAAGGGCATGATGATGAGCAGCATCACAGTGAGGTAGAACAATAGACTCCTAAAGATGATGAAGGGCAGCATGATAAAGATGTGCAGCACAGTGAGGGTGAGCAGTCTAATGATGAACAAAGACAGCCACAACCTGATGAACAACAGCCTCATGATGATGAACAACAGCCTCATGATGATGAACAGTAGCTTCAAGAAAAAGAACAACAACCTCATGAAGAAGAAGGGCAGCATGATAAAAAGATGCAACACAGTGAGGAGGACAACCCTCAAAAAGAAATGCACAAGGAAAATCAAGGCATCCATGCATAAATCCAAGATAGTGGCAAGAATGATGAGCAAAGTGACAGGGGTAAAGAGCCAATGGAGCATGTGTTAGCTGCCTCTCCTAGGCAAGGGGCCATGCTCTCTTCTCCGAAGGTGGCCAAGCCCCGTACATCAAGGAAAAGGGTGCCTAGATTTGTAACTCCAAATGTGACTAGGGCCCTCCGAAGCAAGGGAAATTTTCCCAAGAAGCCCATTGTCGAATTTCCCAAGAGGAGGAAGACTAAAAGAGCCACCCAAAGCAAAGGAAAGGAGAAAGAAGAAAGCAGTCATGAAAAGGAAAGGGAATTCGACATCATCCAAATCCAAAGTGATGATAGTGACAATGAAGCCCGAATCCTAGAAAATCTCTTGATCAGTAGAGAAAACCAAATTGACTCTTTGAGGACTGATCTTGACAGGGCTAGGAACTTCAATCACTTTTTGCAAGTTCAAAACAAACAAATGAGTGTCCATATGGTTGTATATGAGACACGGGCAATCAAATACAAAAAGAGGCCTCCAAAGCACAAATGATATTGGAATAACTCATGGTTGAGTTCGATGAGAGCGAAGGCGAAGATTAGCCCAGGCGAAAGAGGCCAAGAACCATGGGGCTCAAAAAGGCTCTTGAGAAACAAAAGGAAGAAGAAGATGCCCTTCTCCAATCTACCCCTCTCACTACATTGTTCGAACAAGAGATAGAGAACAATCGAGAAGCATGGCTTGAGAGAGTTAAAGATCACTTGGAGAAAAAGTTGGAGAAGGCAAATAGAGACTTGTACCTTCAATGGAGGATGACCAGGCATTATAAAAACCTCAATCAGTTTGCCCGACGGAAATTGAAGGTCGCTCAAGAAAAACTCAAGGAGGCTAAAGGGAAGCGTCGGGCACCAAAATTGAGGAAAGACACCTCAAAGCTCCAAATTTTTGCCTCAGCTTCACATCATGTTTCTGAGAACCCTTGAGGATCATGCTCGCCAAATTTGGGCGAAATTCAGCAAATTTTGGTTTTTTTTCATTTTTGAGTTTTTTGCTAAAACTCATGGGCATCACCATTTCAGTTTGGGGCATCCTCAAAGGATGAGAATGGTACCATTTGATGCCATAATTTCAAGGGCATATACTCAGTGATTTTCAGATCAATTGAAGATCATTTTCTCCCCCAAAATGGTGAAAAACACTCACTTTTTCTACACTCTGCCCCGTTTATCAGCAAGGCCTATTTTTTGGTTTTTTACACACAGTTTTGTTTTTGGAGGACTTCTGGTAGTCGGTTGGGAGAAAACTAAACATTTTCAGAAATTAGACACTCAGATATTTCCAACGAGCCATCATAGGCCTCGTTTTGACATTGGGAAGGCCTCCAAAAGTTTCCGGCAATTTAGGGGATCTTTTGCTAATGTATTTTTTGAGTATTTTTGTAAAAATTGAACCTTTCAAAAGTGACTTTTCTTCATGTGCGTTTAGCTATTTTTGTAAATGATAAGTTATGAAAATTCAATATATTTCCCTTTTTTAGCATTTTTGAAATATTTTATTAGATATTTTTTTCCTTGGGCTTTGCAAAGCCTCAAGGACAAAATCAGATAGTTTGGATAGGCCAATGAGATTGCAAGTTGAATTAAGAGGTTTTCCTCACTTTGGCCTATATATTCCATAGGCTTTCATTGTAAACAAGGTTGAAATTGATGAATAGAAGAAATATATGGTCATATAAGCTTTGGAAGAAATACTTGTCTCATTCTTTTGGATAGTTTCTTGGATGTTCTTGGATGATGAAAGAGGATTGTTGTTGGATTCCATGACTTGGTAGAATGGTATAGTGTCTCTCTCTCTCTGTTTTGTTTCCTAGTTTTCATTCATAATTCCATGTTCTTACTTGCTATAAGACAGTAGAGAACAGATTTGAGACATCCCCTTGGAGGCACCTCAAATTTCATGTTTCTTTATAGATTCCATGTTTTCTTCATTCTTAGTCACATTAAAGAATTCTTGATTGCTCTTTAATAACTTAAGAATATTGCTTGTTTGTTTCATTGATGGTTTTATGCATGCTAAGTATGATTTACGGTATGCCCTACTTACTCATGGCTAGCCATAGCTACACCTATGAAACCTCTCTTTGATTGATTAGATTGTCATTTTTTGAACCAAGGAGGTCTTGTACTGATCTTGCCCTTTGCCTAAAACTATTCAAATCTTGTTTTCAAAGTGCCCAATAGCTTGAAGTACTATGTTTAGGCGTTCCTACATAGTGATTTGAGTTGTTTGTCTATCTTAAATGTATTTCCCCAAAGTCCTATAGCCATTTCCTAAAGTTAGAGAGTCATATATCTCTATGCATGGCTTGAATGTTTATTTCTATGCATTGATCAGTTTATAGTTACATTTCTCATGATTAATGGTTTTCCCTACCATGTTTACGTCAGCTATTAAACTATTTATGCTTTAAATCCTTTTTTATTCACAAATTTAATGTCCATCTCACTCCATTTTTCCCAAAGATCCATTTTACCTCGCTCAAATCGGCCCTTCAACAACCTTGTATCACCAGCTGAAAGCTTTCTTGACCTTTTCAACCCCATAGCCCAGTTGATCCGACATCTTTTGCCTATCTTGTGTCTTTGATCAGTTCATCCCTCACAACCTAAACACCAAAACCAAAAAACCTACTTCATAACTAGCCTAAAATCAAAACACAATAAGAAAACACACAAATATCCCTTACACAAATAGAGAGAGTCCTCTCTGAGCCCAGGAAGGCTAGGTCCTTGGGCTCCAAAGATTGGTTTGATGTTACATTGTCAATTGGCTTGCCAATCATCCAAATCACGGGACCCTAACACTCCTGTTGTGGGTTGAGTTTTCCATGTGAGCTGCAGCAAGTGGAATCAGATATATTCAGATATGAAGAGTTCTATTGCATCTTTTCAGTGGGGAAGTCATCTAAACCATTGGAAAGAGTGTAATAGCTATTTTGAGCTCCAGACCCTTATCTTGGCATGAGGCCAAAGTGTGCATCACTTAATCTACGTAGCTAGCTTCAGCAACTGCATTATTTTGTAGGCAGAGTTGCAGTGTTTATTTGCTAACAGTTTTGAGGAGAGATCTCCGGTGAAAAGGCTTCTTTCCTTAACTGAGGTGATCCATGGATTGGAAAACCAGTCCATGTCATATTTCAGATCTGATATTCTGTGTGATGTATTCTTCAGAAATTTTTGAAGTTTACTGCAGATCCATGGTGTAGATCTCAGATCTATTCATTGTTCTTCACTTTCAGCTAAGATCCCCAAGGGGAATGTACTTAAAAGGAATTTTTGCATATAGATCCAATTTATATCTATCCTTTTGTCCTCTAATATATTATAGATCTAAAACTCAATAAAAAACTGCTTCATATTTCTGAAAATAACATCTTCATAGTTCTGTAGTCTTTTCTCATGTGTTACAACACTTCTTTTGGAGCTTTCCTTTATGAAAAGATCTGTTTTTATTAGCCTAAATCATTTGAATCTAATTATAATTTTCCATAATGATTTTCATGCATAGACTCAGCTAATCCCTTCATAAAATCACGCTATAGAAGCTTCAGTAATTTCTGCATACTCCAAGTCATGGGAAATCAGGGTTTTTAAGCCTAGTTTGGGGAGGAGGAATTGTTTAGCTTAGATAGAATTATTTTTTTGAGCTAAAATTAAGATAATAGGTCCCTCATGACCTAATATAAAATAAAATCCTGCCATTTCTCTTATTTTTACGCAGATTTCTGAATACACTCATTTTAGGTCCAAATCATCACTTTTCCCCACCTTTTTGTCCATAAAACGCTGTATAAGGTTTCTGATGTTGTATTTACTGAAGGATATGCATTATAAAATCTTTTATGAGATTTTTTGATGCTTCATAACCAATATTTTGTCAAATATTTCTTAATTTCCAGATTTGGAACATTATAGTGGTATCGGAGCAAGATCTTTGGCTCAGCTTGTGGCTTCAAGCCAAAGTGATGACTTCCTGGAGGAGGAATATTTCAAGATCTATAGATAGAGTCTTCAGATGGCTAGGTAGCCTCTGAATCTCATCCTTTTTTCAAAGGTGACATATCTAGTAAATGCCCCTACAGTCAATCTCTGGAATAGAATCTTGATACTCCTGAAGAGGGAAATTTACAGCAGTATTAGAGAAGAGAAGAAACAGAGATCAGAATGATGGATAGGATGAGATTAATCCCATAAATTTTCAGATCTAATAAGGGCCTCTCCAAAGAGGTAAATCAGAAAAGAGAAAGAAGATGCATCGAGACTCCTAGAGGGTTTCAAGAAGAAGAAAGTTGTAGTGAGACCTACAAAAGGTTTCAAGAAGGAGAGGAAGACCCATGCACTTCCTACCCTCACAAAGAAGATGCATTTTACAGAAGAAACAATAGCATGGCTCCACCACTTGAAAGAATGACAGAAGAGGAGATCTCCCTGTTCCTTTCCCAGACCCTGAAGTTTATTGAAGAAGATCTCAAGGAGATTGAGAGGGTGGAGACTTGTACCAGCACTGGCAAAAACTTGGAAGAGCATCCTTCATGTTCAGTAATGAAGGAAGACCACACAGTTGAGGAAGAAGCTCTTGCTTCTACATCTCACCAAGGTATGATTGGAAATTCATCTATTGTCATTTCAACACATTGTATGAAAGGATCTATGTCTTTGCATGCTGCTGATTTAGAGCAACAGAGCTACACTGCGTTGTGCAAAGGTAGTAAGGAAGAAGAGAGGAACCATTCCTCATTGGAACATTCACATGGGAGCTTCATTCATGAAGCAATAAAGGGTGGAATAATGGATGGTAGACATCTTGAAGTGAGAAACCCTTTCTCCCTTCCAGATGACCCTTTCTCAATGAGCACATCCCTGCTCAAAGAGAAACTTCTACTTGCAACAAATCCAAGGCCACTTTGGTTTTGGGATGCCTAGCATGAGAAGAAGACCTCATGGGAAGAATTCATTGGAGGTGCACTTCAACACATCATGGAGTGCAAAGTTCTTCAACAGTTTTAGGAGGATCTTCTCTTCTCACAGGAGCAGATAGTAGATGAAGGACATCTTCGAATGGATAACATCTCTCATGACTGTGTTGGACATTTCTTGAGCCATGCACATCATGATGGGAGGTTTTTTCCTACCACCTATTTGGGTCCTCATAGGGTCAAATTGATCCTCAGGAAGATTGCATTTCAAGATCCCATGAAATGCAGGAATTTGATTTGGGATGATGAGTACCAGGATGAAGGGTGAAAGGAGACATCCACAAGTGGTTGAGTGGATGTGGATGGAGAGCAAGAAGCTGGAGAGCTACTTGCATATCTATGACACCGGGAAGCAAGAGGCTTGGTTGCGTTGGTTGCTCTTGAAAGAGTTTGGTCATCACTCTCTTTCTAAGGGTATGTGGCTAGATAATTTCATCATGGAGCAGCAAGGAGTATGGACACATTGTGTTGGCATAACATTCTTCATGTCAAGCACCATGTTGTCACTACATGATTTGGATGATGGAAGTACAAGGAGGCAGCAAAAGATTTTGTTTCTTGAGAAGATCTTGAGAGAGCAAGGGAAAATTTTCTCTCATAGTTTTCATGATGTTGCAGGAGTAGAAGATGGCACTATCATAGTGCAGAGGGGTTACTCCTTGACCTTAGATGTTCAAGAAGGACTTTCTTCATAGGAAGAACTTCTCATATGTAGCAGCATTATGGGAGATGCCTTTGACATTCTGCATGTCAAATATTGGAGCTATGTGTTGATGGGAGCCTATTTGCATAGGCCAACAGCATTGTCACTTTGGAGGCTAGGATTTATTGATGGAGTATTCCTAGGATCACTTCTCATTCGATGCACTTGGTGAGAAAAGAGGAGGTGAAGAAGATGAAGTGGTAGATGGAGACATCTATTACTGTGGTGTGCTTTTCTTGACTTGGGTTTCCAAGCAGGAGGAGAAGGAATTTCAGGAAGCACTTGGTTCATCCCCCTTCATGGGAGTGTGCCAAACTATTATTGAGGACTGATTCATGAGTCCATGTATCTTCTTTCTTCCAACATATGGTGAGAGCTTTTGCTTGCATCCTCTTACCATATTTTGGCAGTGCATTGCTCCACAAGAGGGCAAGCTATTCATTGAGCTCCATGATCTACATTGGGCCAAGTTATATGATGGAGATAGCCATATCTTATGTGGCCTTGGGAAAATATGTTTTTCTTACATGTATGTTCATTTGATTCATATGATTAACCATGTAACAGGAAATAATTTGCCATGTATTCTTCTAAAGCAACAGTATGTAAAATTGTGCTGTGAAGACTTGGGAAACTATTGGTACTCTCTTGCATCACATAGAACCTTCAGTATTTCCTTCATGATGGTGATAATCATGTTCTCATTTGCTGATATTGCTTTTATATTGATGGGAGACATGATGTTGAGTGAGGCACATGGTTTGGATGTGTCCTTTTGGGAAGTAGATTCCCACATTTTCTGCAGTGTATGTTCTAATGGGAACATGGGAAGATTTGTGGCCACCATGACCAAATACTTGTCTCTCTTGGAGGTGAGCCATGTGTGTGATAGGATACCTTATGACGATACTCTTATATCCATCACATATGAAACATTTTGGGCTAACTGGTTTTACAATGTTGGAGGGAGGATCTTTGCAGATCTACTCTACATGATGCCACTTGAGGGCAATATCCTTGTAGCCCAAGATCAGTTTGCACTCTACATTTATCTTAAGTGGAGAGGAGGATAGTGTGGGGTAGGCTATCTTGTCTACCATATGTATATTTTCAGCCCACCTATTTTACGGGAGCTCAAGGTGGAGGAACATTTTCTGAAGTTGCCTTATCTGGAGGTAACTAGATTCTTATGGATGATAGCATGGGTGTGGGAGACACTCATTGGGAGAAATTTTCCCCATGCTCTTCATCACTCCTACCTTAATGAGGCCATTGAGAAACAAGAATATCACTACTTGCACCTTCCATTTTCTCATGATGTACACTTGCTATCTTACACTTGGAGGAAATCATTGGAGGACAGATTCATTGCTTATCATTTTCAACCATGGTGGGGTCCATTGATGAGGCCACATGAAGAGGGAAGAAGAAGTTTTGTCCTACCCTGCAGTTGCTTGAGGACAAGCAACATTTTGAAGGGGGAGGACTGTAATATTCCTAACTAGCCCAAGCTAGTAGGAATATTCAATGTCATTTTATTTTTATGTTTTATGAATAAAATGTAAAGGAGAAGAAATAAAAAATCCTAAACATGAGAATAAATCAATGCCCAATGTGAATAGAGTCAAATTAGGGCTTGCTCAATAAAATCCACTTATATGTGAAACAGGTTCAAGCTATTTGACCGGGTCAACAGGACCAAATCATAAAGCAGTCCAGATACAATGAACCTCCTAGATGATCAGCGCAATCCTATGAGGAGGTCTTCCATGTGAAAAGGGACAAATGGATGAAGGTGGTTTAGGGTTTTGCAAACCCTAATCTTATATAAGGAAGGGAAAGGCTCAAGGAGAGCTTTTTTATGATATTTTGATTTTGAGATTGCTTGAGCAACTCAAACTCTCTTGGTTGTTTAGCTAGAGAAAGAGGGATTTCCTGTTTAGGAATTCCTCCCTCCTTCCTTGAGGGTCTCTTGGAGGGGATTGTGCTGCATTGATCCACTATCTAGAATTTTGGCAAAGCTTCACCTTACATCTACAGCGCTGCTCCTATTGTGGGTTGAGCTATCCATGTGAGCTGCAGCAAGTGGAATCATATCTATTCAGATCTGAAGAGTTCTATTGCATATTTTCAGTGGGGAAGTCATCTAAACCATTGGCAAGAGTGCAATAGCTATTTTGAGCTCCAGATCCTTATCTTGGCATGAGGTCAAAGTGTGCATCACTTCATCTACGCAGTTAGCTTCAGCAACTGCATTATTTTGTATGCAGAGTTGCAGTGTTTATTTGCTAGCAGTTTGGAGGAGAGATCTCTGGTGAAAGGGCTTCTTTCCTTCACTGAGGTGATCCATGGATTGGCCAACCAATCCATGTAATATTTAAGATCTGATCTGATGTGTGATGTATTCTTCAGAAATTTCTGAATTTTATTGCAGATCCATGGTGTAGATCTCAAATCTATTCATTGTTCTTCACTTTCAACTGAGATCCCCAAGGGGAATGTACTTAAAAGGCATTTTTGCATATAGATCCCGTTTAGATCTATCCTTTTTTCCTCTGATCTATTATAGATCTGAAACTCAATAAAACACTGCTTCATATTTCTGAAAATAACGTTGTCATAGTTCTGCAGTCTTTTCTCATGTGTTGCAGCACTTCTTTTGGAGCTTTCCTTTATGAAAAGATCTGTTTTTCTTAGCCTAAATCATATGATATCATTATAAGTTTCCATACTGATTTTCATGCATAAACTCAGCTAATCCCTTCAGAAAATCACACTGTAGAAGCTTCAGTAATTTCTACATACTCCAAGTCATGGGAAATCAAGGTTTTTAAGCCTAGTTTGGGGAGGAGGAATTGTTTCACTTAGCTAGAATTATTTTTTTGAGCTTAAATTTGGAGCATAGGTCCCTCATGACCTAATATAAAATAACCTCCCACAATTTCTCTTATTTTTACGCATATTTCTTAATACACTCATTTTAGGGCCAAAATCATCACTTTTCCCCACCTTTTTGCCCATAAAACGTTGTATAAGGTTTTTGTTGTTGTATTTACTGAAGGATATGCATTATAAAATATTTTATGAGATTTTTTGACGCTACATAACCAATATTTTGTCAAATATTTCTTAATTTCCATATTTGGAACATTACATAAGGTGTTGACGGGGGGTCCCTCTAAAAGATGCTAGAAGACAATAAATGGGAGGATAAATAACAATGTTGGCAGCCTGAGCGCACAGTAGAAATTGAATGCACTCTGTGGAAGGGTAGGATGTCTACTTCCCACATGCCGCCAGTGAGGGGAAGTGTGCGAGCTAATGGAGGCGTAGCTTGAGCTCAGGCTGCATAAGTCACCAAAGGTATGGATGAGGGCATCCCATTTATGGGCAGGAAATATGAATTCAGGGGTGGACGTATCTTCCATGATGTCGTCGTCACAACAGGAGGTGGAAGGACAGGAGGAAGGGAGACCACATGACACGGCGAGGCTACCTGACTTATCATCATGAGAAGAAAGACTCACATGCACATCATCGCGGGGGATGACGTAAGAACAAGAAGATAAATTATCCACTGATGTTGAGCCCAGGGTGTTTGTTGAAAGGAGGTCAAGCGAAACAACAGGAGAAGATTCCAAGGGAGCTTCTGTCGAGGGTCTCAAGGATGATGAAAGGTAGAGGATGGTGGCCGCATGCTCCGTCATTTTGACATCAGGGGGGTGAATTTCAATAGGAGCAGGTAAATCCTCAGTCTGGCCTACAGCATACTGTGCAAGCACGGGAGAATCGGATTAATTTTTCTCAATCTCGTATTCCCGAACTACCTCCAAAGAGGCACAGTAATGTGTAAGGCGGGGACAATGATGAGAGTAATGGCCACAGAGACCACACAAAGCACAAGGGTATTTGGTGTGAATATTATTGGTGTTCTTGGTTGTGGTCGATGAAGAAGCAGAGGTTTCAAGGACCGTAGACTCAAGGAACGCGACATTAACCATGGGATTGATGCAGGGCAACTCGGGACAAGTATGGATGGCATGACCGATGACATCACACAAAGCACAGTGCTTTGGAGGTGGAGGAGGTGCAGGGTTAGTCGAGGCAGCTTTGTCCTTTAAGGCCTTTTTGTGAGCTTTGCCCTTCTTACCTGAAGCGGTCGCAACAGGTGGCGGATCCTGTTGAGGTGGCTGAGGAACTATGACAACGGGAGAAGTCAGGGGGACCAGTTGAACCGAGGTCAAAGCAAGATAAGGTTTAGGTTGACCTGGAGGGGTGGTAGTTGGAGGATCAAGGTACCAAACCGGAAGCCCAATGGTCAAGTTAGGAAGAGAGAGGGTGTCCATGACAGGTTCCATATAGATGCCTGGTGGAGGGACTAGGAATGGTATCTGCCCGGAGGGGTAATGGCCAGGAGGGACGGCTCCTAAATGGTTAAGGCCTGGAGGAACCGACCTAGGAGGATAAATAGGCTCATGAGTACCAGCTAAAGGGCCAGGAGGAGGAGGTCCAAAAGGCTGCATCGAAGGGCTAGGAGACAGCTGCAGAGGGCAAGGGGGCTGCTAACTAGCTGAGGCAGGCCTCTTGAGAGAAGCCCAAGACGATTGCATCATGCAAACATTCGATGAGCTGGGATCAGAGATGGGAGGAGGAAGACCAAGGAATGTACCAAGCAAGGAGGAGTCCTTGTAGACACCGGGTGAGACACTAGTCAAAGGGTCGATGGTTTGCTTATTGGTCACCGAAGAAATAGTGGACTCAGGGGAGGTTTGAGACTTCGGTTCATAATACGTCAACTGGTCAATGGTGACTATCTTTCCATTATGGGGGAAGGACATCTTGCGGTGGACCGCGTAAGGGACAACAGACATCGCATAAGTGTAGCTACGACCTAATATAATGTTGTAATCTAAGGGGGTGTTTATGACTTCTACGTCAACGCAAACTGTCTTGCCCGCAAGAGTGATAGGACAATTGCGGAATAAGCCAATGGGCTTGGAGGCGTGGCCATCCCATGCTCGAAGAGTGATCGTGGAAGGAGCCAACTCAGGAGATCTGAGTTGTTTCCAAACCTACGCGGACATCATGCAGGTGGATGCCCCCTCATCAATAATGCACCGAGAAACGTTGGCATTCCGGATCTTGACTGGGATTTGGAAAGAGACGGAAGCAGGGAGAGGAGGATGTTCAGACCATTCAAAATCAAAGACAATCAATCGATCGTTGGAAGGATCTACAACGCCCACGGCAGACAAAAGAGCTTTTCGTTGTGAAGGGCATGACCGGAGGAGTTCCAGCTTTGAAATGGCAGCAGGGGATTGTGCCAAATCATTGATTATGTTATACGAATGGGCGGCTTTGTCAGAAGTAGCATTTTGATGCAATGGTTCCTTAGGGATCTTGGTATGAACCTCCGCCCTAGGTTGAGGGATCTGTAAGGGACCCTTGGGTGTCGAAAGAGGCTCTGTAGAGACCGAAGAAGGCAGCTCGGAGACAGACGTAGAGGGACGCTTGTTGTACTGATGGGACCGAGTTTGGAGATTGATGTCTACGGTTGAAGGTTGATTGGATTTCATCATGAGAATCTAATCGTCGGGGGTACTAGATGGAAGAGGTTGGGTAACAATGTGGTAAACAGGAGGTTGGGCAAAGAGAGGAGGCATGTTGTACCCTGAATACGTGCTACCAAGAAGGGAAGATATGCAGATCCCCCCCCCCGAGGAAAATCAGAGCCCATGGGAGGTTGATCAATGATGACACACACACGGCACAAAGGAAAAAGAGACCGACAAGGGCAGGGAGGTGCAAGATCAACTGATTATAATGTTGAAACAAGGGCAAAGAGGTGCAGGATCAATTGATTTCAATGTTTTAGAATCTTTTCTTGGCGGTGTTAACCAAGCCCTTTTTCGCTTAGGGTGTGTGTGTAAAAATGTGTAAATTTTAATTTTTAAACCCAGACATTTGTAGAGAAAAAGAAAAAAAGTGTGTTGTATAGTTGTAAATAACCTGCAAATGTCAGTATATAAGCCTGCAAATCAGAAAATAAACAACTAATAATGCAATAATCGAAACCCAAGAAGGTGGGCCACTCAACAACTCGTATATAGGTGAGTGAAAAAATAATCAAAACAATAGATCTAAGGTCAAAAGGGACAGGGATCTAAAGGACAAAACCTGCTGGAAAGTGGTGTAGAAACAACAATAGACCAACGGAAAAATTGATGCAAAAAGAGGTGGCGAAAGGCTATCTCCAGGAGGGAAGCGGAGCGCACCCTAAAGGAAAACCCAAAAAAAGCTAAATGAGGAGATTTGGATGGATAACAAGCCGATCTTAAGTGGATCTGAAGGTGAGGTATCAGATCTGAAAAAATGGTTGAAGACTCTGAAATTTTAGACAACCTGCAACAGCGAAAACTCTTCCACAAAAAGTGGAGGGTACTGAAGCCCTCGGGGGCTAGGTTCCCACTTAGTTGAGTAAAACAGAACAAGTACAGGTCAAATACGGGAAGAGACAGCGGTCAGAAAACCTTGAACAGAGGCTCAGACAAACCCATAAAACTTTCAGAAAAATCCCTGCAAAAAGTTCAGGTCGCAGTTTCTGACCTATTTTCAGCAGAGGTTGCACTTTTTGGGCAATAAAGTGCGCCCAGATGTCCAGGTCGTAGGTTTTGGGCTGAAAAGTGCGACATGTACTTCCGGCACTCTCGGCGGCAGATTTTAGAAAAAAATGTTGTCTCATCTACGGCTGATGTCTGTCACCTGCGCAATAGGTCCGAAAACACATGGAAGTTAGAATTTTTATTGTTTTAGGGTTTTATGGGTTAAAAACAACATCAAGAAATGAAAAAACAAGGGGCTGAAGATAAATCCTAGGGTTTGAAGCAGCTGGATATGTAAGGATCAGAAAAACGATAACGGCCGTAATTGTAAACCCATGTGGAGTTGCCAGTTCTTAGTATGAATCTTGATTCGAGGTGTACGAAAAAATATCACTTTAGCTGCGCATAACAAATAGCCCTAACAACAGAAATGACTACTAATATCTTCAGATCTGCAGTTAGATGATCAAGACAAATGCTGCAAAAATCTAGATCTATGCATTAGAAGACATTAAACAGTAGAAAAATAAGATTTACTCCATAGATCCAATAGACAAGACAAGAATACATCCAATGAAATTTTTATTAATGGCACCTGGGAGGAAAACACAAGAGGGTGTTCCCTATTCTCCTCAATGGGATGGGTTCTTGTAAGTCCTCAGCACTTCAGATTTATAATTCCTCTCTCTTGATGGTGTAGAAAACCTAGACAAAAATGGAAAAATATGGCTATGATAATGGATCAATAGCCAGACCAAGAGTTGAGATCCAAAGTGATCTTTAGGCAACAAAAGGTGACAAATGAATGGGAAAACCCTTCTATTTATAACAAAATATTGAGTTAGTCTAGATATTGGTGCATAATTAAAATATTATTAACCAAATCAAGATCCAACTTTTATGGAATATTTTATTATGTTTGTTGGACGGAAAAGGAATTTGACTTGAGTCAAATCCCCTTATTTGTAAATAATAAATAAATAAATGATTTATTTATCATTTTAAGGATGTGATTAAGTAATAATAAATAAATAAATGATTTATTTATCATTTTAAGGATATGGTTGATTAATAATCAAATAAATAATGATTTATTTAATTATTTAAGGGAGATTTAGTCATATTTAACAAAGAATATTATTTAAGTAATGTTTAAATAATTATTCTTAGAAAATAATAAGACAAATAATGATTTATCTAATTAATTTCCTTGTTTTGGGTTAAATATAACCAGGAATATTAATTAAACTGTTGTTTAACTAATTATTCCTTGAGTAAAATCAAACAAATGTAGATTTATTTAATATTTCCTCATGGGGTTTCCTGTTTAGACCATAAACAACTTAATAAAGGTGGTTTACTAAGTTATTTTTCATAGTGAATGCGATTTTACTTGGGGTAAAATTGGTCTTACTTGGTGTACTTGGGTCCATCTAATAACAATGGATTAGATGACCAAAAAATGGTGTAACATGGGGGTTACAGGGGTACAAAAATAACAATTACACTAGTAATATAGGGACCTAACATGCCCCTCTCCTTCAAAAAAGTGTTATCCTCAACGCTTCAGTAGCTCTAGATGCTTCTGTATAAAATTCTCATCCTCCCATGTAGAATCTTCAGTGGGTAAGTTCTTCCACTTGATGAGATACTCTGAAATTGATCGATTTCATAGCTTTCGAGTTCTTGTTTTTGTGACTGCTTCAGGTTACAATGTGATTTTTCCTTCCTCATCAAGTTTTGGTAATATTGCTTGAACTAGAAGTTTTTCACCTATAACCTTCTTTAAGCATGAAACATGGAAAACTTGATGCACTCGCAAAGAAGCAGGAAGCTCCAATTTGTATGCCATAGTACCAATATTTTGCAACACCTTGTAAGTACCATAGTACTTTGGCGATAATTTATTATCCTTCTTAGCTTGCTTAAGAGACATTTTTTTGTATGGTTGTAGCCATAAAAATACCCAGTCTCCTACATCAAAACTTCTCTCGTTGCGATGTTGATTTGCCTGTTGTTTCATTCGATTTTGTGCCAAATTTAGGTTATCTTTAAGAGTTGAAGAAATTGTTGTTGATGCTCTATGTGATCTTCCACTACTTGAACCTTAGAATTTCCTCTTAAATATGATGTGATGGACAGTGGATGATATCCATAAAGTTCCATAAATTGGGTCATTTTTGTTGTAGTACGGAAGGAAGTGTTATACCACCATTCAGCCAGAGGTAACCACTTGACCCATTGTGTTTGTTTATTAGATACAAACAATGAAGATATCCTTCCAAAAATTTATTCACTATCTCAGTTTGACCATCAGATTGAGGATGATAAGATGAGTTGTGAGCTAGTTGAGTACCCAAACAAGAAAATAATTCCGTCCAAAAATTTTCAGTAAAAATGGGATCTCTGTCACTTACAATAATCTTTGGGTTTCCATGTAGCTTTTGAATTGTTTCCATAAATGTAGTAGCAATTGTACTTGCTTTAAATGGATGAGATAATGCACTAAAGTGTGCATACTTGGTAAGTCTATCAACTACCACCATGATGACACTCTTTCTTGTAGAAATTATATACAAGATGCATGTATATATCCAGATTCTCCTGATCTAACAATATTTTATCTTCTTGCTAAATACAGAATCCTTCCACTATTAATATTTTGCGGAAATTAAAATCAATTGCAAACACATGAAGTAATAAAAACAATCGCACATAACACAGTTGTTTAACAGGAAAGCCTGGAGCTGAAAACCCCAACTATCATATATTATGTATTGTGGAGATCATGTAACAATCTCATACAAAGCTTAGTACATCAAGCTCTTAGTACAATCAATCGTCACACACTAATCAGAAGAAATCTGCAAATCCATGCACCTATTTCTTGCCACCTAATAGCCTGCCTCCACTATGTAATCCCTGCTGAAGAATAGCTCTAAATGAATTCGAATTACCCTTGCCTTGACTGCGCAATCCTCATTGGCAACTCCAAGGTGTGTTTGGTGCAATAAATGCATCACTATAGCCACAACAGATAGTCCATATTTCCGTTTCACCTATCTCTCCACTAGGTCTCCACTGGAACTGACATGCACTGTAGTTAACTGTTGTATTGTTCAATTGATTAATGAGTTATTATTTGTGAATTAATTAACTAATTAATTCACTCCACTCTCACTAGTGTATCATTAGTTAGACTAGATACAACTAGCTCAACTGAGTTTAACTCCATTAACTGGGTTAAACTGAATAACAACTCCATGAACTACTCTTCCAACTCTGTCATAACTTTTCCACTTCAGTTCTAACTGATTCCTCCATGCATGAACCACCAGTAAACCCTAGGAATTGTGTAATTCCTTCATCCCACTGATTTTCCAAATCTGTACACTGAAACTAAGTGCTCCAAGAGAATAAGGTGTTGTTTATTGTCGGATTATTATTAAGAGCTAATAATAATCGACGCTTCTATTTATAGATCGACGATCTATAAATAGACTTCGCCCAATATTCTAAAAATAGAATTTCATCTATTTTTCCAACTTGATCAACCATCCACAAATATCATCCTAGGACTTTTGAAATATGATCACCATGTCTAAAAATAGACATAGTCTAAAAATAAACTTGCACCAAAAATAGCCTGCGGGCCCACTTAGTGAAGCATTAGGGGAATTTTGAGGTCAAAAGTGGGCCTCATAAGGAAAATTTACAATCAAAATTCACTTTCTGAGAACCAATCACATTTTAGAGGATGACATCATCCCTAATGGTTGAGGTGGCATTGCTTGAGTTAAAGGTACTTACTTGTCACATTCTCAATGGTGAATAAAAACTCATGGTTAACCATGGTAGTGCTCTAAGTACTTTTAAAGTCAAAGTAAAGTACTCATAATAAATGTCATTTCACACTTTTTGAATAAAAATATATTATTGTCATTTCATATTTCTTGAAAGAAACAATGCATATCCTATACATTTATTATATTATATTATTTTATATTATTTTTATATAGTATATTAATTACATGTTATTATACAATTTAAATAATATAAATTTTAATTAATATCATATAATATAATTAAGAATTTATAAATTTATATTTATATTTTATTTTAAGTTATTTAAGTACAAAGGACAAATGCATTAATTGTTCAACGATAATGACTTTTTCTTGAAAAGCTCATTCTTATTTATAGTCACATCAATACAATTTTTTACTAATTTTACTTTGGTACATTTTTTGAATTGAATTTAATTATGGTTACATGGATTGTGGTGAAAAAAGTGAATTGCAAATTCATAAATATTATTTTATTGGTTTAGCTATTATTTTATTATTTCCTTAGGAGGCCCATTTTAGACCTCAAAATTCCCCTAATGGGCAACTCTTTTCCCTAAGCTCATCATCTTATTGAATCTCAAGACTCCCTCTCAACAAGATAGGGATTATCTTTCACCCTGATCCTACCTCCATGCTATTCGAATTTGCTCCTAGTGAGCGCCTTTGTCAGAATATCTACATCCTAATCTTCCATAGGAATGTACTGAAGCAACATGATCTTCTGTTGCACACAATCTCTAATATGGTTATATCAGATATCAATATGTTTAGCTCTATCATGAAACTCAGGATTAATCGATATTTTAATGCAACTCTGATTATCACATTGTATCACTGTAGGATCTAAATGTGAACCGAACAAACCAACCAGGATCTTCCTCATCCAGATAGCCTCACATGCAGCTTGACTTGCTACCATGTATTTTGCTTTCGCTGAATTGAGTGCCACAAATCTTTGTTTCCTGCTGTACCAAGAAATTTTCGTAGATCTGATACTGAAAATTCCTGCTGATGCGCTCTTTCTATCTGTTGGGATGCCTGCCCAATCTGCATCCATGAAGTCATGCAACTTCACCTCATCCTTTTTTATGAACCATAAACCATACTCAGATTTGCCCCTGAGATACCTCAGGACATGCTTTCCTGCCTTCCAAAAGAGCTTGGTAGGCTTAACCATCGTTTGTGAAAGCTCGTTCACTGCATAGCATATGTTCGGTCTTGTATTAACTAAATACATGAGCGAACCCACCAACTATCGATAAACAGCGGCATCCACTACCTCTGCCGATGTAGCATCCTCTTTCCTCTAATTTCCTGGAAGAGGAGTGTCGATAGGCTTGCAGCCTTGCATGTGAAACTTCTCTAGTATCTCTTGGGCATACTTTCCTTGAGACACAAATAGTTCACCTTCCCGCTGCCATATTTCCAATCTAAGGAAATAATGAAGGAGGCCCAAATCCTTCATCTCAAACTCCTTTGCAAGATCTGCCTTGCATGAGTGTATCAACTTCTCATCACCTGTTAGTATTAAATCATCAACATAAATAACAATGATCAAAAGCTTACCCTCCACCACAATTTGGTACAGGTTTGCATCCGCCTCACTCTTGGTGAAGCCAAGTCCAGTGAAATAGATGTCGATCTGTGTGTACCAAGCACGAGGTGCTTGCTTCAACCCATACAGCACTCTTTTGAGCCTGCACACATGCAACTCGCTGTTGTAGATCTAAAATCCTTCAGGCTGCTCAATGTACACCTCTCCCTCAATGATCCCATTAAGGAACATAGTCTTCACATCCATCTAACGAATGTGCCAACCCATCTATGTTGAGAGAGCAAGGATGTTCCTTATGGAAGAATATCATGCGATAGGTGCAAAGGTTTCTTCATAATCAATCCCCTCTATCTGTGAGAAGCCCCGGGCAACAAATATTCCCTTATACTTCTCTACGCTCCCATCAGCAGCTTGCTTTACCTTGTAGATCCATCTTGATCCTACAACTGATTTTCCCACCGGCCCTGGAACAATCTCCTAAGCATTGTTTCTGACAATGGATTCATACTCCTCCACCATGCCATCTACCCATGTGGACTCCTGCACTGCTTCTTCAAAAGAAGTTGGCTTTGTCACGATACACTTGCTCATAAGAGCCATGTATCCAGTAAATCAGTCAGGTGACTGTCTCTGTCTGCGCTATGATGTAGGGACTCCTACATTTTGTGCCGCATCAAGCTTTAGTCTCTCAGCTTCTGTGGTATGCTTTCTACCTTGTCTAATGTTTGGTTCTCCATGAGTGGACTCCTCCACTACATGAATCTCCTCCTGTGGTTGATCCACATCCGGAGGCTCATCTTTCAGAACAAGAATTTCCTTCACTGCATGCAAGTCTAGCTCCCTCTCAAGCATAGCTTGTGAAACACCCATGATCATTTTGTTCTTCCTCTCCGTGACCCCATTCTGCTGTGGGTTATGAGGCACTATGAGTTCTCTTCGAATTCCTTCTTTGCTACAGAAGTCTTTGAATTCGCCTGAGATGTATTCACCACCATTATCACTCATAGAGCCTTCACTTGCTTCCCTAACTCCTTCTCCACCAATGCTTTAAACTCACAGAACTTTGAGAATGTTTCGTTCTTCTTCTGCATGAATAATATCTAGCATCTACGAGAATATTCATCAACAAATATAACATAATACCTGTGTTTTTCTGTTGAAGCAACCGAGAAAGGTCCACACATGTCTGTGTGAATTCTCTCCAGGATCACCCAAGCACGGTTCTCCTTCTCATGAAAGGTGGTCTTCACAAACTTACCCATAGTACATCCCTTGCACTAATATGACTACGCAAGAGTACCCTTGGGAAGTCCAGTATAAATCTACTGCAAAATCTTCAAAGTGCCATGGTGAAGATGGCCCAATCTCCTATGCCATAATTCGCCCTCATCCTGGCTCACCATTTCTTCTGTTTTGCCCATCATTGCAGTGCAACCATCTACCTCCAGCTTGTAGAGATTCTTAACTCAAATCCATGTCTTCTTGGTTTGACCTGTTGTTTTATGTCGAAGGAAGGATTTTCGCTCACTGAAAACAACGTCATAACCTTTGTCTTCCAACATTGCGACCGAGACCAAGTTCTTCTTCAGACCTGGAACATGCATAACACCCTTCAACAAGAATGGATTACCGGACTCCCTCTCAAAGGTAATGGTCCCACTGCTGGTCACATTGTATCGACCATCGTCACCCATCTCTATATGCATCTAGAGGTCCTTCTCCTCCAAGTCACTAAACAACTCCTTGTCTCCCGTCATATGGAAAGACACACCACTATTAAGATACCACACCGATCCCATATAGCTTGAAACAAAGCATGCGATCAAAGAGAAATCAATTTCAAATTGCGAGTCTAAGGCCTCTCTAGCTACAACTCCAGCAGCCTTCTTGTTCTTCTTCTTCTATGGGTAGTTAGTGGTGAAATGCCCATGTTCGTGACAGTGAAAACACTTCACTTTGGACAAATCCTACTTCTTTCCTTTAGCATCGGATTTTGAAGGAAATTTCTTCCCCTTCCCTTTCCTTGCTTTGGTAGACAAAGCACAATTCTCTTCATCTTCATTCTTCGATGAAGAGCCATCCTTGGTACCTCGCCTTATCTCCTCCTACACAAGATCTGACCAAAGTCAATCCCATCCCGGCAGTTTCTCGCATCCATTAACAGAGTATTCATAGGTATGCCAACTCTTCAGAAGCCCAAGGAGAGCCAAGCTCACCAATTCTTCATCATCAACAGTAATCCCCACACTTCCCAGTTCATCCCTACAGTGGACAAACTTCGTGAGATATTTTGGTACTATCGCCCTTCTCCATTTTTATTTTTCTGAGCTTGTCTTTTAGTGCCAACTTCCTCTGGTCACAGCTGCTTTGGAAAAAAATTGTCAAAGCCTTCCACATTAAGAATGGAGTGGCTTTCCCATGAAGGCTAGACACAATATGGTCCTTCACACCTTCCAATATAATTCTTCTTGTCTTTGCTATCTTCTTTTGCCATGCGTCAAGTAATGCAACATCGCTAAATCCTGACTTAGGAACATCGCTATCGATGAAATCCTTCGGTCCACTATCCTCCCACACCACCTCCATCCTATCCTTCCAGGCTATGTAATTCGAGCTCCCATCAAGGGCATACTCCAATCGCAACCCATTGAAAGACATTTCAATGTATACTCAACTGTCGCACCAAGAATTTTATGAAGCAAATTCGAATTGTCCACCAGCACAAACTCAGCAATTCTTCACAATTGCAATATTCAAGAATTAACATTGCTCTGATACCATGTAGAAATTATATACAAGATGCATGTATATATCTAGATTCTCTTGATCTAACAATATTTTATCTTCTTGCTAAATACAAAATCCTTCCACTATTAATCTTTTATGGAAATTAAAATCAATTGCAAACACATGAAGCAATAAAAACAATCTCACATAACACAGTTGTTTAACGGGAAAGCCTGAAGCTGAAAACCCCAACTATCATATATTATGTATCATGGAGATCATGTAACAATCTCATACAAATATTAGTACATCAATCTCTCAGTACAATCAATCGTCACACACTAATAAGAAGAAATCTGCAAATCCATGCACCGGTTTCTTGCCACCTGATAGCCTGCCTCCACTACGCAATCCCCGTTGAAGAATAGCTCTGAATGAAGTTGAATTACCCTTGCCTTGAATACGCAATCCTCATTGGCAACTCCAATGTGTGTGTGTTGCAATCAATGCATCACTATAGTCACAACAGATAGTCCATCTTGCCCTTTCACCTATCTCTCCACTGGAACCGACATGCATTGTAGTTAACTATTGTATTGTTCAGTTTATTAATGAGTTATTATTTGTGAATTAATTAACTAATTAATTCACTCCACTCTCACTAGTGTATCATTCAGTTAGACTAGATACAACTAGCTCAACTGAGTTTAACTCCATTAACTGAGTTAAACTGAATAACAACTCCATGAAATATTCTTCCAACTCTGTCATAACTTTGTCACTTTAGTTCTAACTAATTCCTCCATGCATGAACCACCAGTAAACCCTAGGAATTACGTAATTCCTTCAGCCCACTAATTTTCCAAATATGTACACTGAAACTAAGTGCTCCAAGAGAATAAGTTGATGTTTATTGTCGGATTATTATTAAGAGCTAATAATAATTGACACTTCTATTTTAGATTGATGATCTATAAATAGACTTCGCCCAATATTATAAAAATAGGATTTCATCTATTTTTCCAACTTGATCAACCATCCACAAATAGCATCCTGCAACTTCTGAAATATGATCACCGTGTCTAAAAATAGACTTGCACAAAATATAGCCTGCGGGT
This sequence comes from Pinus albicaulis, assembly GCA_034641835.2. Lineage (NCBI taxonomy): Eukaryota > Viridiplantae > Streptophyta > Pinopsida > Pinales > Pinaceae > Pinus > Pinus albicaulis. The sequence goes on from CM076575.1 coordinate 1,807,238,966, forward strand.
TTCACTTAGTGAAGGCGACTCTTTTCACTAAGCTCAGCATCTTGTTGAATCTCAACATTTCTTTTAGACTTACGTAAACATATGATAAAATCCATTGATATCTCCTCCCAACATTGACTTGGAATGGATAAAGGTTGTAGAAGACACGACATCTTAATTGTTTCAACTTATTTTGTTGGAAAACCAAACATTCTGCCACAAAATTTTGAATATCAGATTTAAGGCCATCCCAAAAAAATTCTTTCTTCACCTTGTGTTAAGTTTTTAAAAATCCTAAGTGTCCTCCTAAAGGATAAGTATGCAATTCCAAAAGAATATTTTGTTTTAGTTGGGAATTCTTACAAGGATATAAATGATCTTTGTATCATAAGGAATCATTTTTCCAACTAAATGTATTATATGTACTAGGATCTTGCTACAAATTTTGAATGAGTGTCCACAATTCTTCATCCTTCTTCCATTCATCCCTTGTTTCAGTTATCTAATCTGGTTGGATAATAGAAATGGCACAAAGCAATGTTTCCACCTCTTCATCCTTTCTTGAGAGTGCATCTGCAACAACATTTAGCTTCCCTTTTCGTAGATGATTTCAAAGTCATAATCCAACATCTTTGTGACCCATTTTTTCTGCTCTTCTGAAGATAGTCTTTGTTCCAAAAAAAAATTAAGACTATCATGATCAGTTGTTACCTTGAAGTGTCTTCCCATTAGGTAAGGTCGCCATTTCATTAGTGCATGTAGTATTGCCAACATTTCCTTCTCATAAATAGCTTTATGTAAATAATTTCCTTTGATTGGACGTCTTTCAAAAGAAATGGGTCTTCCTTATTGCATTAAAACAACACCAATTCCATTTCTTGAGGCATCACATTCCACAATAAAGTTTTTTGTGAATTTCGACGTAGCTAAGACCGGTGCTAGGCACATTTCCTCTTTAAGATGTTCAAATGCTTTAGTTTCTTTAGGAGTCCATGAAAATGCATCTTACATCAATAATGTTGTTAGAGGTGTTTCTATTCTCCCATAATTCTTAACAAACTTGTGATAATACCTTGTTAACCCGAGAAATCCTTGCAACTACTTTATGGTTGTGGGGACTTTCCATTCCTAAATGGCTTGAATTTTGTTAGGGTCTACCTTAACACCCTTGTGAGATACAATATGACCCAAATATTCCACCTCTTGTACTCCAAAGAAATAGTTGGAGTTTTTTGCACATAATTGTTTCTCCTCCAATAGTTTGAGCACCCTGTCAACATGTTGAACATGATCCTTCCAAGACCTGCTGTACATTAGTATATCATCAAAAAATACTAACACAAATTTTCTAAGGAAGGGTTTGAAAATGGAATTAATCAACTCTTGAAATGTAGAAGATGCATTGGTAAGGCCAAAAGGCATGAACAAAAATTCATAATGACCCTCATGAGTTCCAAATGTTGTTTTCAGAATATCTTCAGTCTTCAGTCTAATTTGATGATATCCTGAATGAAGATCCAACTTGGTAAAATAAATTGCTCCATGTAATTCATCCAATAATTCATCAATCACGGGAATGGGAAATTTATCTTTAATAGGGAGCTTATTGATATCCCTCTAATCCGGACACATGTGCCATGATCCATCCTTCTTGTGCACCAATACTATTGTAGCAGAGAAAGAACTTTGACTAGGTTGAATTATACCAGCCTCTAACATTTCTGCAATTATACGTTCAATTTCTCTCTTTTGGACATAAGGATATCTGTAAGGCCTGATGTTTGGAGGAACACTTCCTGGAATCAAATGAATAGCATGATCATGATCACGAATAGGTGGGATTCCTTTGGGAGTTTCAAACACCTTGCAATGATTGTCCAAGAATTTTTGGAGATCTAGAGAAATAGATGATTTTGATGATGGAACTTCTAGTGAGCATAATTGTGCAATTACGCCTTGTTGTTATTTCTTTAGAAGATTTTTCATGACATTAGAACTTATTATCTTTCCCGAATTCCCTATGATGCCCCCAAATTCAACTTCCTTTCCTTCCAAAAAAAAATTCAAGAAAATTTCTTGAAAATTAAAACCTATCGTCCACAAAGATTGTAACCATTGTACTCCTAGTACAACATTAGAACCTCCCATTGGAATGGAAAGCATTAGAATACTCAATACATATTCCCCCATGGTTAGCTTGATATTATGTCATTTTCTAGAGAAATTTATAGTTCCTCCATTTGCAACCATCACTTGACATTCTAGTGTTGGGTATAGGAAGCAATTCAATTCCTTGGCTAACTTACAATGAATAAAATTATGGGTACTACCCGAATCAATCAACACTATTAGATTTTTCTTCTTGATATGTCCTTCTATCTTGAGAGTTTGAGGAGTGATAATTCCTCCCAATGCATAACACGATATGGTCGGACTCAATTCTTCTTTCTCTAGGGTTGGTTCTTGGTGTATATCCTCTTCTTTTTATGTTTCTTGTTCATTTTCTTCCTCCTCTTCACAATCTATGTAAAATAATTTCTTCTCAATACACTTATGACCTTTAGTGTATTTTCTATCACAACTGTAGCAAAGCCCTTTTGTTTTTTTTCTTCCAATTGTTGTGGTGTCAACCTTGTAGGTTGTGGAAGTCTAGGAGTAGCAACACTTCCATATTTATAGATGTGAGTGGTAGGCTTCCTTGTCGCCATAATTTTACATTCAATTTTTCTTTACAATCTAAATGCCTTCTCTAATGAATCAGGTTCCCAAAGGCAAACCTCATGTTGGATGTTATCCTTTAAAGTCCCTATGAAGACATCAATCATGTGTTCCTCTCGAATTGCAGTTACCCTTGTATTGATTTTTTGGAAGTCCTCAATGTGCTCCACCACTAAACCCTTTTTTTTAGATTTATCAATTGGCTAAAGAAGGTGTTTCTCTTTGTATCCTCATAATGTGCTATCATTTCCTCTATAAAAATTAACCAATGACAAAATTTTTACGGGAGAAAAGTCATTGATACCATACAAATGTATTTTGTTCTAAATATAAAGTTTCAATGCATACATTTTGTGTGTTTTGCACATTATTGAGATCAAAATATTGCTCCATCTATAGTATCCATGTTACAGGATCCTTGTCATCAAACTTCCTCATATCGATCTTTGGAATATGGTGGGTCTTCCATCCAACATTCGATTTTATGAAATCGCGATTAACATTTATTTTGTTCTAATAATGAGTTTCATCTACTATATTTTCACCATTACGAATCATTTCTTGTATCAACTTTGTCAAACCTTCCTTCAAACCTCCCATGTCTCCTTTTAGATCATTCTTCATGTCTTCCATGTTGTCTTTCATTTTTTCATCGATCTTAGCTTCCATGTCATCCATCTTAGCTCCCATGCCATCAATCTTAGCTTCCATGCCATTCTTCAAACCATCCATGCCTTTCTTCAAACCGTCCATCTTAGCTTCCACGACTTTCTTCAAAAATTCCATTTCATTTTTTGTTGCTCTTTACGAGAGCAAAATTTGGTGCACTTGCTCTTGTAATTTTGATATATCATGTTGCACTTCATAATATTCATGAGTCATAGTAGATTATTATGAAGGCTTGATGGGTGTTGAATTATTTTTAGGGGGCATTTTAAAACCTAATACTGTTATCTATGCTTCAATATTCCCTTGGAATCCCATCAAACTAATTTTTCAAACACAATTTATTCAATTTGAAAAACAATACACACCTTCTTCTTGCTTTTGAGGAGCTCGATATTGACACTGAATTATCTCTGTGATTTTGGATCTTAAATATCTTAAATTTTATTTTGTAGTTTCCCTTTGAATACTCTTTTGAATGCCACAGGTCTAAGCAGATTTGAATGCTTCAAGACAAAGTTATGCCCAATCTCCCACAATGACCTAATTATGGACTGGTTCAGTAGAGCGAACTTGTACAGCATGCCACGTGTCACTATTCCTCATTCGGCTCTGAAATTGATACAGAGGAAACTATAGTCCGTGTACTTTGGCCACTTTTTACAGAATTCCAATCTAATGCTTAGAGACAGAGTTATGGAAATTTTCCCAGGGTCACCTCTTTTAGATGAAATTCGGGAGCCTGCAAAAACCTTAACTTCCACAGATCATATCTCTGAATATATTGCAAACCAAGATCTGAATTTTTTACATGAAGTTCCTCAGGATTTTGGCTTTTCATGGTAAAAATTTCAGCTTCTGATCCTTCGTAGACAAAACTCTATAGCGAAAATGCCACGATGATATGTTTGGAGCAGTGAAACCCTAGAATCCAAAGCTCTGATACCAAATTTTATGAAACCAGCTCCAAAATAGAAGAAATAGAAATATCGACGCCTTATCAATAAGCCACTTCGAGGGGAAACCTCCTATAAATTACATAAATGAACAATTCTTGGATGATTCAAATGAGAAAACCTCCTTTCTATATATAGGAGTCCATGGGGTCACAATATAATCCTAGCCGACCTAACAATAATAATGTAATGGCACAATAATAACAATATGGGGGTTATAGGGGTACAACAATAATAATAAGGGGGCTATACTAACAACAATAAGGGACTACACTATTAATATAGGGACCTAACATCTCCCCATTGGCCCACATGAAAACCAATCACAAATTTCCAACACACAATGAAATTTGAACCTTCAAGATGTTGCCACTTGGCAGTCCCATATTCGATGGAGAAAATTGACCAATTTTGACCCAACCTAGTTAGGATTCCATGTCATCAGCATGGACTCCTGACTCAACTACCTGTCTGCCCTTTTTTTTCCAAATTTTGCCTGTTTAGCAAAGTGAACATAACTCATTTATGGGAGCATACAGATTCCATTTCGCGTGAAATGAAGTGTGCCAGATTCAGAACGAAAAGCAATACGTGGTCATTCAGGTTTCAATCCATTCTGAGAACTTTGATTTTTGAGTTTAAAACTGAGCACCTGATCATTCATCCCCACTCGAAGCCTTTTGGAACCCAAAAAATATTTCATTACTGAACATGTGGATGAGGGTACAATTCCCTCACCCTTCCAGTCTCAATCTACTGGAATTTTCCCAATTTCATCAATTAAAGCTTTTCATAAAAAAATTAATCTTTTTCCTTGATTCTGGAGACCCTGTCTTGCTGTTGTAGACACTATCATGCTACAATTTCTCAGAATTTTTAGAACAACAAGTTGTCTTTGAATAAACAAACTTTTTACCACCTTGATCGTCAATCAAAGGAAACTTGAAAATTGTCTCACCTCAAACATTGTCGACATGGCAATTTTTAGCTTGTCTTGCCTTGTACTTGTGTCAACTTTTGACCAAGTGTTTTCACCATTTCCATGTACCATTTTGAAACAAAAAACAAGTACTTTTGGAACCTATGCCTTCTTTTTCAAAATTTTTTGGTGCTTTATCTTTGACCTTTACACTCTCTTGCACCGACATCTTGTTTCCATCATTGTTCAACACTGAAGTGGATTGCTGCAAATATTTCTCATCTTGTTTACCTCTTTTCAAAGGCAACATGTTAGAGCCCTGAAACATATTATTCAAACATTAGAAAATTCAATGAAATATTTGATGCATCTTTTTGAAAGGTCTCATTGAAAGCATCACTATGCTTGAACATTAAAAAAGCCAAATTTTGACTTGCATTCACTATTCTCTTCATTTCTCCTGCATGTATAAGAGGCAAACTTATTTTCTTCTTGTGTGCTCTAACTATGTACTCAATTACATTCTTGAACAAGTGGTACTTATTCTCATGGCGATGAAATATTTCCCTCCTATCACAAAGAGAAGGACTTCCCAAAACAATACCTGAAATCTCAAGCGGAACTACATCAAGTTCAACTTCATCAAGAAAGTTTGAATTGATTGCAAACCTTAGGATGAACTTCTATGTTACCTGCAAGTTTGCATTATTACATATCCATCCTAAAGGATAAGATCTTGGATGTGTAACAGTTTCAATATCTAACCTCTTAACTAAGTCTTCAGAAATCAAATTAGCTTGAGAACCACTATCAAATAGTGTGTCTATTTTGGTATGCTTTTAAAACAACTCTAATATGAAAGAGTTCAATTCTTATATCTTCATCTTGAGTTACATTAGAACAACTTGAAGAAATAGTGCTTTCTATGTTCTTATCTTTCAAACCCATTGTTGTATTCTTGGTTACATCTCCTGAATTTGAACCTAAGTCATGTTCAATGATTGCAATTGTTTTCTCCTTCTCTTTGGTTTTAAGTTCGTTTGGCTTCAACTCTGGTTGGAGTTGCCAAAAATGGTCTTCATCATGGCAATTTTTCGAACAATGTTTACATGTGAGTTCATCTTTATCCATTTTAATAGAACCAGTTTTCTCTTCCATTATACTTACGCTTTCCTTTACCTTCATACTCAAGGAAACTATCACTTTTCTCATCTGTACTATGTTTCCCTCTTGCTTCTAGATGTGTGGCTTGAACACAAACTTAATCTAAGTTTGTGGGATTGAACATTAGAATATTATGTCTAAGATAGTTCTGAAAACCCCTAATATTCTTTAACAAATATTCTTGAGAAGATAAATTGACACCCAAAATAAGATCCCTTCTCCTAAATTCATGAGTGTAATCTTGCACACTTTGACCTTTCAATTGTCTAAAATTATGCTAGTCCATAATGAATTTTTTCATGTAAGTTAGAGGATAGAATTTCCTTTTAATGGTAGCAATAAAATTAGACCATGAAATTGAGATCTTATTGTTGTTTTAAATCTCATCTTGTGTCCTTGCTTTCCACCATACAAGTGTTGTGCCCTCCATTCTCAAGAAATCCAATTGGATATTTATGTCATCCTCTTGAAGGTTCTGAATTCTGCAATAAACCTACAATTGATGAATCCAATTATCCAGTTTCTTTATATTCACTTCACCATTATACATAAGTAGCTCAAATTTAACATCAATTTTAAGTAAGGGTGATTTACCAACTCCTTTTGAAGTATGTGTATGAACAGATGCAAGGGTTATGGTAGTGGAAGATGATGAAGATGAAGGTGAATATGGTGGTGAGGATGACGATGGAGTGGATGGTGGCTTCCTACCTCTCCATGCCCTCCTCCTGGAGAACTCTCTCCTCTTGGAGGCCTAGAACTTTCTCCTTGCATCCTTAAATTCTTCTCCTCATAGAGGACCTCAACCATCTTAGTCATATCAAAAAATGTCTTTCTGAATGCTCTCTCATATTTTTTCATGGTAGGTTCTCCTTCATGAGGCATGCTCACTGAAGACTCAACTTAAACTTGAGGATGTGCTGGTGTTGAAGACTTTGATAACCTTTCCCTTCTTCCTCTTGACCCAACTGCAGGGATTTCAACCAGCTTCCCTTCTCCTCTTTTGATTTTTAGCCTTGTAAGCATGACCCGAACTTGAAAACAATTAGATCCCTTCTTTGACAAAAAAACCTAAAGCTTTGATACTAGAAATGATCTGAATGAATTATGTTAGTTATGTTGTGCTAATTCCTCTTTCAGATTTTTAAATCAAGAGCTTAAGGGTTCAAGTTCTCTTGCAAGTTATTGAGTCTCATGAGTGTTTTTCATGTTAATTTTATGAACAATTTAACGTAAAATAAAGACTGAAAAATAAAAAATAAAAGTATCGTACATCACCATGCAACACATCAACATAGGGATTTGATGAAGGAGTTCACCCCTCCTGGGCTACATCTCCTTGGTCCATCTTCCATGGCTTGGGCCTCTATATTATGCTCAAATTTGCAAAAATATGTGTTTACAATTATTTTTTGTTCCTGAAACTTGAACCAATGAGTTCATAATGCCCAAAATGGTCATCTACCTCTTTATGCTCCTGATTCGGTCGAAAACTCCAAAATTTATTACCTTCTCCAGTTTTTCCACAATTTTTGGCCTAAATTTAGCTAACTGGAGCTAAATTCAGTTAGCTAGCATTAAAACTGGCATTTCTGCCAGATTTGGTGGACCAAAAAACTAATCCAATTTAACGTAATTAACCTGCATTAAATTAATTAATCTTGGTTAGCACTTAATCTGTGCTTAGTGATAATCTGGATTAGCACTTATTAATGAGGATTAAGGTTAATTAATGGCAGATTAATATTTTTATACTTTGCGCTTAAAGTTTAGCCCTTCGGTGCTCCATTGTGGTCACAAGCCTCGTTTACATGGCTTGGGACTGGCCCCACGGGGCTGCCCCCCTCTCCCCCCATCCGCAAACCTTTGAAACATTAAATATATGCAACATGGTAAGTTATTTAAGATCTAATGTGTGGCGTAGTGGTGGCGTGTGGTGTTGGCGAGGCGGAGGTCCCGTGTTCGACCCTCGCCGACCCTTTTGGTCTTCAAACAATAATTTTACACCACTATAGGGGGGGGCACAAGGTGGCCCCAAGCCGAGCCACGTGTCCTCTCCCCATTGGCCCACATGAAAATCAATCACAAATTGCCAACACACCATGAAATTCAAACCAACCAGACGTTGCCACTTGGAAATCCCACATTCGATGGAGAAAAATGACAAATTTTGACCCATCCCAGTCAGCATGCCACGTTAGAAGTATAGACTACTGACTGGGCTACCTATCTACCTTTTTTTTCCAAATTTTTCTAGTTTAGCAAAGCGAACAAAACTCATTTCTGGGAGCATACGGAGTCCATTTCGCGCGAAACGAAGTGTGTCAGATTCAAAACGACGAGCACTACGCAATCGTTCAGGTTTCGAGCCATTTTGAGAACTTTGATTTTTGAGCTTAAAACTTAGTAGCTGAACATTAAAGGTACTTGAATAAATATTTTTATAGCAGTAAAAAGTCCCCTTCCAATTTTGAGACATGATGATTTACCTTCTCGATTTTCTAAAAGTTATGTTCCATACTTGTCCTGTATAATCACAATACATGAAGACATGAGTTAATGTTTCTTCATTCTCAATACATAGTGGACATATTGACGGGCCTTGAATTCTTCTTCAATTTTTCTACTACCAATATTTTTCCATGAACTGGGGTCCGATAAAATATCTTAATTTTTGGGTGTTTGTCTCCTTTAGAAATTATTTTCCATGTCACCGACCTTAGGAATTGACTTTTCTCTTTTAATGTATATGTAATATCCCATTTTTACTTAGCAAGAGTTTGGATATGGCCCATGTCCTTTTTTATATTGGATTTCTTTTCTTAATGGAGTTTCTCCATGGAGGTTGAGAACTAAGGCTTCCATTTGATATTTTAAATGATTTTGGATGTCAAATATTTTCTAGTTTTTCCAAAGAGTAGAAGCTATGATGTCTCACTCTGAGATATCATATAATAGGAAAACATTTTGGGATTTCATTCATATTTGTATATTTTTATGTGCTAGGATTTGGTTTAGAGGTGTGATTTTCAAAGAATTTTTTTTGCTCAAATTTTTATTTATTGTTTGTTTTCAAGCACCCAATAGAGATAGCCTTGAATGAGATGGACCACTACTTTGCATAATCTCTAGACTGAGGACCCCCTTGTATCTAGAATTGATGAGTCTAAACTTCTTATATGACTTGCATACATGTATTTTTTATGAGTAAAAGAGATCCATCATGTCTATTTTTCAATTATTACTATCCATAAAATTCTGATTCACATTGCCATATTCATTCATCTAGGGTCCTTGATTGGAATTCCCTCTTAATAGATTAGTGATATGATAGCACACCATAATTAATGACATGGATCATTTTTGTGCTACTTTCAACTCCTTGTCGTAAGAACTCCTCCATAGCTCTTCCAATAAGTTTCATAACACCAATTGAGAAACCATAATAAAGACTTGAAACAAAAGAAAAAAAGAAAGGATCATTTTGATTAGAATCACTCTTCCTCTGTGATAAAGAAATTGAATCCCCCTTGCTACATTTTTTTGAACTTTTTGAATCATAGTGAGATAGCCAATGGTGTTTGGATACTTCGGGATGATCATAACCACTAAATATTTGAATGAAGACCAATTTAAAACACAAGGAAACTCAAGAATCCTAAAAATGGATTTGATTAAGGTGAAACATGCCACCCATAAGTGCTACTTTTGTTTTTGTTGATGAAACTTCTTAAAGTATACATAAAATGATTTAGTACCTATTTCAATATTTCAACAATGATTACTGATGCTCCACCCAAAAGAAGTGTGTCATTTGTGTTAGGTTCCTGTAATATAGATATTTTTTCTATCCAGTTATTTATTTTTGGAATCAGATGGTAAAGTTTAGCCTATAAATTCACCAGTTCTTATAGTCTAAATTGTCTTTGTACAAAGGTCCCTAGGGGGTCATCAATGGGGTGTCATAAGCCAGTTGTCAACAACCCTTTCCATTTGCTAAAATATTAAATGTCTCTAAAGTTACTTTTAATAGTTTTTATTTTAAATAAGTTTTAATTTTACAAAAGATATATATGTTTTAAAATTGTTTATTTGAAATACTAAACTTAATTTAAAAATAACTTAGCAACCCAATATCTAAACTATAGGAGACACATTTTATTTTATGTTAAATACGTCAGTCAAGTGTCAAAATTCGAAAGTCAAAATTAATTTATGACCCCACCCCGCACTTCATGCCTCGCGATGTGTGAATAATTAATCAACAATTATTGATGGATTTTTTTTATGGGTGGGGGCTTGACCAACCACCCCCCCTTCCGAAAAAATTTGTTTCTCCTTTACCATGTTTTACAACTGTCAGCTTCTAGTTCATTTCAGACCCCCCCCCCCCCTCGAAAACCATTACAGCTGTCAACTTCTAGCTCATTTCGTACACACACACCCTCTCCTGTCCTAAACCAATTAGTACCTACCCCAACAAAAACCATTAATTGTGTTGATTTAAATTTTATGAAATGTAATTTCATATATTTATGAAATGAGTTTATGAATTGGAGGGTAAATAAAAACGAGATGAGGTAAAATGAATTTACAGGTGAAAGTAAAAGGATACTTATGAAACGAGGTTTTAGGTGAAAGTAAAAGGAGACTTATGAAATGAGGTTTCAGGTGAAAGTAAAAGGAGGTTGAGTAAAAGTGAAATTTTACAGAGAAAAATATATGGCTTTTGTAAGGTACAAAGAGGAAAAATGCATGAGACATAAATTTGGATAAATAATTATCAAAAAAATATATCAGGAGTAAAAAGGGGAAAGTAAAAATTCTTTACCAACCATGGAAAAATAAGACATGGTTTTTTAAAATCCATGGGGAGGAAAACACTCAATGATTTTTATAAATATGTTTATGATTCCATTTATTTATCAATATATAAATTATTGGAAACAAGACATGGATTTAGAAAACAAGACATGGATTTCAAAACAAGAGGATGGTTTATAAAATTATTTAAAGAAATATTTTGAGATTTTATTTAATTCATTTACAGGTTTAAAGCAAAAATATTTGGAAATTATTTATCAATATATTTTCTTCCCAAATATTTTGTGACAATGGTGAAGTATTTAAAGTATGATGATGGAAAATACTATGGGAAAAAATGTCAACACATAAGTTTGATTTAACTCCAAAACACAAATAATTAATTTATCAACTCAGTGGAAAGCATAAACAAGCATGCAATTATTTTTAGATTTTTGACTCAGAAATATCAGTCAAAGGGATAGCTAGTTGATACAAGTGGCAAAGTTAATCAGATTTGAAAGGGTAGCTAACAGGTTTTGTGAAAACAATTTCAACCTCTCTAGATTCCAACGCAGAGGATCAACATTAATGAAATATTTCCATATTTGAATGCTGAAGTTGTTCCAACAGTTCCAGATCTCCTGTAGTTTTGCAGTAATTTTTTTTATATTTAGTTTAATGTTCATATTTTTTTCTAGAAATTGTTAGATATTATTTTGTATTCAATTCATTTTTGGAATCCGAAATTAGTTCAATAAGAAGTTTATAAATATTTTGTAATAAGACCTGGAAAAGGGTTGAGGGAGGAGTAAAATAGAGATTTTTCCTTTTTGTAAACTGTGGAGTTTCAATTCAAGTGATCAATACAAAAGTAAAAAGCTCTTTTTCTCAAGGATTCCTATATCAATAACTAGTGGCGATGTTTTTCTTTCAGTGTTTATGTTTTCTTCTCTAAGTTATTCATGAAACATTTTATTTTCCCATTATTTGAATGAAGATTATATGTGCAGAATTCATCCAAGATAGATGCTTTGTTTCATTCCTTTCAGATAATATAAATGTTTTTCTTCGAATGGTAAGCATAGAATTCATCCCTGAGATGTTTTATGTTTAATGGGATGTGCTCTTTAATTCCTCTACCATATACTACAACAGATTCAAAGATCCAAAAGTATGACTACCTTGCCCTTGTCATAAAATTGCTCCATAACCAGTAATTTCTCACTTTCATCAATCAGACTCCATGCCCAATGGACCTCTCCTTTACCCTACAACCACAATTAAAAAAAAAAAAAAAAACTTGATCATCATACCTAGCCTAAAACCCTAAATTGTAATTGATTGAAAATCATATAGAGAGAGCCCTCTCTAAAGTTGGAAGGGCTAGATCCCATCTTTAAAAGTGGTTTGTGGTTACCTTTGTAGTTTTATTCCTCAACCTAGGAAAATTGCATAGTGATAACATTTTGGCGACCATACTCGGGAACGAAAGGTTTCATCTTCCCAAGGAAAGACTATCAAGTTTCAGATTTGATTTTTGATGGTGGACAGTGATTAGACACAAGAAGGTTGAATCCTCCACTGAGTGAATCCATTGTCAAAGAATCCATATTGCAAAAAAACACATGGAGACTCCATTGTCCGAAGAATTCAGAGCTTGAATTGTCTAATCTATCTAAATGACAGGGTATGTGACAAAACCTATTTCTATTGAAGGTTTCCAAGAATACTGGGATATTTGTGATGATGATCAAATTGATGAAGATTTATCTAATTTACTGCTTATTTATTTGAGAGCATGCAAATGTAGATCTGAAGCTAAAGCTAACTTTTTAGAAGAGTTCGCTAAAAAACTTGAGATGGACAATCAAATTTTAATGTTCGAGTTCATTCTTACAATTTTTAAGATTAAAATAATTTTTTTGAGGAACTTTTACAGTTGAAACCAGGGTCTGATTTAAAAAACATATATGAGCAGTCTTATTTTGACAAACAAATTGCAAAACTTCTTAATGATCAGCAAATGAAATATACTTTATTTGATCCCATAGATGTCTATATGGAGGAATTTTTCATTACAGAGTTTTGATTATGTTTTTGATGTGAAAGAAAAGTCCACACTCAGTTGTCATTGTACTTACACTTTTTAGTTTCCATTTTGTTGAAACGCAGTCCACGAATCACATCAAGTATGAAACTACTTGATTAGTTGTTTTGGAAAACTTCTATTACTTAAATTTTCAGGGGTATAAGAAGCCTAAAGTAGATAGAAGTGTGAATAAGTTCAACATTATAAGCATATTTTTTATCCATACTTTTCAGACTTCAGTTTGCAACAAAGTTTTCAATTTTCACTATACAGTTCAGATTCCAGTTTGAAGAATGGATTTGGTTTAGTTTAAGGATTGGAACAGATTTCTAGTTGGGTTTTAGTTGCAATGGTTTCATGGTGGAGCATGTTGCAGGTTTGGGATCAGCCCAATGGATCAGGCTACTAATCTACGATGTTATTGGCACCTCACAGGGAGGATGCCATCCCCATTGGAGCCACTGTTAGGGTCCTATAATACAGGTAATCTGTCTATCCAATTATTCATTTTAGGAATTTTGCTGGTAAAGTTTAACCTATAAACTCACCAGTTATTATAGTCTAAATTGTATTTGTACAAAGGTCCCCAGGGGGTCATCAATGGGGTGTCATAATCCAGTTTTCAACAAACCTTTCCATTTGCTAAAAAATGAAATGTCTCTAAAGTCATACACATATACATACACATACACATACACACACACACACACACACACACACACACACATATATATATACATACACATACACAGACACACACACACACACGCATATATATATATATATATATATATATATATATATATATATATATATATATATATATATATATATATATATATAGTAAAATTGTTTATTTGAAATATTAAACTTAATTTAAAAATAACTTAACAACTCAATCTTTAAACTACCCCCCCCCAAACCATCATTAGAGAACTTTTGAGGTCTAAAATGAGCCTCCTAAGAAAAATGTATACCTAAAATAAACTTTATAAGAACCAATAGGATTCAAGATGATGATGTCAACCATGGGGAATGATTCACCATTTTGGAGTAAAAAAATAAAAATATTAAAAAATAATAAAATAATAACTATTTTTTCAACTCATATATTCAACTTATCTCCCTAAGTTTTTACTCAAATTTCAATCGGGGGTACCTGTTGGATGAAAAATTTAATTCCTCGTCCAAGGAGTACCCATGGTGCATACTTTTGATGGACCCTGCTACACGAAAATGAGAAATACATGAAAAAAACATGATTGCAATCTCATTTTTCATGTAGTAGGGTCCATAAAAAGTATGCAACATGGGTATTTCTTAGACGAGGAATCAAATTATGCATCCAACAAGTGTTTACGCTCGAAATTTGAGTAAACACATAGGGAGATAAGTTGAAAATACGAGTTAAAAAACTAGTTTTTCCTTTTTTCCCTCTAAAATTTGATGATGTAATATAATATTATTTTATTATTTCCACTATTATTTTATAATTTCCTTAGGAGGCCCATTTTAGACCACAAAATTCCCCTAATCTAAAATTTACTACCTATCACTCCAAAAATCATTATTGGTATTGATTTAAAATTTATGAAATGTGGCAGGAAAGGAGATAAAGGAAATTTCATATATTTATGAAATGAGTTTACAGATGGGAGGGTAAGTAAAAATGAGACTGAGGCAAACGAGACTAAGGTAAAACAAATTTATGGGTGAAAGTAAAAGGAGACTTATATGTGATATATTTATGAAATGAGGTTACAGGTGAAAGTAAAAGGAGGCTGAGTAAAAACGAAATTTTACAGAGAAAAAGATATGGTTTTTGCTAGGGTATAAAGAGGATAAATGCACAGGACATAAATTTGGATAAATACTTATCCAAAAAGAAATTTTACAAGAGTAAAAATGGGAAAGTAAAAATACTTTACCAACCATGGCAAAACAAGACATGGTTTTTTAAAATCCATGGGAGGAAAATAGTCAATGGTTTTTATAAATATGTTTATGAATCCATTTATTCATCAATATATAAATTCAAGGAAACAAGACATGAATCTAGAAAACAAGACATGGATTTCAAAACAAGAGGATGGTTTATAAAATCATTTAAAGAAATATTCTGAGATTCTATTTAATTCATTTATCAGTTTAAAGCAAACATATTTGGAAAATATTTATCAAAATATTTTGCAACAATGGTGAATTATTTAAAGGATGATGAAGGAAAAGACTATGGGAAAAAATGTCAACACATAAGTTTGGTTTAACTCCACAATACAAATGATCCATTTATCAACTATGTGGAAAACATAAACAAGCATGCAATTATTTTCAGATTTTTGACATGGAAATATCAGTGAAAAGGACAAATAGTTGATACAGGTGGTAGAGTTAATCAGATTTGAAAGGGCATCTAACAACTTTTGTGAAAACAATTTCAGCCTCTCAGGATTCCAAGGCAGAGGATCAACATTAATGAAACAATTTTTAGATTTGAAAGCTGGAGTTGCTCTAGCGATTCCAGATTCCATACATTTTTGTAGTGGTTGTTTTTATATTTAGTTTCATGTTCTTTTTTTTTCCATAAATTGTTAGATATTATTTTGTAATCAGTTCCTTTAT
Organism: Pinus albicaulis; assembly: GCA_034641835.2. NCBI lineage: Eukaryota > Viridiplantae > Streptophyta > Pinopsida > Pinales > Pinaceae > Pinus > Pinus albicaulis. The sequence goes on from CM076575.1 coordinate 1,807,254,885, forward strand.
GGAATCTAAAATTAGTTCAATTGGACGTCTATAAATGTTTTATAATAAGACTTGGAAAAGGGTTGAGGGTGGAGTAAAAGAGATATTTTTCCTTTTTGTAAACTATGGAGTTTCAATCCAAGTGATCAATACAGAAGTACATAGTTCTTTTTCTCAAGGATTCCCATGTCATTAGCTATTGGTGATGTTTTTCTTTTAGTGTTTATGCGTTCTTCTCTAAGTTATTCATGAACAATTTTCTTTTCCCATTATTTGAACAAAGATTATGTGCAGAATTCATCCAAGATAGATGCTTTGTTTCATTCCTTTCAGATAATCTGAATGTTTTTCTTCCAAAGTTAAGCATAGAATTCATCCCTGAGATGTTTTATGTTTAATGGTTTGTGTTGTTTAAATCCTCTACCATATACTATAACAGATTCAAAGATCCAGAGGTTTGACTACCTTTCCCTTGTCATAAAATTTCTCAATAATCAGTGATTTTTACTTTCATCAATTAGACTCCATACCCAATGTACCTCTCCTTTACCCTGCAACCACAATTTAAAACCAAATTATTTGATCATCATACCTAGCCTAAAACCCTAAACTCTAATTGATTGAAAATCATATAAAGAGAGCCCTCTCTGAAGCTGGAAGGGCTAGATCCCATCTTTAAAAGTGGTTCGTGGTTACCTTTGTAGTTTTCTTCCTCAACCTAGGAAAATTACATAGTGATAACAATATACAAACTAAAAGTGGCTTATTTCTTCTACACATTGGAACATGGAAATAAATTGAATATTATTGATTGATATTTCTTGATCTAGTCTTTTAGTTGAGGAATATATCATTATGATATAGAAATGAGAGGAGAGAGGACATCCCTACCTTAGATCTCTTCTACTTTGAAAATTGATGTTAGTTGAGGAATATATCATTATGATATAGAAATGAGAGGAGAGAGGACATCCCTACCTTAGATCTCTTCTACTTTGAAAATTGATGTTGGGTCTACCATTGACCAAGTGAGCTACCTAAGGACAACCTATACATGTTTTAATCCAATTTATAAATGACTTTATAAAACCAAATATTTTTAGAACTAACATAAAGAATAAGTGATGTACCTAGTCAAATGCATTAGCCATATCTATTTTGATTATCATTCATTTTTCCTTACCACCACTAGAATGGATTACTTCCTAGCCTATAAAATGTTATTAGTGTGATATGTGTTTTCAATATGAATCTTCGATTTTCAAAAACTATATTAGGGAGGATATTCTCTAGTGGACTAGAAATATAAGTTTTTAAGCTTTTATAGGATGCATTAGATATGGGGATCAAATGTAATTTGAAGAAGGAATATGGATATGAATCCTTGGAAATCATTGCAAGGAAAGACATTTCTGTGCTCCTGGCTTATTTTTGGCTTACTTCGTGTTCAACTTATAATTTTACATAAATCGAACTTTATGATATTCTGGAAGGGTTGGTAAAAGTTAATATTGAATCCATCTAAACCCTGTGTTTTTTTAGGTTAAGACCCCAATTTATCTCAATGATATCCTCTTCCTCAAATTCTTTTCCAAGATCCTAATTCTTCATGGCAATCAGGTATGGGAAAGTAGTCTAATGGTGAATCTTAGTGAATGATGGTAAGAGGGATTTTTGGTAGATTAATACCAAAGGGATATGTAAAGCGCTCAATTATATTGTACACAAATTGCTACTATATTGGGGTATGTGAAGAAATAAAAATTCCTTCCTTTGAATTAAAATTTCGAAACACTTTTAAACATAAATTAATGATGCATATTGGCTTAATAGTTATTATAAATTGTAAATTTTTTTTTGGAATAAACACAAACATAAAAATCTTGATTTTTAAAGACACTTTAGGGAGGATCTTTTTCAATGGATTAGTAATATTTTTTGTTAAAATTTTATAAAAAGTGTGGAGATTGGTCATAATATAGAAAAGGAAGTTTGATTCTATTATTTATAAATTAGTGCAAAGAAATATTGTTTTACGTTATTTGTGGAAATCTTCTTCTCTAACTTTAAATTTTACACAAATCAAACTTTATGACATTCTAGCAAAATAAATGTGAACAATGAACCCAAGAACTTAGTGTTTTATCAAACACCAAGTCCAAAATCATCTCAATGACTTCCTATTCCTTAATTGCTTTTCGAAGATCCAATTTTTCAAAGCAACCATAGGTAAGAGATTTCTTGACACAATTTAATAGTGATATTAGTGAATAATGATATAATAGATTTTTTTTTTAGATGATTATGATAGTAAAAAATAAATCATTTAATTATATTGCATACCAATTATTATATTAGGGTATGTAAAGAAATAAAATATTCTTCCATTAAATTTAAAATTTACAATACAAAAAAAAACAAAAAAATTATAATATAGAATGGGTTAAAAGTTACAATAAATTTGTAAAATACTAAAGTTATTTGAATAAGCACAAAGAACAAAGTCAAATCTTAGTTTCCATAAGAAAAAAGAATCTTGAATGCAATACTCATACATACCTATATATATATATATATATATATATATATATATATATATATATATATATATTTTGGATGCAATAAGCATACATACCTATGAAATTGGAATTAAAAAAATATTGGAACAATACTTTAATGGAAATATTCTTATCTAACTTTAAATTTTACACAAAATCAAACTTTATGATATTCTAATAAAATAAATGTGAACAATGAACCCAAGAAATTAGTGTTTCGTCAAACACCAAGTCCAAAATCATCTCAATGACTTCCTATTCCTTAATCTCTTTTCTAAGATCCCAATTTTTCAAAGCAATCATAGGTAAGGAATTTCTTGCCACAATTTAATAGTGATATTTCATAGTGATATTAGTGAATAATGATATAATAGATTTGTTTTTAGATAATTATGATAGTAAAAAATAAAACATTTGATTATATTGCATACTAGTGATCATGTTAGGGCATGTCCCAATTTTTCAAAGCAATAAGTAAGGGATTTATTGAAACAATTTAATAGTAATATTAGTGAATAATGTTATGAGAAATTTTTCTTATGATAGTAAAACCTTAAACATTTAATTATATTGCATATCAATTATTATGTTAGAGTATACGAAGAAATACAAAGTTCCTCCTTTAAATTAAAAATTTAAAATACAAAAATTAAGTTATAATATAAAATAAGTTAAAAGTTACAATAAATTTACATAATACTAAACTATTTGAAATAAACACATAAACACAAAGAAAAAAAAAATCTTAATTGCCATAAGAAAAAGAATCGTAGATGCAATACTCATACATACTTATGAAATTGGGATTAGAAAAATGTTGGAACAATACTTTAATGGTGATCTTCCAACAATTTTGGATTGGATGTGTAAACCTTGTAGCATAATTCTAGATGTGTAGATCTTGTAAGGTTTAGACTCTTTGTAGAAAATGCTTTCACATTTTCTTTTTATCTATATAAGTTTTATATTTTTATTAAAAAAACATTATTTTATTTTCCCAATTATTTAAGGTGTTATATCTATTCCATCCATCATTTTACACCGGTACACGATGACCGTGGAGACCTTACAGAGATGCTACCTAAGGCTCACATAGAAATCTTTACCAATGTATTACTTTTTAAACCATTATGTTTTATATCCACTTGTAAATAAGATGAAATACATATTCACATTATTTTATATACATATAATATTCATTACTAATGTTTTACCTTTTTAAACAATTATATTTTATATTCACTTATAAATAAGATGAAATGCATATTCACATGATTTTATATACATATAATATTCATTAATGTACATGAAAAAATCTCACGCAACCAAATGAGTAAGCATTATTTTTTTTTAAGGGGTTTTAGCTCATTAATATAGTTGATGTTTTTTTTCTCATTATTTAAGTTTAATATTAATTTATTTTTAAGATAAATATGGTTGAAATAATTAGTAATTGGTAGATGACAATAGTGATAATGATGATGAATTGTTAATGTTTATTAAAACTAATTTTGATTTTAAATCTTAAAAGAAATGGTAAAAAAACTATTTTGATGGCTTTAAAATGTAATTTTTATGCTCCGAAAAAAAAAAAAAAAAAAAAATCAAATCAAATCCTAGGAGAACCTTTCTTAAATCTTCACAATTTGATATTTTGAAATTGAAATCTAATATGGTCATACATAGGTTATTAGATAGGATATTTTAAGTAAAAATGTTTTTCATCCTTTTACCTATTTAGTATAGATTCTACCTCATAGAGTTTTAGAAATTGTCCAATGCCTTGTGTCGCTATAAAGCTTATACAAGTTTGTTGTTATTTTAGTAATATTGATTTTCTTATTTAAGTTACTTGAACTATAAAGATGTTTTTGATTTTTTAGATTATAATTAACAACTTTTTTTATAGTATATGCTTGATTTTTATTTGCACTGCAATTTCTTAAATTTAGATGAATTGCTATTTTAATGGTTATCAATATTATACATAGTCAACGCCTTGTCTTCTCCAATTATTTAGCCAATTTTGGCATCTTTATGTCAATATGTACTAAGTTGTAGGTGACTTTGATAAGTGCAAGTTTCTCTTTTTTCATGTTAGTTATCTTGTGGTTGTATATTGTTTCCATATTCTCGATGAAAAATAAATAAATAAATAATTGTTTCTATGAGGAGGATAGGATAAGGTGTATCACTTTTAATTTATAATGATAAATTATGAAATGCTTTTGAATTTAGTTGATCTTTCTCCATTATTCATTGGAGGTGTCATAGCCCCAAAGTTCACAACCATACAAAATAATAAGGCTAGAAAAAGTCTCAAAGAGGAGTTTCTTGTTTTGCCACCTAGAAAAAGTCTCAAAGAGGAGTTTCTTGTTTTTCCACCATGAGAAGTTCACTAGTTTACAATTGTTTTAAAGATTAAAGTAGGCTCCTACTTTCAACCCTCCATTAATCATTTCCTCAATGCAATAATTCTAGTAAATTTTGTGATGAAGCTCAGCTCTGAGATATTTGTATGAAGTAACTTCTTCCAATTTTTTCTCAGATAAAATGAACATAAGTGATTTATTTTATTTGATGATCATACCCTTTGTTTTTCCATTATTTACTATCATACCCATGTTGGAACAAAAATCCTTGAAAACTCTTAGTTTATTGTAAATATCAAATGGAAACCCCACCATTAGAATAATATCATCAACATAAATTAAAAGGATGATGGTTATTCCAACTAAAGTAGTGCTTGCACAATTGGTTTCAATTCTCCTATCCACAATTGAAGAAAATTATATTGCAACAAGATCATGTTTCACCCAAGTTCTATGATGAAGTTAAATCTCCATAACATTGTGGTAAATTGTGATCAAATTGTGCACATTATGCGTGATAACACTAGTGCTATTAATATATCTAAAAACCATGTTACACATTCTAAGACAAAGCATATTCCCATCAAGTATCATTAAATTCTCAAAGAGAAGTTTTTTAATCAAATTATCAAATTAGAATATATTTCCTCAAAAGAATAGGTTGCATATATCTTTACCAAATCACTATCTAGAGAAACTTTTGTGTATCTTAGATAGAGGTTGGCAATAATCTCTTTGTCACTTTCTCAATAAAAGGAGTGATACACAACTGCAATCCACCATGCCATGTATTTCTCACAAGGTGCATCACAAAAGACAAAGTGTTATTCACATACAACACAATCATAGGGGGAGTAGTCAATTAGTGGGACAAGTTACAGATACAAAGTTTTTTTGCCAAGAGATTGTTGGAAATACTAAGAGGGGGGTGAATCAATACTTCACTTAATTTAGTTTATTTTAATCGTTAGAGCATTAAATAACATTAGCATTATATCAAACATAAATCAACATCACAACACCATTCAACAATGCACAACATAATAGACGGTATGCAAGATATTTTAGGTGGAAACCCTTCCAAGAGAAAAAACATTAAATGCTTCTTAATAGTTCTTCAAAAATTTAAATCAATAGGAAGCTCCAACTTCCAAGATTCTCCAACTACAACAAGAGGAACCAACAAAGCATCTCCCGGACTACAAGGTATCATGACACATCCTACAAGAAGAATACATCAATACATCTCCTCGACAACAATGTCTTGCAACACAACCTACAGGAGGAATCGTCAATAAATCTACCGAAAAACAATGTATCACAACAAAGGCTACATGAGGAATCATCAATACATCTCTCGGATAACAATGTTTCATGATACACAACCTACAGGAGGAATCATCAATACATCTCCGTGACAACAATGTATCACGACACACAACCTATGAGAGGAATCATCAATATATCTCTTGGAAAACAATGCCTCACAGCACACAACCTATGGGAGGAATCATCAATACATGTATCAAACAACAATGTATCACATAACACAGCCTAAGGGAGAAATCATCAATACATTTCCCAAAAAAAAATGTCTCACGACTCACATCCTAACGGAGGAACCATCAATAATAGGATACTATGTAATTGGTGCTCCCTCTTCAAGGGGATTCTCAGTCATTCTAGCAATCAGTTCATCATGAAAGATTTACCCATGGTAGATCTTAAATATTTCAACAAACATCATTTAGTTGTTCATCTTGTTGAATAATCACACACCATTAACACACATAAACACACACATATTTATACTCAAACACATTCATGGCGGAAAAGGCTTGAGAGCCTCACAGCTTCCTCACATATTCTCTCTTTATTAAAACAATGTAATAATACAATTAAATAGATGAAGAGAATGTGTCTCGAGATAGTGCGTCTATCTTGGACATTTTGGTTGAGACAATTTCTCAACCATACACCAATATAGGACTATAGTTAGGTGGAGAGAATCTCTAAACCAAAACTAACTCCTAACTTAAAGGAACAACCCAATCTAGAGAGTTAGGCATAAATTCCTAACTTTTATTATTTAATTTATTTTGGATTTATAATTGTTTATGAGATAAGCTAACATTCCCCCCTTCAATGATAAATCAAAAATAAGAACGAGGAACCATCTTCCAAGTTCTCATGTTGATCCTCAAAAACATTGCCTGAAAAACCGCCAAAGTTGTATGCCGAAAAAACTGCAATCTGAAGAGACCATGAGTCAGCTGCATGTCTGATTCATCTCTAAATTTCGCTTGACAACTCCATCACGTGCCAAGTTGCAAAAGGATCCCTCTGTTCTTGGCGTGAAATCAACATCCTTTGTCCACTGACAAAATTTGTTGAATGCCCACTGGTTGATGATGTCAAAAACAATTCAATGTTGCTTTTGTTGTGTTGAAAATTGCTCACTACTGATTTTTTGTCGACTGCCCACTAGCGAATTTGTTGATGCCCACTTGCTGTTGAAGATTCTCACTGGCTGCTTTTTCTGGTTTTGTCGAGACTTTCAATCTGACAACCACTGTCAATTTCATTGACATTTTCCTCCCATTGTCAGCTGAAAGGAGAGACAATCCTCTGGAAATGATTCTCGATCTCCCCCCTTTAGGTGTAGGAGTGGTACACTGGTGTACTCCCCCGTTCAACTACATGAGAGTACCATCTTCTTTTCACTGTCAGTTGCACTAGGTGTGATTGTATTCTGTTGTAGAACTGATACAATCTTTTGACTGTGGACCACCATTCCTAGGGATCAATCCATTCATAATTTATCTTCAATCTGGCTGGTTGGTGTTGGTTGCAACATTTCTCTTATGAATGATTAGGATTTCCAAAATGGCGACAAAGATGGAGATCAAAACATTGATCTTCCATATGACTGGTTCTTTGACAATGAGGACATTTCGGTTTCACTGCAACTTCGGGTTGCGTGCATTTCTATTTATTTGCAAATTTCTCAGAACATGTTGAGGTGATTTTTTCAAGAAATCTTGCACTGACGAACTTAATGGGATTTGAATAATCTGGGATATGCAAGTTGGCATCATCTTTGACATATCCTAAGCCTTGTCGATTTCTGTTACTTTGAATTTCTTCCAATGGCTTGATGATTGGTTTGGAAGAAAGTTGAACTTGAACAACTTCGACACTTGAAGTTGTTTGGATGAATGACTCATCATATTTATCTGTATGATTCAAAGACTAAGAAGCATCACTCTTCTCTTGCAATTCATTTCTTTGTATTTGTGACTCTAGTTGAAGGAACTCAATCATTTCATTTGTCTATTGTAGATGCCGTGAAACATTAACAAGAGTTTCTTTGTTGATTTCCACCATGTCTTCAGCACTTGATAGGATCAAATTGTGAAGAATTTTTAACAATTAGATTTGTTGTGCCATGTGAACTCACTCGCTTGAATTCAGGCTCGCTTATCTTGAATTGTCTCACTTGATTTGAAATTTGGTGGATTGAATGCGCTCGCTTGCTTTATTGTTTAAATAGCACACTTGCTTGTGCTGGCTCACTTGATTGAGTTTATAACGCTCGCTTGCTTCGGAATTTTTCTTGATCTCTTACTTGGTGAAACTTGTTTCTCTTGTTTCAAGTTCACGGGAACTCACGCTCGCTTGTTGTAGATTTCAACTTGCTTGAGTGTTGTTTGAATATTACATTTACTTGCGTTAAATTTGAACTTGCTCGCTTTCTTTGATTGTTGTTGCAATGAACTTCACGTTGGCTCGCTTGATGTTGTGAAATTTTAACTGACTTGATGGAACTGGCTTGAATGAATACTCACGTTGGCTTGCGGGAGAGGTGAACTTGTTTTTTGTTTGTTTTAGAGTTAAAACTCGCGCACTTGATGTACTCAATTGATTGTGCTTTAAAGGAAGGGTGTCGAACACTATGGAAAATGCACCCAAAAATTCTTAATGATTTTAATGACTCACTACAATGAATTCATTTGACTTAATTTGACTCAATTCAAAACTTGGGTGTTGGTTTCAACCGAGAATGCACCCTTACAATTCAATGCAATTTGAATTTGATTACAAGTTCTTAAATTTATTCGCAAGAATGTTGATGTAGACTGTGCTTTGAAACGCATTAACTTGATTGTATTGAGTGAATTTTCTTGTTGAGGTAGAATGTTGATCTTGACAATATTTGATTATGTGTTGTAGTGGCGCAAATGCATGTGTTGAGTTTAATTATCCTTCCTTGCAGCTACTTCATTACAGGTGTTGTGTTTGCTTGCATTGAACTTTATGTGTGTGTTAAATGAGATCATTTATGAGTCAAAACTAGACACAAATCATAAGCAACATCATGAAGCCATAAAAACACGTGTCATCACAAACATACACATGGTGTACCTAAGATCCCCTTATTCAATTTTGGGCGGATCTAGGACACAATCACAACAAATGTATATATATATATATATATATATATATATATATATATATATATATATATATTATTAAAATTTGGAGTACATAATCGTTCAGCCTCACAACATCTTCATGGAATCAAAATTCTTGAACTTCTTGGAAGAAAAATTTCTTCAAAAATTGACTCAACCTCCTCTCTTCAAAAACTGACTCAACCTCCTACAACAATGAGATTTCCTTTAAAAAACTACTCACTCCAAACTTACAAAAGAAGTGAATCCTTATCACTCCACAAAATTACTTCAACATTCAACTTATCACTCCAAGAATTACAAAAGGTTTTAATGCATCTTATCACTCCAAAAATTTTGAAAACATCACCTTCTTACAAAATTAATTACAATCTTTACCCTTAGAACTCCCAAAATATGTTATCCACTCCTCTCTCCTAATTCAATCACCACTCACTTTGAAAAAACTCATTAAAACACACCAATTATGTTTCCACTTATTCTCTCTCATAACTGTACAACAATTACCTTTCCATAAAAAAAAAATTCTTATCACTCCATGTTACTTCTTATTACTCCATTACAAAAAAAACAAACCTTTATAATCCTTTTGGACTTCCATGTTTTTTTTAATGAAATTACTTTATAAAAATATGAAAAAATAATTTACCACCATATCTCTCCATTAAAATAACTTTCATAATTCCTTAACACTTCTCAAACATGAAGTAATATATTTTAATATATAAAAGAAATGTGCCCACTATAATTTTTTTACCTTTGAATTCCACGCATTCCACCCATGTCACTTCTTCTAAATGAATTAAATGTCCTGGGCACTTTCTTCTAAATTCCTGAGGTCTTTCAGCAGATTTTCAACCCAGCTCCTCACGCTGTAGATGCCACATAACGACCAACTTGTAGTCGTTATTTCCCAGCGTTAACCCCAACTCCAATTTTTTTTGGGCCACAAACAAATTCGACCTCAATGCCGCAATTAGAAGTTTCAATCTTCACTGCTTTAAGCTTCAATCGAGACTGCTCTCGGGAGAAAACATTAGTATCCATCAAACAATAATATATTTTAGTAGTGGCTTCTCACATAAGCATATATTTTAGTAGTGGCTTCTCACATAAGCAATCATTGACAACCACATAAGTGAATATCAATATCCATAATCGAATCTAACATATAATATATGGCTTCTCATAGAAGCAGGCATCAACAACTATAGTAGAATCCAATAGAACATAATTGAATCCAACAGATAACAAAAGACTTCAACGGGGATAAACATCATCACATAAATCAATGACCTAATCAGAGAATCAGCCAAGTCATTATTAAAGTCTTATAGCTTCCTTAAATCATTCATCAGGGATATTTCGATGGACTTGCATTCTACTGTGCCAAAGGTATCACCAGGCTCATGTATTTACAAAAGAAGCTCTTTTTTACACAAAAATCCTCTACATAGCAGAAAAAATCATAAGCATAAAATCATAAGCATATCTAGATCAACATCGGTCTTCAACACTTCTAGCCACCTTCATAAAAACATGCTTCAATCAGGTTTATCTCGTTTTCTCCCGCTGAGTACAGATCCTATCACGAATCTTCCTATCATATTTTTCTTCCATCATATCCAATGATTTCCACAACTTAGCAGTCTCCCTTATGTACTTGCAAGCCTTAATCAGAGGCTATGGAAGAATAAGAACAACCAAGCAAGCCAAGAGACTCATAATAAAATAATCAATAGAAACAATTAAGATAATACTTATCTTTTGGGAGTGTGTCAACTTCGTCTTGATCTTAGCCTTCTCAGATCGAGTCAATCTCATCACATCATCAAGGAGTCCATACCATCATCAATGAATTGGCATCATTAAAGAGTCCACATCATCATCAAGTATTCTACATCGTTAAGGACTCCATATCGTCATCATATCATTACAAAGTTCATGTCATCAACAATTCATTATCATCAATTCATCATCAACGAGTCCATCTTATCAATGAGTCATTATTATCAATTCATCGGTAACGAGTCCATGTTATCATGTTATCAACAAGTCATTATCATCAAGAAACATAGTCCAATTTATCATTGAGTCTGTGATATCAACGAGTCCATGTCATCAACAAGTCATTATCATCAATTCATCATCAACGAGTGCATGTTATCATGTTATCAATGAGTGCATGTTATCATGTTATCATCAATTCCATGTCATCAACAAGTCATTATCTTCAATTAATCATCGAGGAGTTATTATCATCAAGAAATATAGTCCAATGTATCATCAACGAGTCCATGTTATCAATGAGTCCATGTCATCGACGAGTCTACATTATCATCATCATCATCAATGAGTATCAGCAAGGAGTACTTATTATCATCAACAAAGAATACACTTCATCAACATCATATCATTATTCATCATTAAGGAGTCCATATTAACAATATCATCATCAATGAGTCATCATATTTATCATCACATCGATTTAAAAATAAAGAAAAGCACAAAATACTTATCTTTTCAGATCACGACAACTCCCTCTGAAGTCAATATTCATGTGCATGTTTTGTCTCCATATTGCAACAAGGTTCTGATCCATCTTTCAATCATCAATATATGTTTCTGGAATGACTTCATCAGCTGGAAACTTCAAAATCAATTTCATTACAATTTCCTCTTTCCACCATGCTCATCATCATCTTTCTTTCTTCATTATGTATGTGCAATTTTTATTGACAAGTTAACCAAACAAAATATACAAAAGAAAAAACAAGAGCATGACGTTAATTCTATCAATCTAGGGATTTTCATGATTTCTCAAACGTGTGCTTCTAGGGTTTTGGTTACAAACCCTAGATATCTCATCACCTAACCCCTATTAGGGTTTTAGTTTAAGTGGAAGCACCAGGTCTTAGGGTTTTGACTTTAAGCCCTAGGATTAATCTTCATCCATATTTTACAAGGGTTTAATACATATCCTAGAGGCTTTCTTTTATGATATTAATATCAAAGAGCACTCAACCCGCAAACCCTAAATTTCATTTGCTAAAAGCTAGGGTTATGGTTTTTTTCTCCTAGGATTGAATCACTCTAGGGTTCAGAAACCCTAAATATCAAGAGTCCTCAAGACTTTATAAATTAGGAAGTCCTTAGATTCTCAAGATCTGTAGAACCCTAGAAACCTTCTATGCAAACCTTTAAAAATGACCACAAATGCACATAGAAATCATACATACATTTTTTATTCTTACCTTATTTCTTCTTGCAACATTCTGGTCTTGAACAATGTTTAAATATTTCTTCCAATCTTCAAGTCGGTTTCATGGTAAAATTCATTCCTCATAGTCATCGTTGACTATTTTAAAGAGGGTCGCCTTTGCATATATGAGTCACTGTCACATACAAGTTATTATCATCAAACTACTGTAGCGTGTTATTGATCAATATAAGTCATGACCGTGTAATTTTTCCACATTATTATTATGAAGCCTCTGATCAAAGTTATGCGATCATGAGCATCCAGTGTAAACAATGAGTCACGAAGTTGTGTTGTCTTTGTAAATCATTACGCTGCCACAAAATATTCCAATTCCAAAATATAGTAGATTCACAATTAATCGGAAAGTGCTTCACACTCCTTTCATTTGTTCATGATTAATAACTCAAAATCCCATGCGTTGTCATTGTGCAGCCTTTGTGTATCGTTGTGTTTGTCATGTGATCCAACATGAGTATCTACATGGAGATACATGCCAGCGATGTTGTCCATATGCCATTTATGTTGCATATAGAGCATGATCAAACATGTGATGATACTTCTTGTCACTAAACCACTTCTTATGAGGCACTTTTATTGTTGATGCCACAAACTTCTTGTCATAATAGTTTACAATCCATCCATCATACTTTCATTGTAATAGTCTCGTTGTCATATAATTTTTCTATTTTTTTATTACTATCATATTTCACTGATGCTTATTAATATTAAGAGCCCTTGTATAGTGTCATTGTGCGGGCCCTAAGGATATAGAGTGAACCAAAAGTATATCACAGAGTCATTGTTAGAGCCACCAAAACAAGTCATTGTAATTCGAACCATACTGTAAGTCTTTCACATGTGCAGTTCATTGAAACAAGCCTGAGTGGGCTTCTTCTTGACTTATAGTGAGCCATAGAATATGTACATCAAGCTTTTGTTTAGATTATACAAGCCATTGTTGATTAATGCAAGTCACCGTGAAATTATGCGAGCTACTGAGAGCCATAATCAAGTCTCAAAGAGGATGAGCCTTCCGTAGATATAAACCTATCACAGAGAGTAGGTGATCCTTCCACGGCGATATAGATCCTTCAAAAAATACTTCAAACCGAGTGCCAATAGAATATGATCTTCAAGCCTCCAATTTTGAACTTTTTCTCTAATACCAAGATGAAATAGTGTTGCAGTGACTAGAATAGTTTTTCACAAATGATAACTACTTTTATTGATGCAATCAATTTCTTTTGTGTACTAATCAACAAGTAGCTATACATGAAAAACTTCAACCATTCAAATCTTCGACAAGAGCAACAAATAGAGATCATAGTAGACAATAAACAAGAGACATCAAGTTTTGGCTCACAACCAAGGTAAAAACCCACAAGGGAAAAACCCACAAATTCTTTCACTATGTGAGAGATTCTATCTATGAAAGTTACATCAAAATGTTCCGATAAATCCAAAGTAATCTTCAAAGAAAAATACCAGTCATAGTTTATCAATGCAATGAGAGGGATCAGCTCTGAAATTCCTATAATGGATTGCTCAATAAGGCTGAAGTTAAGCATGTAGTCAATGTTATTGGAGGCCAAAAATAGTGTTGTAGTTACCACAGAGATATCACAGGAGCTCGGCCTCAAGAATGTGTTAAGAAACTTCAGTTAAGAAGCAACAACCATAGTCAACAAGTATATCCACAAGGGGAAAACCCAAAAATTATTTCGTTATGTGAGAGAGATTATGTCTATGAAAGTTATCAAAATGTTCCAATAAATCCAAATTATTCTTCAATGAGAAATCCCAGTCATAGTTTGTCAATGCAATGAGAGAGATCAACTCTGAATTCCTTGTAATGCAATGTGTAATAAGGCTAAAGTTAAGACATGTAATCACTATTATCGGAGACCGAAAAGTGGCGTAGTTACCACAGACATATCAGAGGAGCTCGGCCTCAAGTATTTGTCAAGAAACTTCGATTAAGAAGAAATAAACACAGTCAGCGAGTATATCCAAGTCTAAAGTTTTCGACCTTCATGGTGACATATGATAGTAGCCCAAACAAAAGTGAAAAAGCCCAAAACAAAATCAGTGAACTTCAACTCCAAAAATAAGGTCAACACAAATCTAAGAAAACATTTCCTCATATTCGCATGTGTGGTGTTTTTTACTTCTAATTGTAAATCGAAATGCTTGATGAATTGCTTCGTCAAAATCAGTGCCAGCAGCCTCAAGTGTGGGCTAATTAGCCCTAATGGGGCCGACATATTGGTCTTTATGGAGCTAACTTGTAGGGCTAGTTGGGCCGACTTGTAGGTGTCGACAAATTAATTTTATTCTTCATGTTTGCAATGAAAAATGTTGACCATAGCTACATTATTTTTTCAACACAATCCCCTCTAGTTCTATTCAAATGCTACTTGGCTAATATTTGATTAGGATTTTAAAAAAAAAAAATTGTAAGCTTACCAATTAGGCAATGAATTCATGCATATATTTTCATGCATAGTTCAACGCAATCTCACCAAATTTAAATTAAAGGTTTCCAAGTTATTCAAAATATCTCACTTTCCAACTACAAACCTTATAAATTCTTTCGGCTAAATCAATAGCCATGAGTAGAGCTTGATCCTTGATTTTTCTATCTCATTGCAAACAATTTCATTTCGATAGATAATAATTCTACCTTAAAATTTTAATATTTTCTTATTGTATGGATAGGAGTATTAGAGCTTGATCCTTGATATTTTTATCTCATTGCAAATAGTTTGATTTTGATAGATAATAATTCAACCTTAAAATTTTGAATATTTTCTTATAGTATAGATGGGAGTACAACCACATAATAACATAATTTTGAGATTAAAATGAATCATAAAATGAAAAAAATGTACTATCAAAATTAATTTTAAAATAATATTCAAGATGATGATATCATCACTATAGATAAATATTTTTGGAGAGAAGAATAAAAAACTATTTATACTAAATTTTTTTTTATTTAACTCTTTAAAAGTTTACTCAAATATTGAATATAGACACTTATTTTATTATTCTCAAAATTCTCATAATTTGACTTTTGACTTTGTGATCTCAACAACACTTTCCCTTGAATAAGGTTGATCATAATTGTTCTATGGCAATTTCATTTAAATACTCCTAGTAACATAAACAATTTTGAGTTAGGTGCTTAGTGGGCATGAAAAAATTGTCCTTCCAAGGGGATTTTAAAACTTACATGATAGTTAAGTTTGAGGAGTTCTTATAAGATAAATACCAATAAGTTGACCGCAAGAAAGGAACTTATGTATGAAGTCTTAATTGAATGGTAGTTTATTGTTTTATTATTGACCACAAGAAAGGAACTTATGTATGAAGTCTTAATTGAATGGTAGTTTATTGTTTTATTATAACATTTAAGTTATTATGCTTTTATTACAATTATTTAGTAATTTCACTATTAACTAATAATAACATTGTATATATCTGTATTATTATTATCTTTGAGGTTGCCCATTCTAACTATTAATAACATTGTATACATCGATATTATTATTATCTTTGAGGCTGCCCATTCTTACTGCCAAATGAAAAAAAACAAGGTATTATTATTATCTTTGAGGCTGCCCATTCTCACAGCCAAATGAGAAAAACAAAAACAATCTATAATAAAGCATAGCCAGCTTAAAACATTACCAAAAATCCCTATAGTGGAAATCACAATAAATGGCCTACTTATATGCAAAAGATGGTCCACAAAGAGTGTAACCTGTCTTTTGAGATTGAACGTTGTATAATAATATTTAAATATCATTTTATTATTATTTTCAGATTAATCTTAAGATTGATTTTCGTAGTAATTTTTATTTAGTACAGTTTGAACACATTTACATGGAAAAACTGCAACTCATAGATATGTCAACAGAATATACTGAGGTTACTTGGGATTGAACCTTGTACGGTAATATTTAAATATCAGTTTTTATTATTTTTGTATTAATCTTAAGATTAGACTTCCCAAAACATACATGAAATTGAAAAAAAAAATGTATGCCACAGGAATTGAAAACTCTTTTTTTCCTGAATAAAAATGTAGTTATCGAGAGAAATCTGTGTAATTTCTCTTTAGTAGAATTTGAACACATTTACAAGGCAAGACTGCAATTCCGAAACATGTCAACCGAATATACTGAGGTCACTTGAGATTGAATCTTGTACAGCAATATTTAAATATCAGTTTATTATTATTTCATATTAGTCTTAAGACTAGACTTCTCAAAACATACATGAAATTGACAGGAAAAAATAAAAATAAAAAATAATGTATACCACACGATTAAAAAACTTTTTTTTAAAATAGGAATATGGATATCAAAAAATTATTGTGTAAATTCTATATAATAGAGTTTGAACACATTTACATGGAAAGGCTGCAATTCCGAGATATGTCAACAGAATATACTGAGGTCAATAGTGACATCGTGAAAAGAGATTACATTTCAACAATATAAAACTCTTCATGGCATCAGGTCAGACCAGCCAGGAGAGTTGCCACCATGTATTTCAAGCAAACAGGCACATAAAAGAAGGCCCAGTTGGATGAACACAAAATACACAATCAGAGTCAAATTTTATAAAATCCAAGAATGAAATACACAACACAATTTGGAAATACCTTCAATATGAATGCTCCGCTTGGATGTTTATGTACCAAAATTATTGATGGCCTCGGCCATTTCAAAATGCACCAAATTACTGATTACTGGCCATTTATTCAGCTTGAAATATACCTCTACAAAACAAGACTGAAGCACAAAAAATTATGTCTTCAAGTATCAAGGAGGCAATTCGCATCATTCTTCCAGAGATATGGTCCTGCACAGAAAACAGCGTTAGAAGCCTTGTTGCTTGTAATCCACCATTTCTTCATATAATATCATTCCTCATTAGGTTATGTAATCCATGAAAAAAACATCATATACAAAGAAGGTAAAAATTAAAAGCATCAATCACTAAGACCTGTTTGAAGAGAAGCGAGTTGTAAATGATCTGTGTATTTTGGTAGCTCCCTTCGGGGCATTAGTTTTGGTAGCAACATCTACATCATCCTGTAAAAATTCTTTTATTTTGGTTTTTCCAATGCTTCCAGACTGGATTGTATCTGCAATGTATTGAAGGCCCTGCAAAAATGGTCGTTGCATAAATAAATCAAATAAAAAATAACATCAAGTGATCTAAACACATTCCAGTGGCTTCCATCGTGATTGAATGTACATCACAGCAAGAATATCATGAGCCTAAAAGCCATGCAAGTACCTGCCAATTTCCATGGCATACCCAAGTTATTCTAACTCTCTATTTAAATAACAGTTATATAGCTTAGTTATATAACTGTACGACATATATAGCTATATACTATCTTGAAACTGACATATGCATAAACATTAAGCTTCTAGATTGTTATAATCTATTTTAAAAGCCATTGAACACACCTTTAAGCTTTTACCCTCAGTAAATGTTGAAGCTGTGCGTTCTAATCGAGCCTTTGCAGGGAAATCCTGAAACCACAAACAGCAGATGAATTTAAAAAAAGAGAGAAAATCTCAACGCATGACTTATATCAGTAATAAATTCCTGATGCTCATAGAATATGACTGATGGCAGAAGCACGAAATATTATGGCACAAATAGCATGGAAATTTAAGATGGTTTTGATGCGACCGAGTAACATGAACTAATTTCCTTGTACATATTCCCAATTATAAAGAACAAAGAAGATGGTAAGAAACATGCAAGGCAAAATTCCGTTATATACAACAATTGAGAAAAAAAATTAAAACCAGAATTTCAACTAAACAATAAGTAAAATAAATGGTCGGAAATATACAAGAATTAAAAAGAAAATGAAATAGAATTAGAATTTCTAGTATAATTTGGGCATTCCATGAGCTTATGTCTTTTTACCTTCAAGAGTAATTTTATATTAAACGTGTATGTCCTTTCCCCAATCATGTCAACTAGTCTCTATTTCAATAATATACTTCTTCGAGTTAAAAGAAATATCTAGGTTACATACTAATCTTACCTTGAAACTAGCTTGTCATTTAATATCATGTTTTTCTTTCCAGGCAGGACTTCAGGGTCCCATATGGCATAATGCAATGGGAAAAACGCTATTCCCAACCGACAAGCCACTTTTTGTTGTCCTTCCTTAGTCCACCCTTGTAGTAAACAATTTGACTCCAGGCATTCTTACGGAGCAATCACTAGAATTTGTTCACTTCTGATTTTACAGACTTTTATGTTTTACAAATATGAAATGAAATCAGATTTTCATATTCCATAGGTGGTATCATCCAAAGGAATATGCACCTCCAGCCGCATTACAGAAACCATTCATATTCCTGACGTAGAGACATCCTAGAGTAGACATGACAAAAACATTTGACCAGGCAATCCTTTTCATAAGAATCTAGCCCAGTTTGGCATAACCCAGTGACTATAACTCTGGCAGTCTGCCAACTCCATTAGTGGTTGGAAAGAAATTAATCAGATAGATAATGAGGCCTCCCCATGAAACCTGGATGGTTGTTCACCCATTGCTGTTAACAAGACAGGCTCTCCCTGCAACACTTGAGCTATACAAGATGTCTGGCTAGTCTACTAAGCAGGTTTAATCAGATGGTGAGCAGTGAGCATCATGAGAACTCAGAAGGAAGCTTTCCTCAAATGCAGATTGTGAAGTGATCAAATGAAGAGATTGCCGTATGTCTTGTCATCACTTTTCAGAGCTTAATCACCCGTCATAATAAATGCATACAAATTTCTCAAACTGACAACCATGTATCATTGGTAACTGTATGAAATAACAGATGATAAAAGACCTCCAGCTCAAAGTATCAATTGCCCATTGTCTCATGTCTTTCTTATTCCTTTATGCACTTCCATATACGTATTGGATTTACTAAGAGGATATTTTGTTAGAACGTGTATTTACAATTTTATGCTTCTATCCATTGACTTTCAACAGAAGGTAGTAAATCTTCCGAGCACCATTTATAGACAAATGTAGTCATGTCTCATTTATTAGATGGCATCATTACCTCAGTTGCCGATGAATATCAGGTTAATATTCACATAAGATTAGGATATGGGTTAGTTGTCACTACAAATCAACTGTGCCTGAGGAGTTGACTGTTTAATTTCAATGATGTACTAGGCTCTCCCACATACCTCAAGTTCTACATATGTCTGTACAATTCAACAACTCCCTTTCGTGGCTTACATTTAGTGCTACAAAAAATGGCTTGTTAGCATTCGGAGTTACTCTAAAAGTGTTCACAATATGTTTTGGGATGCTTCATGATAATTGGAGTACATGGTGTATGATTAGCCCCTGGATAGTCCATGATGGATTTGCACATTGGCGATGGCTTACTCAGTTGTTGCTTGACCTAAGTTGGATGCTTGCATGGCATTCTTTCTTAGAGCTGTGTAAATTTCTTGGAATTCAAAATTCAATGCAGAAAGAAATTTCACCTTTAAACCAGATAGCTTCTTGGATCTTGGCCCCATGAATTTTCAACCTTAGGGCTGCTGTACAACAAGCTATAAAACAGCAATGGAAAGAGTACAATGTTTTACTTCCAAACAGCCCAAACTTCCCAGAAATTCAAGGAGAAAAGATAACAAACCAAAAGGATAAGTTTCAGCCCTCTGAGGACAACTTATCAGCCAATAACTAGAGCTGAAAACACTTTTTTACTACTATAATCACAGCAGTATGATGGCAGTGAATTCAGCCCCTTGTGTTTTCATTTAGATGTCAAATCACATAACAATTGTCCCTTTACTTAGTTAAAGTCACCAGGACCTATATGGCTGTAAATAACAATGCAAAAAGAACATCTATAGCTGAAAATCAGTTCTGAAAATTATACAAGTTTTGAACAGCTGGAAACTTCATTAGTATGCTCAAGATGAAGTACATGTACATATGATAGTCTTCTCTCAAAGTTAGTACAAATTCTCTCAACTCTCCAAACCCTTGCTAGATAAAATCCAAGGTTGCACAGAGCGGGAGCAATGGGAGCATCATTATCCAAAAATCCTATGCAGCAAAGAGTCCCAGAGGCATATATATATATATATATATATATATATATATATATATATATATATATATATATATATATATCGCATTTATATTAAAAAAACATCCAGAATGCCAAAATAATTGCAGAATAAATGAAAACATGCATATTTCTAAATAAATCAAGATAGAAATGGCATGCAGAGTACATTAAGGATTAATTATTTGAGCACCAACCATCTAGATTCTAGCAATTAGAAACAAACAACAATTTTTAAGCATATGATAGAAAGTAGACCATTAACTTGTTATTTATCATTGAAATGCATTATTTAGCAGCTACCAATATGACCAAATAGTAATGTTTAGAAAATAGGCCATCTACACGCTGAAGTAGGAAGACCAAAAATTCCAAATTCAAAACACTACTCTATCATATGTGAAAAAAATTAGTGAATCTATCTACTATTATCTCCTCCTTACATCGCATGACAGTTGTGTGGGCCTCCACGTGATGGTAGTGAAGTAGATGAAAGTGGAAGCTTTGGAACTGAAGATGAAGCCCCTGTTGTTGTAGCTGGAGTCCTGGGCATGGGGACCATGGCACTGGATGGGGGTGGCATCTCAACACGATTGTCATCGCCCTGGATAAGAACATCCTACAATTGCTTTAAAGCACTCCATCCTCCAAATTATCCTCCTCTGAATTTTTGTCCCAAACCATCAAATCTTTATTTGTCTTTGCCTCCTCACAGCAATGGGCCAACAATCACAAGTTGTAATGGACATAAATCAAGCTCTTTGCATGTTTTTTTCTTTTGATATTATGGATGAAACTATAGGTGCTTTAACCATAGTATTCAAAACTGACCGGTTTGAACTATAAACTAGTCAAACCGGCCGGTTCATTTGCCTCAACCATGAATCCGGTTTTTTCTGAGCGGACCCCAATTTTTGGGCCTAATCGGCCATAAACTGACCGGTTTATGATGAAACCATCCAGTTTCCCATAAACCAGCCGGTTCCATCATATACCGGCGGGTTTATTGCCAGGCTGGCCACAAACCCCACAAAAGGGTGTGTCACGATTTTTCAAGTGGTTTTGAGGGAAACTAGGGGTTGTTTCAAAACTGTAGAGACATATATATATATATATATATATATATATATATATATATATATATATATATATATATATATATCGCATTTATATTAAAAAAAACATCCAGAATGCCAAAATAATTGCAGAATAAATGCAGAGTTGTAGAATTTTGTAGATGTTCTATGCTTGATGCAACTTTACTTTTATCGACAGCAATCACATGAATTTACAAGTAAAATGCAAATAGAACATACCAGTGATCCTTTAGAAGACAAGTCAGAAACAGATAAAGGTGATGGTGCGTTACAGCGGTCAACAAGATGCTTCAACCAACAAAGACTTCACGGTCAGCCAACCCAGCATGTGTCACAACAGTCCTCAAAACAGTCACACGGTCAACTCAGAAGTCAACCTCAGAAAAGTCAATGCAAGGAAGCAACACTAAAAGTCAACGCATCTCAACTTTCGGTCAACCTTTGACCTTGATTTCTGTGCCAAAGAGTACGGCCTCCTTAGATCGAAGTCTCCTCCAAAATTCAGCCCAATTGGACCATGCGTTGACCAAAGTCAACGCTGGTCAAACTTCCCCAGAAACCCTAACCGCAGATTTCTAGCTGCGGTAAACTTCGTCCTTCTTGCTGCGGTAAACTTTGTCCTTCTTGCTCCTTAGATGCTCGTATAAGAGGAGGAGATGTGTGTTGAGATGAGTGGAAAAAATGCTCCAACGTTAACCCTATAAATACCAATCATGAGAGGTGTGTAACACATCTGCTGGGGGTAAAAACCTTAAGGCCAACCTGCACTTAAATTTATTATAAATAATAAATTCAAAATAAATGTTCTGCTCATCAGATTAAAATCAATTTTAGATCTATTTTACACCTCTCTGAAAGAGGAATCCAATACAAATATTGGAATCTTCATCTGAGCATCACAAGATGGAGTTTGGACCTAGTTGTCCAAATTTAACACTCCCTCTCAACTAGGGAGAACTCCATCCACCAGTGCAATCAAACATCGTGCGTCATCCCGCCGTAACTTGCTTTGTTGGCCTCTTTATTTCAGAATAGAAGTGGGTCAGTCACAAAGACATCATTCCCGGCTGACAGATTCAGCCCAGAGGTCAAAACTTCTATCGGACTCACAAAGAGTCTCCAACCAACCCGAAGTTGGTTCATCTGACCCGAAGTCAGGCGGAGTTCAGAGACCTCACTAGACTTGATCCCAGATCAAGTGGTTGGACCGTGCCATCCTAGATAGAGAGTACGGCAATCTCTAATGCATGCATCAGTCTTTGCTACTAGTCTCTAGCGTTTCCCACCTCATTGGCCAAATGAGAGGTACTTCCCATGAGCCCTGAACTCAATGGGTAGGATGCATACGGGGCACAGATAATGAGAGGTGAACCAACTCAATAATCACAACAATGGGGTCCAAGCACACCAACAAGGTTTGGCAAGCCTAGCCTTGTGGTTGCTCATAGCTTCGAGAAGCTGTCCCCAAAGCCCCCCAAAGCTCCTCGAGCTCATCGTCCAACAGGACCCACATCATAGGGTTGTTCCATGATACCAAGTCTCTCACATAAGGTTAGGAACTTGACCTTCCCCAGGGGCTTAGTGAGAATATCCGCGACCTGCTCATCAGTTCTTATATGATCGAGCCTTACAGCGCCTCACTATACCATATCCCGGATGAAATGGTACCTGATATCAATATGCTTGGATCGGTCGTGGAACACAGGATTCTCGATCAAGCGAATCCCACTATGATTATCACAGAGTATCACCATGGTATCTAGCACATGCTCGAACAGCTCACTGAAGAGCCTTCGCAACCAGACTGCTTCACAACAGACCATACTTGTTGCAATGTATTCGGCCTCTGCGGTGCTCAAAGCCATTGACTTCTGCTTCCTGCTCATCCATGAGATCGAAGTAGAACCAAGGTTGAAGCAGCATTCCGATGTGCTCTTACGATCCGCCACACTGCCAGCCCAATCGACATCAGTATAACCAAGGAGTGTCACGCTCCCAGCAGTGTATCTCAGCCCATGGTTTATTGTGCCCCGAAGATATCTCATAAGATTCTTGGCACCAACCCAGTGAAAGTGATGAGGCTCAACCATCTGTTGACTCAAGGTGTTCACTGCAAAACAAATATCCAGACGAGTGTTCACTAAGAACATCAGGGCCCCTACGAGTTGACGATACTCAGTAGGATTTGTCAATACAGGCCCAGCAGCGCTGCCACTCAACTTCTTAAAGTTGAGTTCCATCGGTGTCGACACGAACTTACAGTCCACCATTCCAGATCTTTCTAGAAGCTTCACAATATATTTTCCCTGAGAAAGGAAAATCTTGTCCTGATGATGAGCCACACTCGCTGGTTCGAAACGCGTCGACAAAAATTCCCTACATGTGATTTTCACCGAAAGAATTTCTTACACAATTTATGAATCACAGAAGCAAAATTCCCATAAAGAAAAATCTCGCCAGGTCTCTGCCAGACCTCCAAGCCTAGGAAATAGTGCATCAGTCCTAGGTCCTTCATCTCGAACTCAGCAGCGAGCTCTCTCTTGCATTGATGAATGAGAGGGTCTGCACCTGTCAGGAAGAGGTCGTCCACATACAGCACCAGAATGAGAGGCTTCCCCTGGACAACCTTGAAGTAAAGGTTCGGATCAGCATTACTTCGAGTGAAGCCCAGCTTCATCAAGTAGCTATCTATCCTCTCGTACCAAGCTCTGGGTGCTTGCTTCAACCCATAGAGGGCTTTCTTCAACCTGCAGACATGGGTGTCCCGATCTCGGACTTCAAACCCCAGAGGTTGTTCTACATACACCTCTTCCTTTATTGCACCATTCAGAAAAGCAGTCTTGACATCCATCTGATGAAGACTCCATCCTTGTGTAGCAGCAAGGGCTATGATTGATCGAATGGTGGTATATCATGCCACAGGTGCAAATATGTCATCATAGTCTATTCCTTCCTTTTGAGAGAAGCCACGGGAAACAAATCTTGCCTTGAACTTTTCAGCACTTCCATCAGATCCATGCTTGATCTTGTAGAGCCATTTTGCGGTGACAATTGTTTTGTCCTTCGGTCTTGGAACCACATCCCAGAGATCATTCTTCATTATGGACTCATATTCTTCATGCATAGCATCCTTCCAAACTTGATGCTTTACGGCTTCCTCAAAAGATCCAGGTTCAAATTGTACAATAGTACTCATGGCAGCCAGATACCCTTGGTATCTACACGGCTTCTTGCTTTCTCGGAATGTCCCCCTCGGGGCAGTATGTCCCTCAGCATCTTCGAGAGTGTCCCTGAGCCATGATGGTCTCTTTCTCAGTGAAGGAGATGGATTGATTGGGTCCATTGGTCCTTCAGCATCAGGCATTGTCTCATCCTGCGGTTCTTCTTGATTTCCAGGCCTTACTTCATGATTTTCCTCAGATCTCGGAAGATCTACTACTTTCTTCAGGGAAGCATCTTCGTCAAAAGTGACATCATGGCATATCTCTACTTCCCTTTGACCAGGTATATAGACTCTATAGGCCTTAGAAGTTTCGCTGTAGCCCACAAATATTCCTTTCTTCCCAAAAGCATCCAGCTTACTTCTCTTTTCTTTTGGCACATGAAAATAAACAGGACATCCAAAAACTCTAAAATGTGAGACGTCAGGTTTCTTAGCAGTGAAAACCTCTTCGGGAGTTTTGGAGTCCAGAGCGGAATGAGGGCATCGGTTTTGAATGTATACAGCAGTATTCGCAGCTTCTCCCCACAAAAACTTCGGTAGACCCTGGTCACATAGCATGGCACGGGAAGCTTCCACAATGGTCCTGTTCTTTCGTTCAGCAATGCCATTCTGCTCAGGAGTATAGGCAAGAGTGGTCTCCCTCTTAATGCCAGCTTCTCTGCAAAATTCCTTGAACTCATTTGACTCATATTCAGTGCCATTGTCGGTCCTCAAAATCTTGATCTTCTTCCCTGTCATATTTTCCACCAAGGCTTTGAAGGTACGGAACCACATGAAAGCCTCATCCTTCTTCTTCAAGAAGTATATCCAGGTTTTGTGGGAGAAGTCATTAGTGAATGTCATATAGTAAGAACATCCTCCCAGGGATGTCACGGGTAGCATACCAGATAGATCAGAATGGACCAGTTGCAAAATATCATATGTCTTTGTGACACTTGAGGGGAAAGGTCCCCTTGTATGCTTTCCTTCGGCACAACCCTTACATACACCTTCATGATTATTTCCAAAATCGGGCATCCCTGTCACCACCTTCCTTGCTTCGGGAAAGGCCTTGTAATGAAGGTGTCCAAACCTTCGGTGCCATAGTTCAGTTTGTCGGATAGTATCACATGTCATAGCTCCTAGTGGACTTCCTTCAACCTGGTAGAGTGTTCCAACTCTAAAACCAATCACGATAGCTTCCTTGAGATTCTTTTTCCACATGCGCACCTTTCCATCAGTGAATGCCACATTGAAACCTTTGTCTTCCATGGCTGATATAGACACAAGGTTCTTCTTTAATTTTGGTACATAGAGTACATCCTGCAAATGTAGGACTTGTCCTTGAGACAAGTGGCGAGTCACAATCCCTGTCCCTTTCACGAGATATGTGGCATTATCTCCAAGGATAATTTCCAGATTAGTATCCTTCTCAACCATGTCAGAGAGTGCTTCCTTGAACCTAGTGATGTGTCTTGAGGCACCATTATCTATCAGCCAAACATCCATAGTGTCGGGCGGGGATGCAGCAGAGAAGGCAAATACAAGAATGTATTCATTTCTTTTATCAACAACATTTGACTCCTCATACCTAGAGTTTCTAGACCTTTTGAAAGGTTGATTGTTTCCACCAGAGGGAGCCTTCCTCTTTCCTTTGGACTAGTTGTTTCTTTGATTTCCATTCCTCCGGTTGTTGTTGTTGTCATCACTATCGGGAGAATCCTTCTTGAAAGGACATTCTCTAGCATGATGACTTGGCCTATGACAAGTGAAACACTTGCCCTTCTTTCCTTGGGTCCCTGCTCTTCCTTTGTTCTTTGAACCACTAGAGTTCTTCTTTCTAGTATGAGTAGCGTACGCAGCATTTCTGTCATTTTCGTATTCCTTCATTCTGGTCTCTTCTTGCATGCATCTTGACAGTAGCTCGTCAAAGTTAGGAATTGTATTATTATTGAGAATGGTAGTGTTGAATACTTGCCATTCATATGGAAGCCCTCCAAGTGCAGTGAGTACCATCTCACAATCAGGTATTGTCTCCCCAATAGCCAGCAAATTGTTCCTGATCTCGGTTAGTTTCAGAAAGTATGTTTGAACAGACTCATCCCTGCCTTTCTTTAGATTCTTCAATTGATTCTTGAAGAATAGCACCTGGTTTGCATTGTTTACTTTGAACATTTTTATCAGCTTATCATACATCTCTTTGGATTTGCCTAGCTCAGATATGTAGGCAACCAGACTTTTATGTATGGATTCCCTGATCATTAGCTTTGCTTTGATCTCCCCCTTCTTATACTTGGTTTTGGCAGCAGCAGTAGTAATGGATGGAGGTTTTTGTATCTTACCCAGTACATAGTCCATGAGATCATGGTCTTCTAATTTGAGATCTAATATCATCTTCCAAGCATGGAAGTCATCCCTTCCAGTCAGCTTGTCATCCTCCTTGAAGCCATAACTTGTGGAACCCATTTTTCTCTTTTGGTGATTGCTATAAGTTAGGGTTTGTCTTCACCTCAACTCTAAAACCATGTAGAATTTTGTAGATGTTCTATGCTTGATGCAACTTTACTTTTATCAACAACGTCACATGAATTTACAAGTAAAATGCAGATAGAACATACCAGTGATCCTTTAGAAGACAAGTCAGAAACAGATAAAGTTGATTGTGTGTTACGGCGGTCAACAGGATGCTTCAACCAACAAAGACTTCACGGTCAGCCAACCCAGCATGTGTCACAACAGTCCTCAAAACAGTCACACGGTCAACTCAGAAGTCAACCTCAGAAAAGTCAATGCTGCCCAGAAAAGTAAATGCAGGGCAGCAACACTAAAAGTCAACGCAGCTCAACTTTTGGTCAACCTTTGACCTCGATTTCTGTGCCAAAGAGTACAGCCTCCTTAGATCGAAGTCTCCTCCAAAATTCAGCCCAATTGGACCATGCGTTGACCAAAGTCAACGCTGGTCAAACTTCCCCAGAAACCTTAACCGCAGATTTCTGGCTGCAGTAAATTTTGTCCTCCTTGCTGCGGTAAACTTCGTCCTTCTTGCTCCTTAGATGCTCGTATAAGAGGAGGAGATGTGTGTTGAGATGAGTGGAAAAAATGCTCCAATGTTGACCCTATAAATACCAATCATGAGAGGTGTGTGACACATCTGCTGGGGGTAAAAACCTTAAGGCTGACCTGCACTTAAATTTATTATAAATAATAAATTCAAAATAAATGTTCTGCTCATCGGATTAAAATCAATTTTAGATCGATTTTACACCTCTCTGAAAGAGGAATCCAATACAAATATTGGAATCTTCATCTGAGCATCACAAGATGGAGTTTGGACCTAGTTGTCCAAATTTAACAAGAGTACATTAAGGATTAATTATTTGAGCATCAACCATCTAGATTCTAGCAATTAGAAACAAATAACAAATTTTAAGCATATGATAGAAAGTAGACCATTAACTTGTTACTTATCATTGAAATGCATTATTTAGCAGCTACCAATATGACCAAATAGTAATGTTTAGAAAATAGGCCATCTACACACTGAAGTAGGAAGACCAAAAATTCCAAATTCAAAACACTACTCTATCATATGTGAAAAAAATTAGTGAATCTATCTACTATTATCTCCTCCTTACATCCCATGATAGTTGTGTGGGCCTCCACGTGATGGTAGTGAAGTAGATGAAAGGGGAAGCTTTGGAACTAAAGATGAAGCACCTGTTGTTGTAGCTAGAGTCCTGGGCATGGGGACCATGGCACTGGATGGGGGTGGCATCTCAACACGATTGTCATCGCCCTGGATAAGAACATCCTACAATTGCTTTAAAGCACTCCATCCTCCAAATTATCCTCCTCTGGATTTTTGTCCCAAACCATCAAATCTTTATTTGTCTTTGCCTCCTCACAGCAATGGGCCAACAATCACAAGTTGTAATGGACATAAATCAAGCTCTTTGCATGTTTTTTTTCTTTTGATATTATGGATGAAACTATAGGTGCTTTAACCATAGTATTCAAAACTGATCGGTTCGAACTATAAACTAGTCAAACTGTCCAGTTCATTTGCCTCAACCATCAATCCGGTTTTTTCTGAGTAGACCCAAATTTTTGGGCCTAATTGGCCATAAACTGACCGGTTTATGATGAAACCATCCAGTTTCCCATAAACCAGCCAGTTCCATCATATACCTGTGGGTTTATTGCCAGGTCGGCCACAAACCCCACAAAAGGGTGTTTCACGATTTTTCAAGTGGTTTTGAGGGAAACTAGGGGTTGTTTCCCTCCAACAACATCCCCTCCAAGCCTTTCAAAGGATCTCTCCCCTCTCATTTGCCTCACACATCTCATTTGGAATTTTTGTGATCTTGTTGTGAGCTTGAAGGGCGTAGAGTTTTTTTTGGAGTAGTGGAACAACAAAGAGTTTGGGCAGAGTAGTAGGCATCATGCCTCCAAAAGCCAAGGATACTGCATGGGCTCATTGTGATATGATTGATGGCAAAATGTTTTGCAAATATTGCCAAAAATCTATTGAAGGAGGAGTTACTTATAGGTTCAAACAACACTTGGTTGGGATAGGAGGCCATGTAAAGCCATGTAGAGCACCAAATGAAGTAATAGGCAAAATAGGGAAAAATGCCTTCATAAGTTTGAGAATCAAGTCACTCAACCAATTGAGAAGTTTGTGACTCAAGCAATTGAAAAGTTTAATTCGAGACCCAACCAATTGAGTTTGTTCATGATGAGAACTATGAAGTGATCATGTTGACCAGTGATATTGTAGACTTGTAATAGGACTGTACTTTGTAGGCCAGTGGACCATAGCTTGTAACATTGTTTTTAGACTCTAGAGGCCATTTAGAGCCTCATTGATTATATAATTTGTTGTTTATATGTATTGCACTCAGTGCCATTTTGATATATTCACCTTTACATGGTATATAGATGAGCAAACTTTGTATAGTTTGTCTCTATTGGTCTAGAGTCATTATTTTAAATCTTAAAAATAAAAAAATTCATTAAAAATTAATTATTCATGTATTTTTTTAAAGACCGGTTCATTGAGATCTAACTAGTCCCAGTTTGATAGGTGTACCAATCCGATCACTGGTTCCAGTTTTGAATACTATGGTTCCAACGCCCCTCTGCGATAGAAGTGTTCACCTGTGAGAGCATCATTTGCCAAACATTGTAGTCGTTGGGTAGCACCACCACGCATTTTCCACCACTCAAGAGAAGACAAATTCAATTGATCTCTGAATGCATGGTTGGTCCCAAAGGAACCACTACAAAGGATGTAGTTGCTCAACTATATTTGTATGGTGTCACACTCATTAGGGACTTGTTACCCACCAAAAGTGAGTGACCTCGTAGGAGAAATTTCTCGCTTGTTTGTATTTTGGTCATTTGGCATGGAATGTGGAGTGGCCTAGAGGGAAGAGGGTATTTGATTGTCATCTTGTTTCCTCACCTTCAATGGGGGGTTAATTTTTCATCCTAGTCCAATGGGACCTCCCCTAATGGCCCAGTGGGTATAGGAGGGGCACTACTTGAGAGACTGGGATTGAGATAGCATAGTCTCATCTCTCCCTATTCCATACTCACCACTTTCAATCTTACATTATCGGGCCCATATTCCACCTCCCTTCTTTGCATTCAACTGACCATTGGTTCTCTGGGATTTGGCACCCTACATCCTCATACCTGAGTAGGACCCAGAACTTTTCCCTGGGAGGTTGATGCAACTAAAAGAACAACAAAAAACATATAATGACCATAAGCAAAAACAAAGGAAGATCAAAATGCAAAAGATGGTCAGGACATACACATTAGCACGTGGGAAAAAACCTAGCATGAGCTCTACATCACTCATTATGTGTTGATATTTTTGAGTGTTGGGGTACATCGGATGTGCTCTAGCTCCCAAACTTTGTGGAGGGACTAGAGTACATGAGATGTCCAAGACCCAGAAAGGGATTTGAGAAATTCCATCTTGTTTAAGAGAGAATTAATTAATTAATCTTTTTAATTAAAGACCCTAAGTCTAACTTAGGAAAATTAAAATATTAAAGGTAATTAATTTAAACATGTGATGGAAATGACGTAAGTCACACGGATCAAACTTTCTTTTAATCTTGGCCATCGATTCAAAATTAGATCACGATCGTTGGTTTCCCAACGAGAAAAGTATAAAGGAAAGGCTTTGGATCAGTTGGAGAACACACAGTGGCAAAGCACTGAGACTAAGCTGGAATTCTAGGGCGTGGTTTGCTAAGAATTTCCAAAAGTGTTTCAGCTGCAACGAGGGGTAGTATTGGCAAGAGGGATGATGTGATCCCGGGCCAAAACTGCAGTAAGAGGCAGAGAAGCAGTAGATAGAGCAGCACAGAGGGAGAAACAACTATGTAGCGCAGAGGGCTTCAGGTGCTATATAGAGGCTACGCAGGCCCAAAAAGGGCAGCGCAGAGGCAGAAAGAGGTTAGCAGCACTGACACAGACCCAGTCAGGGCAGCGTAGAGGCAGCGTAACCCAGTCTGGGGTGATGCAGGCCCTTCCTGAGCAGCGCAGGGGCAGCCACAGCCTAGTAGAGCTAACGCAGAGGGCTTCAGAGCAGCGCTAGAGTTTCCCAAGACTGAAAAAGGCTAAGTTCTGTAAATCTCGTTTGAGGGTCCGAATCAGTCAGATTTTCTTACTCCAAAACCGAGGTATTACTGCAGATTTTGTATTTCTCTGTCGGGTTAACCAGTAAGGTGCCTAGATTTGTTGTACTTAGAATCTACTTAATAATATAAACCCTCTAGCAGCCAGAAGACCAATTTTTCTGGGGACAGTTGTCCAAAAAATCCTATGTGTTACTTTGTCATGTGCATGCATTTAGTTTAGATCTGTATCTGCGTAGACTGTTAATGTGTTTACTTTGATGTTAATGTTGAATACTTCAGATTAATAACCTGATTAAGTAGGAGAAGTAAAACCAGATCTAACAGTAGGGTTTCTGCATAAGTAATATTCAGAAATTTTCACATGGTATCAAAGGGATTGCAGATCTCGCTGAATCACCAGCAAAAAGACTAAAGAATCCTTGCTGCAGAAAGCAGCAGTAGCCGCAGGAAGCCGGACCAGAGAGGACAGCGTAGCAGTAGAAGGAAGCAGAGCCACACAGAGGCCAAAGTGACGCAGTCTCCACGCAGGTTTGCGTACTTACTGCGCAGAGGCAATGCAGAGGTTGTGCTAGGATTGTCTTCTCACACAGAGGCCTGCTAGGGTGATGCAGTCTTGAAGTTGTTTACTGATTCAGAGTGTCGAAAGTCATACTGCAGAGCTTCAGTAGTTCTTGGTGGGGTTAAAATTTTGTCGGTTTAGAATTTAGCCTGAGCAAGTTGACAAAGAGCGAGAGGAGAACAGCTTCTCAGAGGATTTCCAGCAAAAGAAATCTGCAGATCGATCAGAGGATTGAAGAGAGCTGATTCATTTTGATTTGGCAGACTTCTAAGTGAGGAAGTCAATTGTCAGAGGGAGTAGAGGGTGCCTGTTTCGCCAAGGACCCTAGATCCAAGTCTCTAACATAGAGAGGAGGATTCGTTCCAACATATTTGCTGAGCAGATGGCACCTCATGGACTACGTGATCAAGATAGGTTGGACGGCTTGTCCAACTTTGCAATCTAGAAGGCCAGAATCCTGGTAGTCATGGAGGCATACGGTCTGAGGGAGCATGCAGAGAAAGTTCTGGCCACGCCGACCGATGTGAAGTTGCTGGAGAAGCATGAAGAAGCGCGACACATGCCAAGCACTTCATCATGGACGGGGTCAAAGATCATGTGCTCCCTCACATAGCCGAGAAGACAATGGCTCATGATATGTGGGTGGCTCTGACCACACTATATGAAGGAACATATGTCCAGAGAAAGATGTTGTTGGGAAAAATAGTAAGAGGGGGGGGGGTGAATCAGTATTTATAACTTACTATAAAATTTTACTTTTCTTTACTGATTTCTGTATGCGACTTTAATGAACCCAACTAGCGTATACACGCGACTATCTTTAATGAAACTTGCATATGTCCAGAGATCTTATTATGCAGATAAATCTTCATTCATCATATGTTTAGTAAGCAGTAAGAATAGAATAAATCATCACACATAAGCAACACACATGAACCTGAGGATTTAAGCTGGAAACCCAAGTCGGGAGAAAACCACCATTGTTGTTGTCTCCGTCTTCAATATTTATTATAAAGAAAATTGTTTACAATCTTGTATTGGCGCAGACTCATACCAGCACGCAGGCACCCACCTACAGAAGGTTGCAACCTTCTCTCGTTCTCCAGCTTCTACTGGTAGGGAGCTCCAACCCCCTGATCTCGTTTACCAGCTACTACTAGAAGGGAGCTACCACCCCCTGCTTCTCGTTTACTAGCTACTCCTAGAAGGGAGCTACCACCCCCTGATCTCGTTTACCAGCAACTACTGGAAGGGAGCTACGACCCCCTCACTAAAGCCTTTGACCCTCAACACCACCGCGGACCACGTTTCATCAATTTTCACACTAGATCCAACAACTTCAACACAACACTATTTGCAAGCCTCTTTTCATCAGATTTTCAGATTGGACCCACTCCACACATTTAAGCTCAAAGAACATACATCAAACTAAAACTCATAATCGTATCAAATCATTCAATTAATCATCAATCAACCAACCAACCACTGATCTTTAATCATAATCAACTAGCAGCATAATCAGTATTCAAACAAGTATGAAGACATCATTGACAGACAGCAGTAATACAACAAAACTAATCATAAATTTCCTTCCGCATACTTCAGCAAAAACCTAGATTCCATAAGCGCTTTTGCTGAACGAACCCACATATATACGCGCTTTTACAAAGACGAACCTGCGTATGGATCTACAACTATTTCAGGACTGTGGAACTCTCCAGAATAAATAATCAGCCCAGATCTTACCCTTCACTTCAGCAAACATTTGTCAAATCATAGATCTAAACATTTCATAATAAGCAAATACATAGTCATTTCAGGTCTAGAGATCCTGATCCATCATTGTATTCATAGGTGCATTATTATTTCAGATCTATCAATAAACTGTAGCCCATTCCATGCAAATATACTTCACAGTGAAGTATTCATTCAATACCCAAACACATGCACGCTTTTGCACTATGATCTTTATCTCCTTATATAGTTTGAGCCTTTCCCAATACCATGAGCCAAAACCATACTAATACCAATGGTATTCTTGGACGGAATCAAATAGACGACACAGCGCTCAATACTGTGGGCTAAAACCATGGTAAAGACCCCTGGTATCATAAAGTGAACATGTAAGTACATACGCAACTTGGCTTCTTCGTACCCGCGTGTATACACAACTTCTCTTCATCAAAACTGCGTATACTCTAACTCTGGATGTATACGCGGGTTGCCTTCATCAAACCTGTGGGCACACTCGAATCGCCTTCATCAAACCTGCATATACATTGTGAAACATTACCTTCATCATTTTTTTGTCACTGTCTGGAATTCATTTTTCTGTCACATCTGAACTGACCTGTAGATACATCATTTTTACATCTTCAACTTATCAAGGACAACTCATCAAGTAGGTTGCCGTCAAGGACAACATATTACATCATAATGCCAGCAAATTCTTCTGGAGAATCAGTTGAGGTTATTCATGATCGCCAAGGGGGAGGAGATCGATCATTTTCTGTCCAAACTTCAAGCGATCTAGGATCAGCTGACTGGCATGGGGGTGAAGGTGGAGGATGATGTTATGGTGAGGATGGCTCTAAATGTTGTCACAGAGGTAGATCAGACCTTCCCAATTGCGACAATATGTGGGCTATCCTCCGACTAGAAAAAATTCCTCAGATCATCAAGAGACAGTTCAGCACAGGGTCGAGTAAAGTAAAGAAGGAAGAAGAGGAAGATGCAGCCTTGGCATCAAAGAGGCAACAAGGGAGAAAGAAGCGAGATCTGTCTAAGATCAAGTGTTTCCGGTGTGGCAAACTAGGACATTTCGCCAGCGATTGTTCTCAAAAGAAGAAGGACAAGGAAGCTTCTAGCTCCAACGCTGTTGTGGCGGACGATGGCTCCGAAGATGACGTAGCCATGAGCGCTCATGAACCACGAAAGTGGGGCGACATGGATCTGTAGAGCCGCTACAGAGTGGTGGCAGGATCCTTGAGTAGCCCAATTCTTGGATCACATACGAGCTATGGGAGCCTTAAGACATTAGCGAGACAAATGGATCAGTGGGTGCAAAGAATCACAGATGGAGCAGAGGCAAAGCTAGAAGCTGAAGGGAGCAGTGCAGTGTAGATGCAGCAGCAGCGTAGCAATAGCAGCGCAGGGGCTGATGTGACTTCAACAACGCAGAGCAGAGCTGCAGCAGCACAGAGGCGTCAGGAGGACAACGCAGCGCAGCAACAACGTAGGGGACTTCAACGCAAAGAGGTTGATGTGACTTTAGCAATGCAGAGGAGGTATGCTTACGCAGTGCAAAGTTGTAGTTGTGCAGCAACCTCCAGATGACAACACAAAGCAGCAGCCTATGGATCTTCAGTGCTGAGGATGCAGCCCAACTGGCATGTCTGTCAAAGATTGGGTAGGAGTTTTCAGTTGCTTCTTTCAGCAACTAAGTTGGAGTGCAGTAGTTGGCAGCACGATGCAGCAAATTGAGAGGGAGTTGCAGTACAAATGTGGCAGTGGCGGTGGTAGCGTCATGGGCAGCAATACGGGAGAGCAACAACAGTGCAATGATGAAGGGGAGCACGCCAAGCATCAGCGCAGAGACCCACACCAGAGATTAGTGCAGAACTTCGGGGTGAAGTGTTGTGCAAGAGCACATTCTTCGCTAAGAGGGAATGTTGAGATTTTTGAGTGTTGGGGTAGCATCGGATGTGCTCTAGCTCCCAAACTTTGTGGAGGGACTAGAGTACATGAGATCTCCAAGACCCAGAATAGGATTTGAGAAATTGCATCATGTTGAAGAGAAAATTAATTAATTAATCTTTTTAATTAAGGACCCTAAGTCTAACTTAGGAAAATCTAAAGATTAAAAGTAATTAATTTAAACATGTGATGTAAATGACTTAAGCCAGACGGATCAAGCTTTCTTTTAATCTGAGCCGTCGATTCAAGATTAGATCACGGTCGTTGATTTCCTAACGAGAAAAGTATAAAGGAAAGGCTTGGGGTTAGTTGGAGAACACACACAGTGGCAAAGCACTGAGACTAAGCTGGAATTCTAGGGTGTGGTTTGCTAAGAATTTCCAGAAGTGTTTCAGCTGCAGCAAGGGGTAGTATTGGTGAGAGGGATGATCTGATCCCAAGCCAAGAGTGCAGCAAGAGGCAAAGAAGTAACAGACAAAGCAGCGAAGAGGGAGCAACAGCTGCGCAGCGCAGAAGGCTTCAGGGGCTACGCAGAGGCTACACAGGCCCAGAAAGGGCAGCGCAGAGGCAACAGGAGGCCAACAGCGCTGACGCAGGCCTACCCAGGCTAGTGTAGGGGCAACATAACCCAGTCTGGGCTGACGCAAGCCCTTCCTGAGCAGCGCAGGGGCAGCCACAACCTAGCAAAGCTGACGCAAAGGGCTTCAGAGCAACGATGGGGTTTCTAAAGACTGAAAAAGACTGAGTTTTGTAAATCCCATTTGAGGATGTGAATCAGTCAGATTTTTTGTCTCTGGAACAGAGGTATTGCTGCAGATCTTGTATTTCTCTGTCGGGTTAACCAATAAGTTGCCCAGATTTGTTGTACTTAGAATCTACTTAATAATATAAACCCTACAGCAGCCAGAAGACTGATTTTCCCGCATTGGGTTTTTCCGGGGACAGTTGTCCAAAAAATCCCATGTGTCACTTTGTCATGTGCATATATTCAGTTTAGATCTGTATCTATGTAGACTGTTAATATGTTTACTTAGATGTTAATGTTGAATACTTCAGATTAATAACTCGATTAAGTAGGAGAAGTAAAACTAGATTTAACAGTAGGGTTTCTGCATAAGTAATATTCAAAAATTCACATTATGGCCATCACTTGGTTCTCGAGCACATATTGCTATTAATATTATGAGAAGGAAACCTTGCATGTCTCGATCCTTGGTGGGAAATGAGTTGCCTCACCATTAAGGGGGTAATAACTATTATACATCATACAAAGCAAGCTCTAACCCTTTCAGCTACGAGCAGTGATACAAAGAAAAATCAAGAAAAAATAAAAGGCGCACAAGATGGGTGGAAAAACAACGGTAGAGTCGGTAACTCATGGATCCATGATTGCTCGCTCCCCATATCTATACACTCAGGATGAGGAGCCCATCATAGCTAGCTCCTTTGACCATGGAACTTAGCCATGAAGTCTTCTCCCCTCTATCCCATCATTATTCACATGACACCTATCAATTGAAGGGTGGACCCAGGACATGTCACTCCCCTTGGGGGTTGGAAATACCTAATAGGGTGTGTTCTATTAGCCACTCCTACCTAGGGAGGTAACACTATTACGAGTTCAATGCCTTAATTTTGGAAGGGAAGCCTTATTTAAAGTGTCAAATTGCCCATTACTTTGAAGCTTGGTTCCCTTAGATGCAAAAAAGATTAAATGTACCTAATGATGTAGATCCTAGCACTGGATATTGAGTTTAATCGTTAGGTGCCTTGTGCAACTCAAGTGGGGCCCAAGTCTTTTAGAGGAGCATATCGACACCCACAGGTGACGTGTTGAGACTCGAGAGCCATGGGACTCCAAGTGGCAGCAGAGCATCATACATATCATTGGGCACCTCCCTCACCCATAGTGTTCCAACACTTTGTCCTTCATTAATGACTTTTATGCTAAGTAATCGGGTTTGTCCCCCCTGCCCCCCACCTATCGAGAATAGAGTGAATCATACATAATTCTCGAGGGACACGTGTCTGATTCAAGGCAACTACCTATCTGAGAATCGAGATTTGTGTCCCACGAGAATAAGATTCGCTCCCACAACGAATCCCATTTTTTAGACACGTGTCTAGAAAAAAGGGACCTGTGTGCTTGATAAAAGGCCGATTTGGGCCCATTTTCTTCACTTGAATTTATGGTTTTGGAGCTATGGGACTGTGGGAGGGACCAACTGTTAATTTTGGGAAACTAGGTCCAAACTCCATGTTGCACTGCTCGTATGACGACGGTCATATTTTTGTTGGATTCCTCTTTCAGAGAGGTGCAAGATTGATCTAAAGATCGTCTTGATCGGATGAGCATAACATTGATTTTGAATTTATTTTCCATATGTGCAAGGTCGGGCAGATTTGTCCCACCCCTGATAGATGTGTCACACACCCTCATTGATCGATATAAATTGGAGAGACTTGCAGGTCATTTTCTCATCATCTCATCACACATTCTCTCATTGTGATCTGATTGGTTCGATAGCCTTTGGAGGCCTTTTTCCCCTCACACGTGTGGAACGAAGCTGTTGTTTTCTGCGTTGATCTGTTTAGGGCTTTATGTTGCAGCGTTGACCAATGTTGACCGTGGTCAACCCTTGGTCGTTTGACCTCAATCTTCTGCAAAAAATCTGATTTTAGGAGGTCGTACAGCTGGGCACTAAAATCAAGGAATTCCGCGCTGTTTGACCGAAGCCCTAGTTTGTTGTGTTGACTTTTTTGCTACTACCTCCGTTGAATTTTCTACGATGTTCGTGGGCTGACTTGTGATGATATGTCTTTGAAGGTTGTGGGTGTGACACATGAAGTGTTGGCTGACCGAGAAAGACTTTACCAGTTGAAGCATCTTGCTGACCGTCGTAACGCAACAACATCTCATATCTTTGCTGGACAAAAGGAATTGTAAATCTGATCTATATTTGGGTTGTCTTCTATTGATCTATTATTGTGTTCTATCAGCATTTTACTTTCATCTTTCTGTGATTGCTATTTTGTATCCGGCCTAAGAAAGATTGAAGTGCATCAAGCATAGAACACCATGGTTATCTAAATTTAACATGGTATCAGAGCTGAGGTGAAGACAAATTCCAAGAGTCCAAGTTGGTGTAGAAGCTATCTCTGAAGGAAGAAATCCTATCAAGGACAAATGGCCTCCTCAACCTACAAGGGTTTCAAGGCTGATGATAAATTGACTGATAAGTTTGATTATCATGCATGGAAGATGTCCTTGGATTTGGTGCTAGAAGATCAAGATGTCATGGACTATGTACAGGGGAAGATTTAAGAGCCTCCATCAAATGCAGCAGCTGCCACGAAGACGAAGTATAGAAAAGGGGAAATCAAAGCAAAGATGATTATCTGGGATTCTATTCATAAGCACTTGGTTGCTTACATTTTTGAGCTAAAGACATCTAAGGAGATGTATGATAAGCTAGTGAGCATGTTCAGGGCTAGCTATGCTAATCAAATCCTTTTCTTCAAGAATCAATTGAAGAATATCAAGAAGGGCAAGGATGAATCTATTCGATCCTATTTTATGAGGCTCACTGAAATCAGGAATAACCTCTTAGCTATTGGGGAAGCAATATCTGATCGAGAGATGGTTCTTATTGCACTTGGAGGTCTCCCCCGTGATTGGCATGTATTCAATACCACTATTCTTGATAATAATGTGATTCTTGATTTTGATGAAATATTGACGAGATGCACTCAAGAGGAGACAAGAATGATGGAGTATGCCTCTAATGGTAATGGAAGTGACCTTACTACCTTCGCTGCTCATGCAAAGAAGAAGAACCATGGTGGCCCGAGAAATCAAAACCATGGTAGAGCGAGGCCCAATGGAAGGAAGGGAAGATGTTACACTTGTAACAAAACTGGTCACTATGCAAGAGAGTGCCCTAAAAAAGGGGACTCTCCCAGGGATGATGACAACAACAACTCGAGAGGGAATGGCAGGAACAACAAGTTCAAAGGAAAAAGGAAGGCTCCCTCTGATTGTAGTGGAAATGGGCAACCTTTCAAGAGGTCAAGAAATTCCAGGTATGATAAGTCTAATGTTGTTGATAATAAGAGAAATGAATTTATTCTTGTATCTGCCCTCTCTGTTGCATCTCCACCCGACACCCTGGATGTCTGGTTAAATGATAGTGGTGCTTCAAGGCACCTCACTGGTTATAAAGAAGCCCTCTCTGATTTGGTTGAGAATGATACTAATCTGAAAATTATCCTTGGAGATAATGCCACCTATCTCGTGAAAGGGACAGGGACTGTGACCCTCCATCTATCTCAAGGTCAAGTCCTTCGATTACAAGATGTGTTGTCCGTACCTGATTTGAAGAAGAACCTTGTGTTCATGTCGCCAATGGAAGACAAAGGGTTCAAGGTGGCATTTGTTGATGGAAAGGTACGTATCTGGAAGAAGAACTTCAATGAAGCTCTTACTATTGGTTTTAGAGTTGATACACTCTACCAGGTTGGAGGAAGCCCATTGGGGGCTATGTCATGTGATACAACTCTTCAAACAAAGTTATGGCACCGGAGGTTTGCACACCTTCAAGAAGGAAGGAGATGACAAGGATGCCCAAATTTAAAAATGAATTCGAAGAATCTTGCAGAAGCTAGCATTAAGAGGGAGACCACAACTGCGTACACTCCTGAGCAAAATGATGTTGTTAAAAGAAAGATCAAGACCATTGTGGAAGCTGCCCACGCCATGCTATGTGACCTGGTATTTCGAAGTTTCTATGGGGAGAAGCTGCGAACACTGCTGTGTATGTTCAAAACAGATGCCCGCATTCTGCTCTGGACTCCAAAACACCTGAAGAAATCTTCTCTGGTAAGAAACCCGATGTTTCTCATTTTAGAGTTTTTGGTTGTCTTGTTTACTTTCATGTGCTGAAAGAAAAGAGAAGCAAGTTGGATGCTTCTGGAAAGAAGGGAATGTTTGTGGGCTACAATGAAACTTCGCAGGCATATATAATCTATGTGCCTGGTCAAAGAGAAGTGGAGATATGTCACGATGTCACCTTCGATGAAGATGTTGCCCTCAAGAAAGTAAGAAATCTTCCTAGCTCCAAGGAAGACAAAGAAGATGAAGAAGCAGGGAAGTTGGAAGAGCCGAAGGATGACCTGATGCCCGATGTTGAAGCACCTATGGATTCCATTGATCCACCTCCTTCAAATAAGAGAAGACCCTCATGGCTTAGGGATACTCTCGAAGATGCAGAGAGACATATTATCCCAAGGGAGACATTTCGTGAAAGTAAGAAGCCGAAGAGATACCAAGGGTATCTAGCAGCTATGAGTACGATAGTACAATCTGAGCCTGGAACATTTGAAGAAGCCGTAAATCATCAAGTTTGGAAGGATGCTATGCACG
Organism: Pinus albicaulis; assembly: GCA_034641835.2. Taxonomy (NCBI): domain Eukaryota; kingdom Viridiplantae; phylum Streptophyta; class Pinopsida; order Pinales; family Pinaceae; genus Pinus; species Pinus albicaulis. The sequence continues at coordinate 1,807,296,295 of CM076575.1, forward strand.
AAGAATATGATTCCATTATGAAGAATGATGTCTGGGAAGTGGTCCCGAGATCAGAGGACAAATCTGTTGTCACCTCGAAATGGCTCTATAAGATCAAGCATGGATCTAATAGAAGTGCTGAAAAGTACAAGGCAAGATTCGTTGCCCGAGGTTTTTCTGAAAAAAAAGGCATAGATTATGATGATATATTTGTACCTGTGGCCTACTATACCACCATCCAATCTATTATTGCCCATGCTGTTACGCAAGGATGGAGTCTACATTAGATGGATGTGAAGACCGCTTTTCTGCATGGATGGATCTATAAAAAACGAGGTGTATGTGGAGCAACCTTTGGGGTTCGAAGTTCGAGATAGAGACACCCATGTATGCAGGTTGAAGAAAGCCCTCTATGGGTTGAAGCAAGCCCCCAGGGCTTGGTACGAGAGGATAGATAACTACTTGATGAAGTTGGGCTTCACTTGAAGTAATGCTGATCCGAACCTTTATTTTAAGGTTGATAGAGAAAGGCCTCTCATTTTGGTTCTCTATGTGGACGAGATTGGTGTGTTTTGGAGGTGATTCAAGCAATAGGTATGTGGATCTCTTTTCCATTTCTTTTCTATTTTTGCTACAATAGTGTGCCTATCATTTTGTTTACATTTTTCATTTATTTGTATAGTAGTAATGGCGCAATCAAGGGCAGCAATTAGGGGCAAAAAAGGGGAGGAATATCCCCATTGGTGATGCCCCCCCCCCCTTTTCAATTTCATCAAGGTCTGGTAGTGTTCCATTTGTTGGAAGTGGGGTTGCAGCAATAGCTTTAAATGTTGAGGGAACCATCAATTTAGCAAGACAACACGCTCAAGAAAGCAAATATCCCTTGTGGAAGTATGTTACAAGAGAACAAGGGCCAAGTAACAAGTTAAAGGGCGGCAATGTTCTTTGGAAATGCAACTTTTGCAACACTCAATTCAAGAGAACCTATTTCCGTGTGAAAGCACATTTGTTGGGCTTACCATCTTGTGGAATTGAGCATGTTTAGGAGTGACTGCGTCGAAGAGGAAAAAATTAGAAAGAGAGGCCAATGTTGGTGTGGCGATGGTGGCTACATCATCTAAGAAAAATAACGATGTGGATCCCCTTACATTCTTGAGGAAAACCAATGCTAGTTATCCATTTGGGGGTGCAAGTCACACAGCAAAAAGCAAGCCACCTGGTCCAATGGACAAGATATTTCAGCAAAAGAGGCGAGAAAAGATTGACCTCACCATTGCCTTATTTTTCTATCTCAACTTCATATCATTTAATGTTGCACGATCACCTTTATTTCTTGAGATGTGTCGAGCTATAACTCAAGGGGACCCATCAAGGTATATGCCTCCTAGGTCAGAGAAGCTTAGAACTACATTGTCGAGTAAGGCAAAGAAGGAGGTGGATAAAATGCTTAAGCCTATTAAATCAACATGGTCAACATCTGGGTGTTGAGAAATCTATGGCATTAGCATTAGGTGATTTCTCTTCTATTAGTGACTGCTTGTGAATGCTTTTTACTTCTTTAGATTAGGATCTTCTTTTTGCTAGATTATTAGTGTTCTTCATCAAATAGTAACCAATGCATGAACATAAATAGACAAGAGACACAGCATGTAGGCTGTGAGCCAGGGCCAAAATCTCTCACTCTTTGAGAGGAAAACCCGCACAAATTCTTCTTATAGAGATTTCAATCGATGAATACCAAGACCATGACCCTTGACCTATTAGCCACTGTAGAAATTTTTGAATCTTAATTCTTGTGCAGAAATTATTACTATTAATCCGATTAAGCTCCTCCTACTTAGATAAGTTATCAACTGAATAAATTCAAGTTAACATCGAAGCAAAACACATAACAGATCTCTACCAATTCAGATCTAGAATAAGCACATGCACACATTGACAAAGTGACATAGTTATTTCTAGACAAATAGTCCCCGAAAAAACCCAATGTGGGAAAACCGGTCTTTGGCTACTGGAGGGTTCTATTATTAAGAATGTTTCTGAATACATAACTCAGTTCAGGTATCTGCTCTATAGAAAAATCTAGATCTGTCACCTCCCCGCTGATCTAGGACCAAAAATACTAACTGATCCACACCCTCAAATGGGATTTACAGAACTTAGTCAGATCTAGGCCTAGAAACTCCATCGTTGCCCCTGAAATGCACTGTGTCAGCCTTTGAAGCCCCTGAAGGCCTCTACGTCAACCTTGGCTGGCCTCAAATCCTCAGCGCTACTCCTGGAAAGGACTACGTTACCCCTGAATGGGTGATGTAGTCACTACGCTGCCCCTGAAGGGTCTCTGCGTAACCCCTAAAGGGTTTCCTGAAAATTGCACTATCCCTGTTGTTGCTATTGCCTTCCTCTGTGTTGTCCTTGAGCTGATCGCTTCTCCGCCTCTTGTGTATTCTAGACTCTGTGATCAGATCATCCCCTTGGTCTAAATTCCCCTCTCTGCAGCTGAAACACTTCTGAGTATTCTTAGCAAGAACCCCGCCTAATCTCAAACAATAATTTCTTAAGAGCTCATTTCTCCGTGTGTCTTTACAAAATTGACCACAAACCTTTCTCTCTTTATACTTTCTCTTTGACAAATCAACGGCCAAGATTAAATCTTTAATCAATGGCTAAGATTAAAAGAAAACTTAATCCGTGTGACTTAAGACAATTTCATCTCATGTTTAATTAAATTCACTTTAATTATTTTATTTTCCTAAGTTTTAACTTAGGAAATACATTAAAATAATTAATTAATTTAATATCTCCTAAACCAGATGAAATTTCCCAAATCCATTTCTGGGTCTTGTAGGTCAGGTGAACTCTAGTCCTTCCTCAAAATTTGGGACATAGAACACAACTGATGCTACCCCAAATACACAAAATCTCAACAACCACTCCAAGACCAAGACATATGTTCTCTAGTCAATCCTCTTCTTGACTCTTCTTCCACCAAGATCTTCATTATTTCCTTGATACCGAGATCTTCATCAATGTCTTCATATCGAGATTCCCTTTCTATGAGACCTCCTTGTTGTCATGGCATCAATCTCTTTCCCTTGAGATAGTACTGATATCCTTCCTTAGCACTGAAACCTTAAACTGAGGTTTCACTGTAATATGATGCAACTCCTCCATAATCATGGCATCGAACTGTACTTCACATTACTGTAGTCTTCTGGTCACTGTCCTTTGGTTACCCAAATTCAGAGGTATCTGAATTCCCTTGACTATAATGACATCCGAACTTTCTTCTTGTATCTATCCACCCAAAACAGAGATCTGAACTTACTTGATGACAGTAATAGAGGTCTGAACTTATCACTGTTACATACATCCGAAAATCTCAGAAGTATATCCGAATTTTGTACTGCAGATCCGAACCTTCTTTTTGTTTTACCCATCCAAAAAATTCAGAGGGAGATGACTGAAATTTTGTGTTTGGGGAATAGGTCGAGGTGCCTATTTATAGTGGTTGTCGGTCATATTAAGCCAACCTATATTTATGAATAGGTGTATCTTCATAGGGTGAGCCGACATGAGTTTGAAACCTTATCTTGAAGCCGACATGAAGAGAGGACCGTGTGCTTGTCGCTGGAGGGCTACATAGACTCATATACAATTTATACATGCTCAAGAAGAGCTCTTGATACATGACATTAATTCTATGACTAACGATAAACCCTGAGCCTCTCAATGGGAGCCATCTAGTTAAATAAAATCTCTTGCTCACGAAACCCATGAAACAAGCCTTACAATAATTATTTTATTTTCTTCTTTACATCATTTACAGAAGTCACAATTACATGTCATTATGAAGATTGAACCTAGCTACATTCTGCAACACTTCCTCTTAACTAGGGAGGTATTCATAATGGTACTTGGTCATTTTGAATCTAAATAATTTCTCATAAGAAGAATCGGATTCGTAACCCATCTGTCTAGCATCATATCAACTAGCATTGTAACATAGCAAGGCCTTGACTAACAACTCTATCCACATGATCAGAGCACAATGCTGGTGAGACCAATGATTCATAGACACCATAATCATTGTCTCTCAAGGTACATACTCCACCTGGTGTTCACAAAGTATGACCTACTTTGGACTATTCTTATCTTAGATAGCCAGTCCTCAAAGAAAATCGATCCACGACTACTCTTATCTTGGATGCCCTATCTCATCCTCAATGAGTATCGGATGCCAGATGATTACCCAATCCTCCATTTTGTCTTCCCAGGTGAAGACCAGAATGATGTGTCTATCTCTCCCTCTCAATTAGGGAGGACATATCAATTCCAATAATGGAATGTACTCATTCCTACAGAAGAAATGTACCTAAGCTCCCTCTTGGATTAGGAATTTCCAAGTTTCTTCCAAGTAAATAAACTTGTTTTCAGGCTCCCTCTTAATTAGTGACCTACAACAACTCTGCAACCAGCTGCTTGAGAGCTCCTTCCTTCGATGTCATGAATTTCTTTGTCAAGGAGTCTTCATCTTTTATGGCTTCTTCATAGGGCACAACCATCCATCACTTTCACCCATGGGTCAGTCATGTCATTATTCCTTTCATCAGAATGTGATCCATTAGTCTTCATTTGGTCTTGCTTCTGTCTTGCTACCTTCTTCATCCCATATTTTCGAAAAGAACTTACATCCTTCTATATGGTCCTCTTGGAATACATCCACAGTTCTTCCCTTTGGCAGTCATGCAGAAGCCCATCCAGATATTTGTTCAAAAATAAGAAATGAACACTTAAATCAAAATTACCTTTGTGATGGTCTTTTATCATGACATCTTTCAGTTTGCATCAGCATCTTGCATACATGTTGACATATCTCCCAAAGATATCCATTGTTAAGGGCCTCCATCTTTTCTAGACTTCCATCGGAGTCTTCATATCTTTCCAGGAGATTTCCTAGTCAAATCTTCTTGATCTTCTGAATGTTGATTGCCTATACCATGGTTGCATAACTCACGATCTCTTCCTTCCTTTCCTCACACACATTACATTTCATTCCCAGGAGCTTCCAATCAGAATTCCTTAATTGTATTCAACCACCTCATACTTCATATGAGGACATATTACGTTGATTTCATCTAGTGTGACCCATGCCTTTCGCCATTCTTTCATAGGAGGAGATTCCTTTCCTTTGATCATGCTTCTAAAAATAGAGCAGTGATCCAGGTTACCTGCAACCATACAACATGACTTTATAAAATCAAATACAAGCATACATACCTCATTTACCTTTAGGTCATCTAGGCTTCTTTCAGTAGCTTCCTTGATTGAAAGGATCGTCAACCCCTTGATCTACTTCATCTCTTATGTCATCATACCATGAATTCCACAAGTTGGAGTTCCTAATGAAACACTTTCTTCCTCTCTAGATCGATGAATCTTCCAATGAAGATTCCATCAGAAAATCTTAAGAACCTTTCATATCCCTATCCAGCAGATGTTTCCTTTTTGAGTTGATGTATGATGAGGCTTCTCCTGGATGACTTCTTCCTTTGATCTTTCAATGAGGTCACCAAGATTTATTTCCTTCATAGTTGACTATCACACATCCTTCATGTTTCTTATGGTGATGTCACGAGCTCTTTCAGCTTTCTCCACTTCTTCGGTGAAATGGACTTCTTCTCTATCTTTCTTGTTATTGCCCTTCTTGAGTTTAGGACTATCTTTCCTGTAATGCTCATAGCATTGAATCTTAGCTATGTTTTTCTTTCCTATCGATAAAATGTTTGAATCCTTTCTTCAACACTTTTGCCCTCAACCTGTCATCTCTTATCTTGCATAGAAACCACAAGTTGTTGATAGCCTTCTTATCCTCGCAGACATTTGTGACCTTGTTCATCAATTACAGTATGAATATTATCTCATCCCAGATCTTGCACTTTAGATCTTATGACGATAACATTTTATCCTTTGATACCTTAGATCTTTGTAGATTAGATCTAAGTTATCTGACCTGCTTTATCGCATCTTTAGAGAATAGTTCTACGAGCTTATCATACACATCTCTTTGATGTTCTCCAATACTGTTAAAGAATCCCTTTCCATGAGACCTTTTCATTGATATTTTCAATGACTTCACTATCTTCGAGGACTATGTCTATCCTCCTTTTCCATGCAAGGAATTTCGATGACCCAACCAGCTAATAGATCTCCTTGCAAAAACGAAGTCATTTTATCAAATTTGATTATAGAATAAAAGATACTTACTTGACAAGTGAAGATGAAACCTTCAACTTGATCACTTTGATGATGGTTGAAGAAGATGTATTAGTGCTCCTTTTGGATGAGCTTCTTCCAAATGAAAAGCCCTTCTTCAATAGAGGAGATTGCTCCTTTTATGATGTCAACGCCTTTAGATCTAACTTCCTTTGTTGATGGTGATCGATGAGGATGTTTTGATGCTTCCTTGGATGATCTTCTTCAAGGATAAGGAGGCGATCCTTGCTTTAATGAGAGGGAACTTGTCTTATAGCTTTTGAAGATGATGACAATGCCTTCTAGCCTTCTTTGTCTTCAAGATACTTCGTCTTCTTGGTGGTGAATGAGTGCAGATTAGAAAGGCTTCTAGGGTTTCAATTTTCTCTAAGATGATGTGATCTTAGTCCTTGAAGTCCTTCTCTTGGATGTCTATACTTTGGGCTACCTTGCATTGTAGATCTCTTCAACTTGATGAGGGTCTTTGTGGTCTTTTAATGATGATTTCGAGGATCCAAAACTTTTGCTGGTGTAGATTGCTTCTTCGATCTAGGGTTTGAATCTTCAATGTAGATCTTAAACTTTTTCTTTTATACCCTTCGACTTGCTTTGATGCCTTTCTTAAAAACTCGATCCTTGAGTGTCACTATGATTGCATGCCCTTTTCTTGACTTTGACACCTTAGCTCTGATACCACGTTGAGAAATCTAGGGCATTAGCATTAGATGATTTCTCTTCTATTAGTGACTGCTTGTGAATGCTTTTTACTTCTTTAGATTAGCATCTTCTTTTTGTTAGATTATTAGTGTTCTTCTTCATCGAACAATACCAATGCATGAACATAAATAGACAAGAGACACAGCATGTAGGCTATGATCCAGGGCCAAAACCTCTCTCTTTGAGAGAAAACCCCGCACAAATTCTTCTTATAGAGATTCCAATTAACAAATACAAGACCATGACCCTTGACCTATTAGCCACTCCAAGACCAAGACATACGTTCTCTAGTCAATCCTCTTCTTGACTCCTCTTCCACCAAGATCTTCATTATTGCCTTGCTACCATTGTCTTCATATCGAGATTCCCTTTCTGTGAGACCTCCTTGTTGTCATGGCATCAATCTCTTTCCCTTGAGATAGTACTGATATCCTTCCTTAGCACCGAGACCTTAAACTGAGGTTTCACTGTAATATGTTGCAGCGCCTCCATAATCATGACATCGAACTATACTTCGCATTATTGTAGTCTTCTAGTCACTGTGCTTTGGTTACCCAAATAAAGAGGGATCTAAATTCCCTTGACTATAATGACATCTGAACTTTCTTGTTGTATCTATCCACCCAAAACAAAGATTTGAACTTACTTGATGACTATAATAGAGGTTTGAACTTATCACTGTTACATCCATCCGAAAATCTCAGAAGTATATGTGAATTCTGTACTGGAGATCCGAACCTTCTTTCAGTTTTACCCATCTGAAAACTTTAGAGGGAGATGACCGAAATTTTGTGTTTGGGGAATAGGCCAAGGTGCCTATTTATAATGGTTTGTCCGTCATATTAAACCGACCTATATTTATGAATACGTGTGTCTCCATATGGTGAGCCGACATGAGTTTGTCACCTTATCTTGGAGCTGGAATGAAGAGAGTGTTTTGTGGTTTTCATTGGAGGGCTACCTAGACTAATATACAATTTACACATGCTCAAGAAGAGCTCTACACACATGACATTAATTCTATGACTCTAATGATAAACCCTAAGGCTCTCAATGGGAGCCATCTAGATTAAAAAAAATCTCTTGCTCATGAAACCCATGAAGCGAGCCTAACAATAATAATTTCATTTTCTTCTTTACATCATTTACAAAAGTCACAATTACATGTCATTATGGAGACTGAACCTAGTTACATTTTACAACACTAGGGTTAGTATTGTTTATGATGGATGGACAAATGCAACACACCATCCACTCATCAGCTTCATGGTATCTTCCTTGAATGGACCAGTTTTCTTGAAAGCAGTGGATAATCTTGGAAAATACAAGGACGCACAATATATGGGTGAGTTGTTCATTAAAGTTATTGAAGTTGTAGGTGTTGATTCTTGTGTGCAAATCGTTACAGACAATGCACCTATTTGTAAGGTTGTTAGCATGATTGTGGAAGGTAAATAATAAATATCCACAAGTATTTTGGACACCTTGCATTGTCCATTCCTTGAATTTAGCACTCAAATCTATTACTTTTGATGTACCTTGGATTGGAATGCTTATTGAGGATGAACAACATATCTGCAACTTTGTACAAAATCATACCAATGCCCTCACAATCTACAAAGAGTACACATATCTATCATTGTTGAAGATTGCAGATACACGGTTTGCCTCTGCATTCATCATGTTGAAGAGGTTGAGGGAGGTCAAGACAGCTCTTGGGTCCATGGTTCTTTTAGAGTTTTGGTCTTTTTGGAGAAAGACAGATCAAGAAGCCTCAAAAAGAGTCAAGGACACAGTATTAGATGAGGATTGGTGGGAAAGGGTAGATCTTACTATTTAGATCATAGACCCTATCATTTCTTTGTTGTGATTTGCGGATACAGACCAACCCATCCTAGGGGAGGTTTATGACATATGGGATTCCATGATTCAGTTGATGAGGACCATTATTTTTCATAGTGAGTGCCTTGAGTATGAGACATCAACATAGGCCTTCTTCACCACCATACAGGATATTCTTGTCAGCAGGTGGGAAAAGAATCGCACACCTTTGCATTGCTTGGTTCACTCATTGAATCCAAAATACTACATCGGTGAGTGGCTAAATGGTGGACATTCACGCAGATTCTCTCCTCACATGGATGGTGAGATTTCACAGGGGAGGAAGGATACATTGAGACAGAGATTTCAAGATAAAGCATGCCTTGATGAGGTGGAGGATGCCTTTGCAGAGTTTTCCACTAACACTAGGCAATTTGCAAGCTATGATGTTATTAGAGACAGGGGAGCTAAGAAACCCTATTCTTGGTGGGAAAATCATGGGGCAACATGACCTCCTCTATAGCAGTTAGCCATGAGGCTCCTCTATGGGGTTACTTCATCCTGTTGTTGTGAGAGGAATTGGAGCACATATGGGAATATGTATAGTTTGAAGAAGAACAGGCTTGAGCAGTCCAGGACAGAGACAATGGTGTATGTGCACACCAACCCTTGTCTTATTTATAGGCAGAGGGAGGAGTGGTTGAAGGGAAAGACAAAGATGTGGGATGTCCTTCCTAATGACATGGGTTTGGACAACAATGTTGAGTTAGCATTAGCCAACTTGGTGTTGAGAAATTAGGGTGTTCAAATCAATTTATCTTCTTGATAATTACTTGTGAGCTTGTTATGCTTCTCTTACTTAGATCTTATCTTCGTTAACTTATTATGTCTTTCATCAAGTCAATTTATCAAAACACAAGAAACACAAAGTTTAGGCTCTTTAAGCCAAGGCCAAAACCTCTCCCTCTTAGAGGGGAAAACCCAAAAGTAATCCCTCTTATAGATCTCCAATTGACAAGTACCACGACCATGACACAAACCCTTGACACTAGTATGACACCAAGACCTTGTCACTACTCTTCTTGGCTTCTTTAGATGATCCCTCCTTTCTGCACTACACTGCACCAACACTAGGAAACTCAATTCCTAGCCCTAAACAATGAGCTCCTTCTCTGCCTTTATTGGTCTATTCTCGACCTCCTAGGGACCTCTTTATCAGCCTTCTTTTCTACACCCTTTGATGACTTGAACCGAGATCTTTGTCTTGTTGTAGCACCCTTTCTTTACGCTATGTATCATTTGGCCTTTTACTGAGATATCACAGATATAGTTACCCAAGACTGAGACTTGTATTGACTCTTTCTTGCACTCCTTGCAATCTCCTTTTCTTCGTTGTCTAATCTTCCTTCTTCGTACCACTGGGAGACCCTTCCTTTGCACCTATTACAGTTCTTGTCCTTCTTGTGATTTCTCTCGGCTTCTGTGAGGATTGTGAGGTAAGATATACCCTAGACAAAGCTAGATCATCCCTTCCTTTCTTCGTTGCTTATCCTTGTATCTTTGCACAAACTGCAGTCACCCTTACGCACTTCTATTGCAGACTGAATCCCAATTTTTGCTTGGTGTCAAGTAAGGCCGCAGTCCCTTTATATATAGGGAGTGTTTCCAATCTCTAGGCCAACATGATCTCATGAGTGTGAGTCGAATTTATCAAGGAGACTTCTAGCATATTCTAGGCCGATTTCATGGAGCATATTTGACAAGGTCTTGGAGCATACAAATTACATCAATAATTTTGTCTTTACAAGTGTAACACCACTTCATATATATGCCTCTAAATTATACATTTATGACAAGATGACAAACCCCTAAAGACATCAAGAAGAAGTCTTTGACCTATAATAAAAACTCCCTTGCTCATGAAACACATGAGGCAAGCATTACAAAATACATTTTATTATCTTTGTATTCCTCATTACATAAATTCATAATTACAAGTCATTATGAAGATTGAATCTAGTTACACTTTTCAACACTTGGATCTTAATGACCCAATGCTAGAGCCTGTCACTTTTGATGATGGTGATACTCTTGAGGGGTCATCCTCCACACTAGCAGATGTAGAGATTACAATGGATACAAAGGAGGAGGTTGCAGAAGAGAGTAGTGGTGGTACTGATGTTGATTTTGATGTTGATGACTTTGAGCTATAAGCAGCACTGCAGCAACGAACAGCCTATGAGATTCTTCGGTTTCGATTTCTAGTGTCTACCTTGTTTTGTATTTGCTATTTACCATTGGCATTCCTAGTCAGGAGTCTTCAGGACTCAATACCTATGTAATACATTTTGATTTTGATGACTTAATGAGAAAGTTGTAGTTTATGGTTAATTTCCAATTGTATTGAATCAATGATGAATCATGATTGTATGCATAATGTTACAAACTTACAATGTACATGTATAAATCTAAGATTGAATTTGTTACTTGTATCATCATGAGAATTTGTGTAGTATCATAATATGATGTATCTATTATTTTTTTTAATATATTAATATTATATATATAGTATATAACCTGTCCTACATGTCCTGTTCCGGGGGGTCTTTGTGTCCTATGTCGGACTCTCGTATCCATGTGTCCTGCATGTTTTGTTTCCCTGTGTTAGGTGACTTAACTTTTATGGTACAATGCACCTAAACCAAGCATGCACCCAACCGAATTAGCACTTCATGAAGGGTTGACATCTGATCTAGGGCCCAGAGGAGGATGGTCTTGCACCTTGAGACATGGGAGGGCTAGCACTACCTTGAGAGCCCTCAACGTTGGAGCAGAGACAGGCAGTTTGACCCCCTGGAGACCCATTATACCACTTTTGTGCCCAAACTCAAAATTGGGGTCCACAGAGGGAGATTGGAAGATACTAAAGGGCCAACCCTTAAGAGATGATTTTGGAGGGCTTCTACACATCACATGGAACCCCAAGCCCTCAATGCATGAACTAAAAGGGCCTACACATGGATGACGTCAACGTTCTTTCTCATACTACTCACACATGTGGGAGATTTGTTATGTTTTATCATTGGCTATTAGGTCGGTTTGTGACCTAACTTGTTGTTGCGCATTATTTTATATTTTTTAGGGGCAATAGGCTAATTTAGACATTTAATCTCCTCATATAAATAGAGGAGACTCCCATTGTGTCAAGTCATCAACACAACCTGGAGATTTTGGCCTCTCTTTAGAGAATTTCGGCCCTCTTTTCTTGTGGTAGAGATGTGACCTATGAATACACTTTGATATTTGGAGCAAATCTGTTGTCTTTGGAGCTATTGTCTTGGACCAATGGATGGAAATCTTTGCATGTTATCTTGTAAGTGAGCTTGTTGTTCAATAATTAATTTTATTTTGTCTAATGTATGGAATATATTGAATCTAGGCTTTTCTATTGTGCCCTAATTTGTTGAAAACCTATTTGGTAAAATGTAGATATCATTATTGCATGCATTACTCATTAAATAACATGTGAATGATAATCCTAGTGGTGAACTTTGACTAGCTCTCCCATGAAACTTTTTGATCCATCGTAGGTAATTGCAAGGATTGTTGGTGCTAGGGCCTCAATTAGCCTTACACCTTAGTAACGTTTTGGTCATTTAATCAACTCATAAACTCCATCCACCCAATGTTAAGGCACTGGACTATTGAGAAATCAATGCTAGTATGATTTAGGGTTTGATTCCACTTTCTTTATAATTAATTGTGAATTATGTTGGCTTCTTTTACTTCTTAATTAGTTTATATTTCATCAAAATATTACCAAATTATATGTGTATGAAGCAACGTTGCACGAAGCGGGGACGTTTTTTGGAAGCCGGGACGCGGAAGCGTCATTTTCCAAAAATTTAGGAAGCGAAGCATTTCGGAAGCGTCTAGTGTATATATATATATATATATATAGACGTTTTTTGGAAGCCGAGACGCGGAAGCGTCATTTTCCAAAAATTTAGGAAGCGAAGCGTTTCGGAAGCGTCTAGTGTATATATATATATATATATACACTAGACGCTTCCGAAACGCTTCGCTTCCTAAATTTTTGGAAAATGACGCTTCCGCGTCCCGGCTTCCAAAAAACGTCCCCGCTTCGTGCAACGTTGTATATATACATATATATCTATACATTTTATTTTTTTTTGCATTTATATTCAAAACAAACATCCCAAATAGCATATTAGTTGTAGAAGATAGGAAAACATGCATATTTTTACATAAAGCAAGATAGATATGACATCCATGATTCCATTGTACATAAATAATTTATTATTCGAGCATCAACCATCCAGATTCTAGATCCTAGCAATTACAAACATACATCAAATTTTTAAGCATGTTGCATACTATAAAACATAAAACATTTAAGCATACTATAAAACATTTAAGCATGCCGCATATTGTAAAACATAAAACATTTAACCATATTATAAAACATAAAGCATATTATCTATCAAGTGAGCAACTGTCAACATTAGTCATGTCCAGAATTCAAATAATAATGTTTACAAAATAGGCCACTTGGCCACCACCAAGACAAAAAAGTTCAAATTCACAACAACCATATGAGTCTAATCTATGACAAAAGCAGTAAATTGTGAAAATATCTACTAATCTCTCCTCCTTCCACCACGAAGAGTACGTGACATTGGGCCTCTAGGTGGCAGCAATGAAGAAGATGGTGGATGTGGA